>VZRM01005554.1:978051-1081494 GCA_013397955.1 Grantiella picta
CGCCGTTACCTAACCGGTGACATAACGCGCTCCCTCCGCTCCGCTTAGGAGGAGCTCGGGGCCAGCACGGGGGTCGGCTCCCAGAGCCTGCGGGGCGGTGGCGGAGCCAGTGTGATCCCCGCCCGGAGCGCATGGCTTCCTCCGCCCGCATTGCCGCTCTTCCCGGGGCGCCCTGGCTCCCCGCCCCGAGGGGCGGCGGGCTGCCCCGTCCGTGAGCCGGGCAGCCGCCGGGGGGGAGCGCTCCCCGTGTCCTCCTCCTGGAGTTTCCCGGGCGGACAGGGGGTCGGCGGGGCCGCCGTTCATCCCGGGGCCGAGGGTGCGCGGCTGCCTCGCGTGACAGGGATGCTGCCAGGGACACTGGCTGGCCCACGTGCGGCCGGGGGGGCCGGGGCAGCCTGCGCCAGCCCATGCAGTGCCCGCAGGCGCTTCCTCTGCCTCCCTGCTCTGCCAGGGAGAAGAAAGTGCATCGAATCAATCGTAGCTGAAACATTTAAGGAGGCTTGATGGGAGCCTCGTTTCCATGGGAAAATCTGGGGAGTTTTCCACCGGGGGAAATACTGCAAGTTTTCGAGAGTTCGAAGTGAAATATAGAAGGCATCGGTGGGCGTTTCTTTATTTAGAAACGGGAAAAGCAAAGGCAGTGTTGCCCGGGTTCTTCCTTAAATTTTTAAGGCAAACACCGATTGCAAAACAGTCAAGGATTTCTAGAGCGCTTTAACGTAAGAGTCTCCCTAATGCTTGATGGTAATTTATCGAGGGCATTTCTCATGAGACAACTGTTGTCCTCTAAGTTGGTTAACCTAGACGTGTTAATATTATTCTTCTCTTCCCCCCCACCCCCCTCCCCCGATGGATAGAAATACTTAATTAAAGCGAATGTAATTAAGAGCGTGGGATGGAAGGGACCTCTGTGGAACAATAATTACCAAATATGCTCATTTTAGCTAAAACTGTATATATGTATATATATTTGGGGTCAAAAAATAGAGTAGCGTTCAGATCTGCTCGGTTCCCAGCGCTGCACAGTCGCCGTTGAGCGCTGCGCGACCCCCTTTTTATGAATGGTGGGCTGTGCTCGATTGAGCAGCGGCTCGGCTCGCCGCGCGGGCTGCGGGCAGAGGGCGCTGNGCTCACCGCGGCTGCGGCGCGCCGAAGCGACGGGATCGGGTCACTTCCAGCTTCAACAAAATTGCCCTTCTCTGTCGTCTTCCAGCGCAAAGGATAGAATGAAAAACGCGGGCTTGAGAAACAGCATACTGCGGATAGCTCACATTTGTTGTAGGCAGGGTATCTTTTGAAGATGAGTTTGATGGCTTTTCAACAACTTTAATTTCTGGGGGTTGTTGTTTTTTGTATGAACCATATATTTGAGTGGATTGTTTCTGATCATAATTAGGTAACTTTCGAAGATAGTAGAAATTTAAATTAATTCTAGTGCTACTTCTCTACATTTTTAATGCTTGCCTTTATAAGATCTCAACAGCTGAATAAAGGCTTGCCAGCTATGGCATCTTTTATCTGTACTTGTCTTTGCATCTTTTAAAGAAAACATATCTGCTATATATGCTCCTGAAACCATCTTTGCCTCAAACAATCCAAGAGAAACTATTTCCAGTACATCTGAGAGGACTCCACTTTTTAACAGCAATGAAGGTGTTATTTAAAGTTAGGGCTTATAAAAGGTTTAGAGCCATTCCTAGCATGGCATACACATGCTTATGAGCTTCTCATCGATCTTGGAGTTCGTGCAGTCATGCTTGAACCTGCGAAAGGGGACACCCTGAAGGGTGTTTTCCGCTCTTCCCAAAAGAGCTACTTTAGCAGCTGGTTCGAGTAAGATTGCACAGATTTTTCATTCCAAAGTAGCTGGGGGAAGGGAGGAAGGATCATATTTGATGTCGGTTTGTGTCTTGGATAGCAACAGGCAGCTTAAATGGTCCAGTCCACCTCTTTTTGCCCTTGGGAACAGAAGGTTTGGGTGACCTGAAATTTTGGATGTTTCCAGTCATGAGACTAGAAGTACAACATTCTACTAGAAGATCCAATGTTGTCTCTAAACAACACGATGTTGGTTCTTGCCTAATGTGAACTACTTTGCTAATTAGCTCAGGTGGCTTCTTATTCTAACCCTTCCATTTTATTATTTCTTTTAAGTGCTGCAGACTTTCACCTGTAGCAGTCACATTCATTTCAGTCTGCATTTACTGTAGATAAGCTTACCGCAGATCTAATAAGGGTTGTCAATGTCCTGCAGTCCCACAGTTGTGCAGCCTCAAGTGAGGAGCAGTGGGCTGGATGAAATGGGAGCAGCTCTTTCAACCTCTCATGATGCTAATATTTCTTACTTCCGTGTCTAACATGACACATATTATGTGGCTGCTGTGCTCTTACTTAGTCATAGTAAAACCATGAGGAACTGGTGATGGAAACTGGTCTGGTCTGGTCTTCTGGCTTGTCATTGCTCCTGCTGTGCAGGAGTGAAGCAGATGTACATTTGTACACTTGTTACCTGCTGTATATACATTGAAGAGCCTGAATTTGCACTCTGCAGTTGTCATCCTCCTGCTACCTTCACAAGGCCATGTAAAATTCCCAGTGTGATGCTTCCCATCCTGCTGTTTAGTGGCATCAGATATGGAAGCCTCTGTGCTTCAACTTCCTTACTTTTGAGGAGGTTACACGTTTGGGTATGAGTTTTGTTGCCACTTCAGCTGTTCTGCAGAATCCTTATTTTCATACCTCTGTGTCCCTAGAGCAAATGCTGCCTTCTTAGCGTACAGCTTGTTTTAATGTTGCTTCTAGCCAAAATGAATAAAATATCACTGGGTGTCTTCCTGCTCAAATTCTGTTCTACTTCTGAGCAGTCAGGATCTCTTAAGGGAGAGATAGCTTCTGAATGAAATCTCTCCAAGTCTCACCTCTTTGCAGTTGGATTCCTTGTTCCCAGATAGCCTGGAGATCTTACAAATTCTACTGATATTGCCTTCCCCATGCTTGTGCTGGAGGGGGAGGAAGTGAATACATTGTACTGGTGGTGGGGAGGCAGACCTTTTCTGCTTCAAACAAGAAGTAGAAAGTTGTCAAGCTTTCCTACTTCTTGTGTGGTATATAGCATGATGAAAACTCATGAAGAGGGAAAGATCACAGAAGAATCCTTACACAAAGCAAATGCTTTTGCTGTGCCCAGAGCCGTCTTTATACCTGCTCTCCCACAATCTGTTAGTGCACAATAGCAGCTGAGGTGTAAAACTTGGGAGCATGATACACATATGGGAATTTCTCCTGAGCCATAAATGCTGGCCATGACTGATAAATGGATGGTCTGAAATAGGAGGTAAGAGCTCTTATATGTCCCCTGCCTGTGTTAAGCAAAGGACTCAAATTCTGCAGGGCAGCAGGTCGCGCTAATGGATTTATATAAGAGATAAGATACTCTGTCCATGACCACATATTCAAAACATCAAGTCTTTTTTAGAGCTGTTGTGTGGTGTCCCCTCCCATGGCCCCCAGGGGGTTAGAAGTTAAACAAAAGCAGTTTCTTGGGTAGCTCTGACTTTGGGCTTAACTCTGGGGTTTTGGGAGGAAGCAGGTGGAATCAGAATTTAAAAGGGGGCTAAACTTACCAGTAAGCTTGAATCTGTTACATGGAGGGAGGTCCACTTAGCTGCTGCAGAACATAAAGGATTTACAGATCCAAAGGGCTGGAAAATCCCTATTCTATTTTAAAAACAATTTTAAAAAGCCCTGGCATTTCAGGAACTCTTCTTGTTTTTTAGAATTTTTTGAGCTGTTGAAACAGTCACTTAGCAGAAATGTGTCTTAACAGTTGTCTGTTAGACGCAAGAACTTCTAAAAAGAGCTCTAAGAATGGAAACAGCTTTGGGAAGGATTAGACGTATTAGCTTTGTGGGCTTTTCAAAGTCTTCACAAAAATTCACCAAGGATGCCAAGCTGCTTCGTATTTCAATAGAAAATTAAGAGGTCAGAAAAATCTCTGTGTAGTGTTATGTAACTTCCTTGTCATATACAGTGCAGGGCAGGTGTGTTTGCTGACGGATGTATAGATACAGATTTTCTCTTTACATGTAAAATCTTTTTCTTGGAAGGTGAAACTTAAAAAGGAGTGACTTGTGTGGGTGGTAGGCTGGTGCAGAGAATGGGAAGGTCACAGTGCAGGGATATTAGGTATCTTGAAACACATTTTAGTATGGCTTAGGCTCTTAAATTAAAGGTTCTGGGAGAGCCCTTGCAGCTATTGCATCACTTGCTAAAAATAGCATCTGTACTGCATAAGGCAGCCTATCTGCAGTGTGGATAGTCTTGAGAAATTAGTGCTTCTTGTAAATGATGTTCAGTCATTTTTGCTTCTCAGCTAAGCACGTTTTTAATCTTAACTGTGATAGAGAATGAAGCAAAAGGGGTTTTTTTCTGTCTCTGGGGGTGGGATTAGTTTCAAAATAGCATTGTCCACAGTTCTGTCTGCAGCATGTTTCTAAAAATACATTTTGAAGCTTACTGAAATTACAGTTTAAAGGCACTGATAAATATGTTCTTATATTGTAATTGTCAGGGGAAGGGAAGAAAAAGAATTGCTTTATGCAGCATGAGGTATTATGCTCTTGTCATCAATCACTTAAAATTTAGCAGGTTTTTTTTTAATGGCAGTTACACAATGCAAGTGAAGTATAATGCTAATCTGAATCCTTACTGAAAAAACACCCCACAAACCTCAAATCCCTTGTCTTGAAAAGAGAATGTATGTTTTACAGTGCTTTTTTCCTTCTCTTATTTGAAATCTTAGTCAAGATACACCAGCAAAGGAGTGTGTTTGTATTCCAGTGGTGTTGCTGAACCAGACAGGTCTGCAGCACAGCATTTTATTTTTAGACTCTAGGTTGCCATTTTTATCCTGTCAAAAATATTCATCAGCGTCAGGGTGACAGGCCATCAATTTTTTAAAATGTGTCAGACCACGTTTTTTCCACCTCTCTCTATTTCTCCTTTTATGTCCTGCTGTATACATTTTCTTTGGGGGGGAAAGGGAGAGGGGGAATGAGGGTACCGATTTTAATTAATGCATTAGATTTTTCAATTCACAGATCTTTAGCGTCACACGGTTCATTCATCTTCTGTGCTCGGCTGCTTACGCAACTTTGCTTATTGTCTTCAGAGGGTGAACTGCTCTGGTGCAGGCAGCAAAGGCATGGAGTGGGCAAAACCGGTCTCCTGCTGGACTGCTCACCTTAGCTGCCCCCTCTGCTCACCCCAAAATACCCCCATGTGGCAGTGCTGTGGAGAAATAGTTTAATGTATGGCGTTGGGGTGCTGGTCAGGTATAAAATTATTTCCTGGAGAAGCTGTTCAAGGTCTCTTTTGCAATAAATGTATGTAGGCCAGCTGAATTCTTACAATAGAAGGTGGGAGATCTCTTCTGGTCTGGGATGTTGAGAATTGACTAGTGCGTGGCAGGAGGGGCTTAAAGCCACACAGTTTGTGGATGGTGAAGCAGTAGCTTGCTAAGTGTGAATCTTCAGCACAAATTTCATGGCAGGAGTGCCACATTTCAGTTGCTTTCTAGGGTGCTGGACTTCAGAACCTCCATAGTGCAGCAGTCCTGTGTATACGTGTAGAAAACCTGAGGCTTTTTAAAAGAATTGCTCCTTGTGTCCTTGAAGAGCCATCTGGATTGGCAGGGAACTGTTCTCATCAGAGCAATTGGTACTGCTGCTGGCCCCTTCCTTCCTTCCCTGAACGCAAACATGAGAATCTTTCTGTAGCAGTGACAGGAGCTTGCTTTTGAGTGGCTCTTGGCTGCTTTTGGGGGTGTTGGAGAAGAGTTGTTGCTTGTGGGAAGTGGAAGCCAGGAACAACTTGCTGCTGGAGCTGAGTTAGCTCATGACCCAAGAGGACCCCACGTATGGGGGTGATGGGTTTCACAGTGGTCTGGCTGCTTACTAAGACTTTACCTCAATCATGGGATCTCAAATGCTTGAAGGGAGGTGAGAGAAATATAGGTGCATATACTCTATTAGTAGCTGAAGGTCTAAGACAACCCTGTCCCGATTAATTTTATTTATAATTATGAAAGCTTTTGAACTCTTTGGAGCACTGGTACCCAAGACGGCTTGTTGGGGCAGGGCCAGGCTTAACTGTTACGATAATTAATAGTCGGTATTCCCAAATGTAAGAGCAAAAAAAATTTTGGGATGGTTGGTTACTGATGCTTTTGGGGTCAGAAGTGGAGATTCAGTGTACTTAAACTATATATCTGCACATGCTAAACCTGCTTTAAGGGGGAGAAAATTGGTTGGATTTTGATCATATCTGGAGAGACACTTTAGATTGAGACCTTCCTAAGGAAGGTTCTAGGGTACAATTGTGCACATTTGTGCATGGGAAGATGATATACTGAGCTTGTGGTGTGACTTGTAACCTCCTTAAATGTGTGTAATTAAAAAGTTTCTTATCAAAGATAGACTTTATCAGTCATATCAGAGATAGACTTAATCAGTCATACTTCTGCTGCATGAGATAATGCTGAACTATGCCTTTGTCAGGGTTAAAACTTGGTTTTCCCTCTGCACAGCTAAGTAGCTGTTCTGATTTGTATCATCCCTTCCTAAATATGGTACATTTTAATTTTTGCATATTAGAATTTGGAAACCCCAAGGAAGTGGCTTTGTGGAAGAAAGTACAGTGGTAGGTGATATTCCAGAAGAAATTAACTAGCCCACGTGTTTGGTTTCCTTTATCCATTTTGACTATGATGGTTTGAAACCACATTGTAAATAATTGGTTAAGGATTCAAGATTGGACGTAAAATATCATAAATTGTAATGATATCTGGGTTGAAGGGGCATTACAGGAAGAAGCAGGTGAGGCAGCAGCATGTTAGTGACTGCATGAAGTGAGCACAGGCCTGGTGTCGGTGGTCTAGAATGAAAAGGCTTGTCCAGGCGTGAGGCTTACTCATGTGTGCCTTCATCAGGAGGGTGCAGTGGTGGCCAAGTTGTTCCATGCAGACCTAGAGTGGCTAGTAAGCCCTTTTTTTGTCCAAAAAAATGCTGAGGAGCACAGGAGTGTGGGATTGGCTCCACCACAGCCAGCCTGCACCTGGCTGGTGTATTGGCAGCAGGTAGGGTGAGCCCAGCCCGGCTCCCACTTGGGACTGTCTTGGCTCTCTGCTTTCCTTCTTGGGGCTGTGCTGCAAGGAGGTTTGTTGGTTGAGCGCAGGGCTGGGTGAATGTATGACTCTAAGGTGTTCTTTGGCTTTTCAGGAGCACAGAAGGCTCCATACTGGAGGCATCCAGTGGTTCTGTATGAGCTACTTAGGTCTGTCTGGATGGGCTTGTCAACTGAAAGCTGGCAGGCTGTGTTATGTGAGAATATACTCCTGAGAGTCTCCACAGCTCCCTTTCTTCTCTTGAGACCCCCTACTTGTCTTCCCTAAAAAGTAGTGTATCTTGGGCACAGTGATCCTTGTTGCAGACTTAGATGCTGCAAATGTTTTTTATCTTTGGCACAAGGTGGAATGCTGATGAGAATAGTGAAGGAGTGTCCAAGCAGTTCTGTGGCTTGGGATTCACTGAAGTTGGAAGTTAAGAACAAAAACAAAACAAAACAAACACCCCCCCTTCCCCAACAAGCTGTCTCTACAGCGTCAGTTTTCTTAGTCTTTCTATGCTTCCCAGTTTGTCTATTTATGGTATATTGTTGATGCAGTGAAATTCTACTCTGTCACTTGCATTTGGAATGAAGATTTTATTTCTGGGAGTAGGGAAGGAGCATGGTTTTTCTAATACATGGAATATAGCTAGATAATTTTGGTATTTTAAATGTGCTTAATTTTAAAAATCAGTTTGCTGTCTTCAAACCTGTAGTCCAAGGGAATTTTGACAGTGGCTCTGATGAAGGGGTTTCCTAAATATCTAATCTTATAATTTTTTTTTTATATCTGTTAGGTTTACCTTAATTAATGTATAAAATAACTTGAAAATCCACAACATCAATTTAAAGGACAGAGGGAAAGTTAAGCCAAGTGACCAGTGACATTGCTTGCCATGATCAAAAGGTAGTGGAGAAAGCACCAAATCCCAAAATAGCAGATGAAAAGAAGTTCAAAAAGAACAGAAGGAGATGATATTGTCCCTTGCAGGATATAGTTCAGCTGGGTGGCTTCTTATTACAGTCTGTATCACATGCTAAAGGTTTACATGGATTAAAAAAAAGCTACTCAAAAGTACTTTAATAGCTTTGTCTCCTGTAAATTTGTCCAAAATTGCCAACTGTAGTCCACTTAATTGCAGAGCTGCAACCTGGAGACAGGATGATCATCCTGGAGAGATATCACAGCACTTGAGTTCTTAAAATCTCTTCTGAGTATCTCTTGCTGGCCACCACCAAAGACCAGTTTTGGGTTGGCTGGATCTGTGTTCTGAGCTGGAAGGTCTCTTCTGATAAAATGGTTACACTGTGAGAGAGCTTGTCTACACTATCTTGGCTTTTTTTTTCCTTCCCTCTCTTCCAGTACAAATAGTTGGATGCATGCAAAAGGAAAGGAACAGGTGAATGATTACATGGGGATTTTTTTCCCCAGTGACCTGAGGCATTGGGTGTGCCATGCTCATACAGAATGATGTATTATGTTTGAAATATATCCAAACCTTAATTAAAACATTTCTTCAAGACTGCGTTTTGTATAACTCTGAATAGTTCAGGTCCTAGTCATGAAGCTGTGAAAGGTCAAACAGTGTTTCAAAGGTGCAGAGAAAAGGTTGTATTTAGCACTGCGCGAATTTCATGCTCACGGTCTGATCTTTAAAAAGCCATAACAAGGTGCTGTTGGTTCTTTTCATGCCCCAAATGGAGACTGGTGTCCTCACTGTGAAAAGGGAGGTGCTTGCGTAAGATGATTTGAGTTATTGGCAGCAGAATAAGGGGTTCAAGAGTGAATCCTGTCCTGGTTCTGATGCTTCATGGAACCAGAGTCTCTGTTCTGTTAGGACCACTGTGCGTTTGTCTCTCATATAATTTTTTTCGTATCTCTAGCTTCACCTACCCTCTTTCTCATGAAGAGATGCACAGACCCCCTCCAGAAGTCAAATTGTGTGTTGAGATGGTGGAAATGGAAGGATAATTGCTATGATGCCCTCTCACAATCTGAGGAAATATAGAACCATGCAGTTGACAGAATGTATCAAAAACAATAAAATTACAGTCAGGCTTATTTTGTTTTCCACTTTCTTTCTGATCTATTAAATGGATAGTAATGAACAGATTCTTGGTGAAAGTTTGTAGCTCTGTTATCAGTTAGCTCTGGTTTTACCCACATCTTAGAGCTCCTCCAGCAGGTCAGGTTCCTTACCCTTATTCTGCTCTTCAGAGTCAGAAACAGGGCTTTTTTCCTCCTTTGAGATACAGTGTTTTCCAGCTGGTCACAAACAACTAACTTACAGTGTTGTCCCAATGTTAGCTTGAAGTTTTCTGGTGATTACCATATGTGAGCTTATGAAGAGCAAACAAAACCCTTTTAAACTCATCTCCCAGAACACCTAACTCTTAATCATCTTAACAGCCTTTTATTTTAAATCCTTTTTTGCAGCTGTTCCCCTTTTAAACTTAATGTATTACTGTTTTCTATTACTGTAGGAAGCACCTCAGTGGTTATATAAGTTGTCTTTATAGCTGCATCAGAAGGACAATTTATAGACAATTCTATATGCAGACACTGCACTCCAGATACCCTTTTTTCCATTCCGTACAATGGTCACCTCACCTCTGAACAAAATTAGTCTCAAGTGCATATCTTGACATCTGCTATCTCCATGTCATTGTGTAATACCTGGCAATATTTTGTTTTATTGCTGTGGTGTGTAGACCCATATAATTCTTTGCAGTGTGACACTGTGATCCTTTTCAGGAGCTAGATTGTCTGTGAAGTTCATAAAGTATTTCCTTCTTTGCATGGTGGTCACTATTAACAGCGCTGAACAGGATTTGTGCTGAGATCAGTCCCTGAAGAGTATAACTAGTAATTTTTTTTATCCTGATAAAGTTCTGGCTTTTGGTCTGAACCATTGTAGCTGCGTCCCCAGGCAGCCCCTGACGATACTCAAAGATTCTTATATTTCACCATATAAAATTATTTTCTTTTGCCTCATAGGTCTGGAGCATTATTCTTGTCTAAACTGAATATACCTTTTGGAAGTTTGACACAGTTTGCCTTTTGATTAAAAATGGATCTAATGCTGCATTTTATACCAGTCTCCACTTCTTCTATGCTCACAATTATTCTGACACCTTGCATAGCTTTGACTCGAAGTGAAAATGCCCATAGCTTGCCAAGATCACTTGTTATCCTCTTCCACTTGCAAGTGTTGGCTCTTTGTTGCCACATCACTAACGTGAATTTATTTTTCTGCCTGCTACAAATACTTGGTGAAAGTGGAAAAAAAAAAATCTCAAATTTCTTTTAGTGACTTCTGATGTAGAATCTTCTTTCAGCATTGCAGGCTCTAAACCCAGAGGCCCTTCTTCTGGCTGCTTAATGCCTTCTCAAAAAAGTGATTTATCTATGCGTGTTTCCAGTGGCAAACACACTGAAAGCCTTCAGATGGTGCCAGTCCTGAGCTATCTGATCTTTAAAATGTTTGTGTTATATTCACCCCCTCCTAGAGGCAGGAAGAACCAGAAATGGTAATTTGAATGACCTCTATGCATGTGTTTTTTTGGCCTGGTCGTGCTTGCTGTGACAGTCAGCATCTGTCACGCATTTCACAATGATGAACAAACGAGAGGTTGTTTTTGCTGAATATTAATGCTATGCAGTAACTCTTGCTGTAGTGTCTTACAGAGCACAAGGCAGCTATAGCCTTTGCAAATGCTTAATTTGAACTGGCTTGAGCAGGTCATCTGAACAACTTCCTTGCTACTGCAGAAAGTTAAAGTCAGGGCAATCTTGGTTTCACCTGACATTTTCTGGATCAAAAGACTTGAAAGCAGCCAAGGGTAGGGTGGGGGCTTCTGAACAGGTTGACAGAATTCCCCCTCTCCTTCAGCCTCCCATGTCCATAACACAGCAGCTCTTGACGAACAGGAAAGAAGTCCTCATGGCAAAGACTGGAGTTTGAGTGCATGAAAGACAGCCAGCCTGAGCTGAGAGAGGTCCCATAGAGGCAACTGGAACTGGAGTTGCTTAAACATTAAGTGTGACTTCCATGAATTCTTCAGTATGCTTTTCTTCTTGGGTTTTCTAGATTGCTTCTAGTTCTCAAGTCTAAAGAATCTTGAGAGTGCACTGCCCAAAACCCTTTTTTTGCTGTAGTTCTGGGTGAAATGGGAACTTGTCAGTGCTGTGATATTTATAGAATGTTTTTCTACCCACAATCCTAGCTCCTAGACACAAGCTGTTACCAAGTAAGTGCTTGGTTTTGGGAATTGAACCTTTTTCTGTAGCCTGTCTTTTCAAAGCCTGACCATTAGGTGTTAGCTCCTCTGTGCAGAAAAAACCCCTTTATATGACAGCAAAAAAAAAAAAAAAATACAGAACTTCTAGGATTACAGCTCTGGTACAGATCTTTCTGACGAGGCTTCCTATTTCAGCTGAGAAATTGAGAATAGATGTGAAGTTTGTCTTATTTTTTGCGCAGAGTTTTCTGGTTTTATTTAATAAAAATGCGGGGAGTTGCTGCTGTCTTATTAACTTGCAGCTGGCATGCTTATCTTCTTTGTTCTTTGTTAAATATGAGCTGGCATGTGTTAGACTGCGTTAGCGTTCACTCTTTGGGACTTCAGTGGTTTCTAAATTTGGCATTGCTAAGCCAGTGCCCTGTTTGCTTGAATCAATTGGGGCTGCTATTTTTAGCAACAAAAGGGAATTGAAATAGCAATTTTCTTTCCATGTAATGGATCCCCAAGAGGAATACTGATGCAAGCTCTCTGTCATCCTGTATTCTCCCCCTCCCCAAAAGCACTCAGACAAAAGGCAGCTGTCATGGTTTGCGGCTGTATTAATCTTTAATCAATCGAGTGTTTTCTGCATTCAGGTGTTCAGGGAAAAAAAGGGTCACGACTAAGATCTGCCTGGAATAACTAAGCACTCATGCATGGTCTGTGCAGTCAGAATTTGTGGGTAACGGCAGGGATAGACGAAGCAGCTAAAAATAGTATATGCTTCCAGTGTTTCTCCAGTCTATTTTTGATGCTTGATTTTGATAAGGTTGATTGGAGTCTTACTAAAAATAGCCGTTCCTAGCAAGCTGAGGACAAAAAGTAGAATATTTTTAACCAGCACAGACTAAAGTACTTTTGTTGGCTGGAGATAATCTAGAAGCTTGGTATTGGTCAAATGCCAGTGATTTATATAAATCTGTAATAAATGAAGCACTGCTTGATGCCAAGCAGGGATAGTCTTTTCTCCCCTTGCCAGCTTTTGTTTTCCCCAGGAGCTGTCATATTCTTAATATAGCCTCTGTGTTTCGTAGCAGAAGAATCTCGAGTCTTCAGTTATTTATGGGCTGTACTTTAAGCCTGTGCTAAGGTTAGTTGTGCTGTGAAGTTTCCCTCAACTGTATTGCTTTAACAAGACACAGAAGATGCTAGCTGATGTTGATGTGTGCTGCAGCTGGGTACTGTGCTGTGACAGACCCTCACTCGTGTTTGGGTTCAGTCTTGCAGGACAGGGAGGGTTCTTCTGTTTGAGTGGAGGATGTTGCAGACAGACTAGCTCTGCAGTGGCCATTTTGACAACAAATTTGAACACTTCTCAGGGGATCAGAGATGTAGCTAAGCTACCCTTCTTGAGACCTGTTAGCTTAGTTTTTGACAGGAAGGACGTAGGTATTCCCAAATTGCTGGACCCACTTCTGTCTAGGGAGAATAACACTGCTAGTGGCCTACGTTCTCCCTCCTAGGTAATGACATGCATGAGTGCGTCTGCAGTGCTCTGAAAGATTGCCTAAAAACTTGGGCTTTTCTGAATGAAAACAGGAAAATGGCTGAACCAAAAGGAGTATGTAGCTTGAAGAGACTAGTAGAGAGCATGCATAATAATTGCTAGCTTCATTGTGCAGGTAGTCAAAGCACTGCAAGGAGTATGCATGGTGCTGTTAGCTAGAGGCAACATGGATAAAAGTATTCTGTGCTTTATCACCATTAAGCATCTCAAAAGTTCATTTTGCTGTGGAAAACATGTGTTTGTATCTGAAGGCAGGCTTGATCTCTTTAAGCTTTTTTTTGACTGTAGTCTAACCTTGAGTTGGGGAGTCACGAATCTGTAATCTTGTTTCAGCGTGATTGCTCTGCAGAACTGCAGTAGAATTTTCTATGCTTGCTTTTGCTCCCTCTCCCTGTGTCAACAATGGTCCTTGCTCCCGTCGTGAGACGAGATGATTTCTACATGCCTGCCTCATACTTTAACTGCACCACTCTTTGCTTTTGTTTTAAGGTGTCCTGGCTGCATAAGAAGCAGGTAAACATGTTCTCTCTGGGCCTTGAATGCTCACTTCAGTCACAAAACAGACTGCCATGGGCTGCTGGGTTCTGCTTTTGCCTGACTCTGGAATGGTAGTCCCTTTTTTATGAGCAGGGAATCTTTATCCAGTATACCTCTTAGGAGGTGGGAGCTATTTTTGGTGACCTCTTATTTGGTAACACAGTGGCTTTTTTTATAAGCAGAAAGAACATGTGAGTTTTGCACACTGTTGGTGGCATTTTATCTCTTGTATTTAGCCGTGGGCTGTGGGGTTTCTGAAGGGTGCAGGTGCTCTTGGAAACATTTATGTATTTACCCCTCTGTAAGCCTTCTGGAGAAGAGTCTACATTTTTATCCCCTAAAGTACCACTGATTGTTTGAATCTTCTAGACTAAAGTCACAGTCGGGTTGCACGTGTTCTGTAGGCTTGGTCTATGGTTTTTTTAATAACAGGAAAGCTCTTCCCTTTTAGTGCAAGATGACACATCTCACTGACTGGTGAGGTTTTTTAACTTTGTCAGACTTTACCCTGAGCTTGGTACTGGCCAGGAAATGTTGCCGATGCTTATGAACTGCATCATACCTGTTGTATGTGTGGCTAAAGCTGTGGAGCACTAGGAGATACTGTATCTAGGTGGTACTAAGGTGTAGAGAATTAGTGAATTTTGTCTGTCCTTAGCTATTCCAATAGTAGAGGCTGTGGTGGATGCCTGTATCTTAAATTAAAGAGATCACTGTAAGAGGTCAAAGATGTGTGATAAAACTCAAAGTGGGAGATGAAGAGTGTGTGTGGGGGTGTGTGTTGTGGTTTTTTTTTTTTTTTTCCCCCCATTCCTTCCTGCAACCTCATAGGAAGCAAAATTCTGACACAGTCGTTTGGGCAAAGATGCTGTACTGTCCTGAGGTGAGGATTTTGGTGATTTAGGAAAATGATTACATGATGTATTAAGGATAATACTGTAATAAAAAATTTAACTGCTGATCTGTGATCTTGTCCTGATGACTTGTATATATGCAATGGTAATTGAAATATCTACAGCCTACATATGGCATAATCTCCTCCAGCAGTGTGAGCAGAGGATGGCCCATACTGCTCTCATTGTTCAGAGACCTTGATACTACATTGAAAGTTCCTTTTTGCACCCTATCGCTGCATCCAAAGCATGGGCAGATTCACAGTTGTTCGTACTAATGTGATGTACACTAGTGGCTAGCACGAGTAATGATTTTAATTTTATCAGTTTTCCCACTTCTTGTCTACCACTTTGAACAGTTTAGGGTCAGTTGGAACATAAGACTATTGATGCAAAACTGAAATGAAAACTGGGACTGGATGAGGAGACCATACATATATCTGTCACCCATTATAACAACAGTTATGCCAGTCTTACCCAAAGTGTCATTTCCTAGAAGAGCAAGAGATGTTCTGTGCAGTGTGCTGGACTTGCTAGGGCCAGGCTTTGTGGTGACTCAAACCAGGAATTTTTAGACGGGTTTCTTTTGAACTTAAAAAACATCATGTATATGTCAGCTCTCTACTTATGCATATACTAGTTTCAAAAAAGTTTCTTGAGATGGGAATCTGTTTCAGGTGAGGCCTAACTATTTTGTGAAATACAGTGTGTCCAAAGCTGCTGAAGACTGGCCAGTGGAACTTCCCAGGGCAGAGCATCTCCAGCTCAATGCAAGTGCATGTATTGGTTTATTAAGAGTGAACTTAATATTCGGAGAGTTTTTAGAGTATGTCATGTTACTGGATACTTTTCCTTATTTTTTATCCCCTGACTTTTGGGTCTGTGAGGGAGAAGACAAAGATGGGTATTGACTTCTGTGTCTAAAATCAGCCAATGCTGCAATACAAGCTTCCATTCAGGCAAACATTTTCTTGGTGGGCTCACACACAAGTCGCCTGGGCACTCTTCTTGCTTATCTCCTGGAGACAGCAGATGGCTGAAGTGGGAAGCTACTACAGTTAGTCTGACTACTGAGTAAATGTGTATAATCACACTTAGGTGCTGGTGCAGCTTTCTTATGTAGACAATAACTTATTTCTATCTTACTTGCTTTGCCTTCTGTAAGCTCTGCCAACTGCAGTCAGTTTGTAACTTCTGTTGGAAGGCAGTCTGGAGAAGAAACAATTCAAAAGCTCATTCCACACTTGGAGTCAAACTAGCTTGGGCACATCAAGTTGATAGCAGAAATTTAGTTAAACTGACACAGCTTTGGAGTGGTTGAAACTGCAACATTTGGTTCCAATATGGAAGCTAGAGATGAATGTAATCAAAATGAGAATTTTAAGTGACTTGCTAATGTACAAACTTTAGGTAATCCAAAATGTAGGGGAAGATAAGGTGGCTGAATCTGGGCTTCTGTTATGTTGGTCTGGTCAGTTGCCTTTACACTACTGCTTTTCCCTGCTTTTACAATGTAGGCTCTAAGTTTTGCTTTCTGCTCTGGCAGATTGCTGTCAGGGCAGCCTTTCTGACCCTTCAAACAGCTCACTAGGATCCCAGAAATGGGCAGTAACCAGAGCTGGCTGGACTGGGTGCTACTGGTCAGTAGCAGGCCAGGTCTGCTTTAGTGCATGTTTCCCATCACAGTCCATGAGTGCCGACCTTGACAGCCTCTCCACCAGTACAGCTGTAGATGGGGAATCCATTTGCTCTGAATGGGAGGGAACTGAGCCAGGTGGCTTCTCTCCAAGGGCCTTAGGAAGAGAAGTGTGGCCTGAAAAAATGGGGTTTAGGTTATACGTTGGAAGCAGTCCTTGTACTGTTTGTTCTTCAAGATGATGTGGGAACATGGAGTAGAAGACAGTTATCCTTCTCCACATGGAACCTCAAATGACAGTGTCAGTGGAGTCTTGTGAGGATTTCCCTTATTGCTAAAAAAAGCTAGCTGCATACTTTGTCCTGATGACTGTGCCTTTACTTGCAGCAGAAGTGAAGCAGTAATGTGTATCAGCCAGGGATCTGTTTCTATAGGTGATGGCTCAAACACTACTTTTTTCCTGATGGGATTTTGTAATTTTTATCTACATCAGATTTGTTTAAATTTCTCATATTCTGTTCTGGAAGGTACTTTAAACTCTGAACTACAGGTTATTTTAATTTGAAATAGGGCCTATAAAGGGAAAAAAATTCAGCCTGTTACTCACACTTCAGTTAGAAATCCTTGATCTTCAGCTTACGTCTCGTGCTCCAGCTGATTCCGTTACCATTTACTTAAGCAATGGATTCAATAAATGAGTAAATATCCTTGACTGAAACTACTTGTACTTTACTAAGCTTTTAAAGCACTATAGGTGGTTTTTGGAGTCCCTGCCTCATGGAGCATGCATTTTTGGCTCCAGCTGCTAGAAGTGGGACAATTTATGGTGTCAGAAAACAGTATTTTGAAATGTGGAGCTTGTTACCTGGGAAAAAAACCATTAAATCCATAAATTCTGAATTGGAAGGAGAAGAACAGTCTTTAAGTGTTTCAGGGATTCTTCTTTAGGTGCCTCACTAAGTATAATGAAAGAAACAACACCTTTCACCGAGTCACT
Source organism: Grantiella picta (assembly GCA_013397955.1). Classification (NCBI taxonomy): domain Eukaryota; kingdom Metazoa; phylum Chordata; class Aves; order Passeriformes; family Meliphagidae; genus Grantiella; species Grantiella picta. The sequence goes on from VZRM01005554.1 coordinate 995,070, forward strand.
GAAGTTGAATGTTTTCCAGATTGGGTCAGTTTAGAACTTGTACGGCTACTGTTTTGATCCTAATGGGTAGGGGTCCTGCTACTTGTTTTCACTGTACTGTTTGCTTCATTGTTTTGCTGAAGCAACCATGACTTGTGTGATAATGCATAATATGAATCCAAGGTTAGCAAGGCTGAAACTGAAGCTTTAATCCTTGAACTAAAGGGGTGGTGCTGTCCTGCAGGACTGTGGTGCATCTGGCTGAATGGGTAACAGTATTGGTACGGGTTTGGTTGGAGGCAGTGGGCTCCTGGGAATGTATTCCTGATTTTTTTTCCCTAAAGTCTGCTATTTATTGGGCATTTTGGACTCTTGCTTCACCTTTTTATACATGGCTTTGTCTCTGTGACAAAAACTGTCACTCACAGTTGCCTTATGGTGGCTGGATAGGAAGTGGCAAAAAAACCAGTGTGACATAGACAGTTGTCTCAATAAAATTCCGTGGTGCTGAAAGTGCAGCAGCCAGAGCTCTCTTTAGTAGCCAGAGCGTCCCATGTGTGCAGTATGCATATCCTTATCACTCTGGAGCTATGGCATCTTGAAAATAAACCCTGAAACCAGAGAAGGGATAAACATACGGCATAAACGTATATGCATGTGCCTTCATCTGTGGTCATCTGTGAATCTCACTGAAATCAGGGACATGACTGGATCTTTCCTTCTAGCCTGTTATTGAATTGTTGCCTGACTATTCAAGCTGAAAAAGAACCTTCGCTGGCAGTTTCATCTTTGGTTATTACATCCACTTGTTTATAGATAGCAGGCACAGAGACTGAAGTGGTTATAGCATTTCCTAGCTGTTATTACTGAGACAGAAATATTCTGGCAACAGTTTGTATGCCAGCTGTTAGAGGGAATCTGCAGGCAGTAACTAATCAAATCATCTGCAAACACATCTCCTTCCGGTGCTCTGAAGGGAAGTTATTGCTGAATCCCAGTGCCAGACAACACTTTGTCTGCTATGAGTTTCATTCAGGTAGAGGTTGACCTGGGAGTTAAACCAACACTCCCAGTTCACTTTCCTGAGACATTAAACAAATCCAGTTATTTGGCTGTGGCAACATTCAGTGCTAAGCAGTGGAAGCACAAACCAAGCTGTTCTGATCTGACAAAAGGACAAACAGAAAAAAATCTGGAGTATTCTGTGGCTACTTGGAGAGTGAGAGCAGAGACAGGTAAATGAGGTTATACAGGAGACCAAAAAATGTAAGGATGTTGAGGTGTAGGTATTGGGTTTGGTGAGAAGAAAAAGCTGTGAGAGAAAAGAAGTGGTGCTGAATGTACTTGCTTAAAAAGTGGTTGGAAAAGCAGTTTCTGTCTGGAGGAACTGCTGTTTACTGAGATGATCAGCTACTAGTGTGGCAAGAGCCCTGGACTAATCTGTCAAACTAATGGCATGTTGAGTCACTCACAGCTTCTCAGCTTGTGGAAAAGAATCCTAGAAAGACTTGAAGCTTGACACAGATCCAGTCACCCACAGGTGAGAAAGTTGAAGCTGTAGAAGCCTAGCTTGCAACTGATGCCTGGATCAGTCACTCATACTTGCTGCTGGTTAGCACAATGGTCATAGGGATCTCAAATCTGCTGGAGGAACACTAAGAGGCAGCTGTTGCCCCGTCCTAAAATATTTTCTTGGATGCTTACAGGCTTGGAGATACCTTTTATTTTACTGTGTACTTAAAACAGTTGGCTCAATAGTCATAAATGAGGTGTTTTTTTTTAGTTAAATGACTTGTAAATCTCTCTTAGTCCACAAAACTTCTGAAGAAGTGTATTAGGACAGAGGGCTCATGTGAGAAGGAGTACCGAACCTAATTCTTGGAATGTTAGGCTCCTAAATCCATCTCTTTGTCTCTCTTCTCACCTATGGAAAGGTTCTAGTGTGAGTTTTTCAAGAGATTTAGTAGAAGTTGTATACCTGTTCTAGAGACTTTGATGTGTTTCTGTCTGGAATGAGTATTTTAATAACCTACAAATGATCACACACATTGCAGTTACTTCTGTGAAGCAACTAATGCAAATTTGTCTTTTTTTTTTTTTTGTTGCAGTGATCACAGGAGCTACTGATGGGATTGGAAAAGCCTATGCAGAAGAGGTAAGAATTCTTGCACTTGGAAGTCTGTCTTGATTCTTGCCAATATGTCAAGCTGGCTCAACTCTGTCAAGCAGCATGTCATATCTCCTCACCTTATCTTAACATAGATTCTGTGGAGAAAGAGGTCTCCTGCCTTGCTTCCCTCTGGTAACCAGCCAAAAGTTGTATCTCTTTTTGTTAGTTTCTTTTATTTGTGAAATAATATTTTCAGCTCTTACCTTGTCCTTCAGTTTTTATCTCTTCTAGTTTTTAAAAGAATTTTAACTTTCTCAGCCCTTGGTATTTCCTTTTGGTACTTCCAGGCACTGACTAAATGGCATTTATAGCTGCCAGCAGTATTTTCCAATTATTTCCTCTAGTTCATGAAGTCTCAGAAGCTGGGTTTTACCTTTATCTCTTTTACTGTACTTTTGCTCTTGATGGATATGTGGGCTCCAAATAGATTTCATATACTGGAATGTATTGCTTAAGACAGAAAGTGCCTGTTAGTATGGGGTAATTTAGCCTATAAGCCCAGAGAACATAATGACAAATAGTGCTGACTACAACAATTTATAACAAAAATAACTTTAAACTCAGCATTAGTATCGAAGTGAGCCTGTCTGTGGTCATTTGTGTTCTCTGAAACACCAGCATGACTTTGTGTGAGATCAGCTGTGAGAGATTCCCTTTTTCTTGATCATTTGTTTTGCAAAGCCCACAGGGAAAATGGCATTCCTCTTCATGGGTAGTCCATGTCCTTTTGATTTTCTGTCATCCTTATGTGCCTTGCCCTGCTACCTTCACCCCCAGCCCCCAAATTCCTTTCTACTTTGCGGGAAGTAGGACCGCATACTAGTGGTTCAAGAAAGCGGAGTTGGTTGCAGAAGGAACTAAGCGTGGTGCCAGCAGCACCTGATACTGGCATATTGCTCACAGCTCATATATGCCAGATATCCTGGTTACATGGCACCGAAGCAAATGATGCAACTCCTAATTTTTACTGTCTGGAGCAAGTGGAAGGAGGTCACTGTGCCCACAGCAGAGCATTGTCAGGAGGAAGTCCTCTGCTGTGGGAGACACCCCCTGAACATCATGGGAGATTAGTTTCAGGATCTGTACGTTAAGTTAGTGGGTGAATAAGACTCCAGCTTGCTTTATGTTTTGTAATATCTCCAAGAACTAGGCTGTGTTCAAGCATCAATGTGTGCTGCTGGCAGACTACTGCATTCAAACCCCCATTAGGAAAGCTGTCACAAGTATGAGATACTGTTGGAAAACCATGTCTATTACAGCTGCCTTGCAGTGGTTGCTGTAGGCACAGAGCACCCCAAAGGGTACAGATACTCATTCTTGGGCTATAGAATAAAACACACTCTTCATGAGTTGTATTTATTATTGTTACTTATGTATTTGTTTAGAAAAAAACACAAATCCATCCTTTGACAGTTTGGATGGATGAAAAATACTGGATAAAGTCAAGTGTGGATGTAGGGTGAAATGTGGAATACCTGAAAAGACTTCTTAATCTTTAAATTAGCTATCATGATATCTTCAGAAGACTACCAGCAGAGGCTTGATTTTCTACTAAAAATTCCCTTCTGGCTACTGTGAATTCCACTGGCATATGGCTGCTTGGGCCCTGATGGCTGTGATTATGATCATGCAGACAACTTCCTTTTCCTTGGAGGAATTTGTGTGAATTGTAACTGTTGAGAATTGCCTCTTTGAAAGTTTCATATGGTCTCACTGGAAACTAATGGAGGAGCTTTGAGTGTGTGGATTCTTGGGTTATACTCTGCTCTGTAGATTATTTTCCTTTTCCAAGCAAAGAACTGTTTTGACACCTTCACTCTTGCAGTAATTAAGACATTTATTCTTTGCCCAGCACTGATATCCTTATCATTGCTAGATCACCCCTTTGTGAAAGGTCTAATTTCTTGAGGATATGGTCAGGAGTCACTGTTTGTTGCCCCTCTATCATTATTTTCTGTTTGCTTTTGAAAATCATTAGTTAAAATTTAATCTTTGACGTATTTGTGTGGTAGTGATGAACTAGAGGTTGTGATCCCATTGCATACTCTGCAGTACTCTACTATGCACATCTGTTTAGTATCACAGTTTTAGATTCTCTTGCTATGCCTACTCTAAAAAGAGCTTTAACTTTGCTTTGGTTGGCTCTTAATGTCATTCTTTTCCATCCTGGAGGGAAAGGGTTTAAACAGCAGCTGTATTTTTCTACCAAGGTAGAAAATGTGGTGGTCACTAACATGGCATTTAAGGAAATAAAACACCTTTATTCATCAGTTCCATTAGAATGGTGATCCTTGCTTGCATCAATCCTTAGGCTAGAAGAGTATGTTCCCAACGTATGCTACTCTGGGTGAGTTTTTGTGTGAAGTTTTAAGGTCTCGTCATTCAGCTGTTTCAGAATCCTGAGGACATTGGCCAAAGGGACAAGTATAATAGCAGGTTATCTACAAAGCAAGGGGGTCTCCCTTGATTCCTATATAAATATGTAATTAGTAACTGGGGTCTCGGGGATCGTTATCTCTCTTTGGAGAATTGTGGTTCCTTTCAACCCACTAGGTGGAAATCAACCAATGAAAGCAGAGTGCTCAACAGAAACTAATCCAGTTGCATCAAGCACCTTAATTGAACTTGCTCTCAAATGCTGTGTCTTTTCCAAGTTTGATTACTTCTCTAAGTGATATCTGTTCCTAGTTACAGGGTCTTACGTTGGGTGTTTTATGTACTTTCTACTTAGAACTCCACTTGCAAATGAGTTTCTAGATTTCAGACGTACTTCTCAGAGAGCATCCCTTTAGTGTGAACATAGCAGTGGTTTCTGTCAAGCTCACTCTAGTGGTGGAAGTTCTCTAAATGTGGTGAGGCTCCACTGACTGGATGGATTGGCATCACTTTACTTCCTTGGTTTTTGTGACAAGTACAGCTGGATACTTTTCCATTAAGCCCAGGTACCTCCTAAAGCAGTCTGAGTGCACAAGGGTCATGACTGCTGAAAGAGAGCAAACCGTTCTGTTAGGAGTCTGGAGCTTACATCCATGAGGAAGATCTCTGGGGCTTTTTTGCCTCATGGGACCATAGTTATTTTGGATTCTGAGTAGATTACTGTTAGATTGTCCTGACAGGTTAGGTAACCAAGGCCTTTGCTGCCTTGATCCTGTGGAATGAGGGTGCTATTCCCTTCTTCCTGGTGCCTTCCTAGCTTAGTGGGAGCTTTATGTAAAATGTGGTCCAGTGGGCCAGGTGCTTATCTGCAGGTGGATGGATATATTCAGCCCTTTTAGACAGTAATCCTTGTAACACCATGTCATTTCCTCGAGCAGAAAGCTTAAGTTACCTGTAAGCTTGAACTTGGCAGCTGTTTGTTAGTGATTCCTATGGTGTCTTTGGTTTCACCACACCTCACTCAATGCTCATGAGATCTAGTATGAGATTTCTACTGCTTAGAGAACACACATGGGGAGTAAAGTACGGAGTTCACTGGTGGACTCTGTCATGCCTCTCTCTGACAGAATCACTACTGGTTTGCATACTCCTGCTAGAAAAGTAGATGACATTAAGTCTCTTCAGGTTGTTGCTATACTATGCTGTGGTGTTTTGCAGTCTTTGGGTCTGTGCGTTTTGTTGGTTGGGATTTTTTTTGTTGTCGTTTTTAAAAATTCCGTTGAAGACTCATTCTCGTCAGTGCCCAAAGGCAGTGAAGGAGTTTTATTGGAGCAATGACAACACTCGTGTTTTTTGTATATGCAGGTCTTAAGTGTCCAGAAGGCAGTGTCGCTTTGAACTCTGGATATATTGTTTCTGCTTACGGTAGTCACAAGCACTGTTTTCATTGCAGAGTAATTCAGATATGTAACTGTCTTCCTGCAGACCCTTTTCAATTGAGTTGTTAAATCCCGTTTTAAACTTGCATTGGTAGATCTGATTTGATGACCAGGGTATGCGCTGGCCACAGCTTAAGTTCCACAGGTAGCTTCCCTAAAAGAGTTTGAGAACTTTATACCTATATAAAGTTATACCTATACCTAGTACAAAGTAGGAGTGGAGCCTTACTAGAGGAAGGAAATACTGAGTTGCACCACAGGTGTTCAAGTGACCATGGTTATCTTAACTTGGCCTGTTAAACTTCATAATGGGTAATAATGTCTTTGCTCTGACTTGCAGAGGTAGTGTAAATGTTTTGTAAAATATCTGCTGTTGGCTTTTTATTTTATAAGTGTGCCTGTCCACCTATATTAGATGACTGACAAGATAACAAATTTGGTGTAAAGAGAATTAAGTAAGAAATAACATGGAAGTATGTGTCCTGGTTTTCCCCTTCAGGTCTCAACTTAAAATTGTATTTTTTTTCCAGACTTTCTGGTTATAAATTGTTGCGATATTTGAATTTTGCAATTCCTTTAATTAGGATACTAACTTGGAAGTGATTTATGACTATTCTAATATCTCCTGTTTTGTTTTCTTGCAGTTAGCAAGACGTGGAATGAAGGTGGTCCTAATCAGTAGGTCGAAAGAGAAACTGGACCAGGTTTCTAGTGAAATAAGTGAGTTAAAACTTCCTCCGTAAACTTCACTGGCATGCTTATAAATAAATGCAATTGCACATGAATTTCATACACGCTAATATCTACAGCTCTGATTTTGAGAAAGGTTTGTTGTTGTGTACAGTGCAAATGTTACACATATAAGTGGTAAAGGCCTTGCAGATCAGTTTTACAGCTGTTCATATTTAACTTCTGAGAAAAATAGGGCTTAATTCTGGAATAAGTACTCCTAAAACTGTTAGTCTTCCATAAGAGCAGTTTACCAGGCCAGACTGAAATACCACCTATTCACATAGTAATAGCTGTCTAAAATAATAATAAGGCAAGAAACATGTAATCATTTCTCCATCCGAATATTCCCTCAGTTTGAAGCAAGTTTAATTTCATGGGCTCCAGTCATAAAGGTGATTTCTTTGCAACTATAAGTTGTTGAAAGCATTTTCCTTATGTTACTTGTTGTCTTACCAAGTATACAAATTTATTGTTGACAGCTTGCCTCTCTCCCTCTTTGTTTTGTTTGAATAAACTACTCAAAGATTAGACTAGAGACCTGTAAGCTCTTTTGAGGTGGTGAGTCTTCATAGTCATAAGAATACATGGAATGGGTTAATGTGTTTAAGAACCTGTATTAGGGATTGTTTCTGCAGTAAGTGTGTAGTAAATGGCTGTAATGGAAAAATAAGGGAGCAACTTCAGTATTTCAGTCACAAATGGATATTTGTACAGGATCAGTTAGGAAAAACCTTCCTCAAGTCTCATGCTGACAAATGATTTTCCAATCAGAGCAAAGTATAATCTAACCCACAAGAATTCCTCTTCTAATCTATCTCTCTTTTATTAAGGCATATTTCATGGGAGGTTATTAGTTTGTGTAGAGTATGTCAAGATAAAGTGAGAAATGTAACTGTATGAAAAGGTTTTGATAAGCAGGAGTAGGAGTTGTGTACTGTAAAGCAGGTTTCTCAGTATAGTGATGTTTGGTAAAGAAACCTTTAGGATTATGCCTCTGTGTTACCCTCCTTTGTCTTGCTTAGGCTTTCCAAAATGGTTTGTGTACATAATGCATGTAATGGTAAGAACTGCTCTCTTTCCAAGGTCATAAATGTATAATTTTGGCTTAAGTTTATTAAAAATTTCAGTGAATTTGTTACTGGCACTGCTTTACTGTAAAACATAATCCCCAAAGTCAAGTGTCAACACACTGTCCTGTACCAAGTTGTAAGGGAGTGCTAAGTGAAAGTATGGATGACGGAAAAACTGAAGGACTTCAACTCGCTGAGCAGTAGCTGTTGCGCTAGATCTGTGGAATTCAGGGCATACAGTTCTCTTGATATAAACATCACTATCTCTGATTTTCAGTGTCCAGTGTAAGATGGCACATGAAACTGTTTTCTAGAGAGAGAATTCTTCCTTTCTCTGTGTATATTGAAGTTGTAGAGACCATTCCTTTTGGAGCAAAGTTGTCCTTAAGTTCTATCTTCCACTGATTTGGAAGTAATTGGCATTGTTCATTAGTATCCTGCGTTCAAGGATATCACTGCAGTGTCTGGACCTATCTGTGATGCTCTGAGCAATACAGTGACAGTGTAAAATGCAGCAGAATAGGTGTTACTGCCTGGGTACCTGTGTAACTGCTGATGCTTGCTGCCAATATGTGACGAAACTACCACAAAGTGGTCTTTTTGGTGGCTCACTGCAGTAGCTGGATGATAGTTTGCTGCATGTGTGTGGGCATGTGCAGTCACGTTTCTAGCAATGTTACATAAAGTTGTTTTGCTAAGTAGAACTATAACTGAAAGAAGTTTCTACAAATAATCTTGTTCTGCAATCAAACACCTATGCATAAAGTGACAAGCTTTCTGAAAGTGGTCATAGCCCTTTCTTTAACAGTCTGGATATCTCTTTCTCCCTAGGAATTAAGCATGATGCTGACAAGACAGATAAATCTACTGCTTTGAGCTTCAGCACTTACATGATAGCTGCTGGGGGAGGTTCTCAGATTAAAAAAAACCAGGTACATGTACCTATGTGAAGCAGCCTGTAATACATAATTACTGTTAGGCCTCACCCAAACATTTTTCTGCTTCCTTTCGTAAACCATTCTGAAACGAGATGACTCATGCTGGGTTTTCAGAACACTTCTTTTGACAACACCGAGCTACGGAAAAATATACCTTGTTTATGGTGGCATATGCTGAAGGATTAGGATAGTCTGCATAATCAAGTCTGAGTTGCACTTTCAGATCCTGCTGGGTTTTAGCTGGACAGAATTGTCTTGTATTCAGTCTCATGTGGTCTCTGCAGTCTGTTCAGATATTTCATATATATGTATAGGATGGGTGACTTTCTTAATGCTAAGGCTGTAATTACTTGAGTGGTTCCCTTGCAGGTTTTTAAGGTAGCTTTGAACTTCTTTATGGTGGTCCATCGTTCTTCAAATTGGCACGAGCTTGCCCTTCTTGAGTAATGACTCTTAATCATCTTAAGGAAGAATGGCTCTTTAACTGATGCCAGTTGTTTGAGTCGTGTGATTCTGTACATGTTTTCAGTTTCCTCCTCCTTTTCACTAATCAGTCTCTTGCTTATTCTACTGAATGGATAAATGCACTCTGCCACAAACAATGAGAGGGCTTTTGAGGATCCGGTATGTTCATTCTATTTTAGAAGACTCTTGTTCCACTCATAGGATAGACTTCTACTAGGAGTGACATCTATTTACAAAATGCAAGTTGTATAACCACCATCATAAGGGTGGTTACACGTCTTTCTAGAAAGATACGTCTTTCTGGATGTTAAATGCCAGCTGACCTGGAGCTGGTTTTTTTTTTTTTTAATGTGCATGTGCATATGCACATTAAAGTGGCTGAACTGATGTTACAGGAACACCAGCTGTTCTGAAGAAGCAGCTCAGTTTGAGCAACAAAAATTAGTGGGTTAATTTCAAGTAGTTAAAGACTTAGAATACTTTTCACTGTGTTTTCAAGCATGTTTTAAAGCTATTTTTTTTACAGAGTACTTAGGTATTGTAGGATTTGCCATGAAAGAGAAATTCTGCTTTCTGTTCCCTAAGAATAAAGTATAGGCCACTGACTGAAGAAGATACTTTTAATTTCCTCTTCAGTCATCATGGACAACCTTTATGAAGAATTTTTTATGTTTTATGGAAATATATTTGATCTTTTAATCGAGTTGTCACACACAAGCGCAGACTATTAAGGTCACTATAAAAAATGCTCGTCTAGTTTAGTTCATGCTGCTTCAGTGTTCCAGCACTTCTCTGAAGTGTCTGTTGCATTGCATTGTTAAACACTTCCAAAGGTTCAGGGTGGATCAGAAAGAAAATTTCTCTGTGAATGGAGACAATTGTTTGAGTGCTACGTAATGAGTCTGTTCCTTGATTTGCTGTATTGAATAATGATCATGGTCCAAGACATCTCAGGTGGTCTGTGCCGGCAGTTGGTTCCCAAACCATGGATTTGCAGGTAGAAAAGCTTTGGTTACTGCAGTGATAGAATTGTTCTGAGGAGAATTGAGAACTACTTTGCTGTAGAAACTCATTACCTAGGGGCTGCAATATGAAGAATGTAGTGCAGACCAGGTAAGGAGGGAAAAAACTTCAGAGTTTGTCCATAGGGAAGTTGTCAAAATAATTTGGTATTGGTGTCCATTGTTAGCTGGTAGCTTCAAAGTTGTGCATGAGCTGAAGAGCCAGGAAAAAAGTGGCTCCTGTAGCTTGCTAGTGTTTCTGCTTGCAAGTCTGAGTAGCTGCTTACTTGTAGGTAAGTGCATATAAAAGCAACGTGGCAAATTTTGAGTTTGTCATCAGTTATTAAACAATTAAAGGAAATTCCTGTTTACTGCTTTAAAGTTGGTGGTTTAGTGTTGCGTGCATCCAGGTGATAAAATTGGTTCCAAATAAATTGTTTGAGTTGAGAGAAGTCAATTGTTTTTCCAGTGTATTCTCACAAATGAACATTTAATTGGAAAATACTGTAAGCCTTCCATACTGTTCGAAAACTAGCGACCAAAACTTTGATTCTGCTGCATGTCTGTAAGAAAGTACAGATTTTTTCTATAAGGATATATAGGGTTTTTGCAATTAAAGTCTATGTAGCTGACTGTTTCATTCCAATACATTTCCTCAGCCCAGTGTGTAGTGTATCTAAGTTGCTTGGTCATGGTAGTTTATCTTGAACTACTCTCTAACCCTAAGATTTTGGGTATTGTAAACTGATAGGTGTCATGCTTATACTCAGTATCTGTTGTCTTCTTACTACTCTGCCATGATATTTGAGTACAAAAATGGGATGTGGTGCCAAAACCAGAAATGTTTCTTCTCTGTTTCCTAGGCAGGTGGGTTTTACAGTTTTTTCCTGCTTTCTTGGTAGCCAGCTTGTAGGCAGCATTCTGAAGCAAGACCTGATGCTAACCCCTGTGCTTGTGCCCCATCCCTTACCATGACCCACTGCAACAAATGGGCCATACCCCCATGACAAAGCTGACCCCTGCAGATGCTCAACCTGCACCTCCCTTGGAGCACTTGGCTCCTTCATCTCTGCCCTGTCACTTGGATTTCATCCCTGCTGCACCCCAGTAAATCCTCCTCGCAGTTTTGGAGTTGGCAAGTAAGAATATTTGTGTTTAATAGGGGAGGTTGAAATGCAGACAAGCCCTGTAAGGAAGGGGATGTCTTCTTACTTCTCTTGCACAGAAATGACAAGGTTCACTTGCCTGAGTATTACTTGAAGACTAAGTGAATCCGGCAGTTATTTTGATCTTTTGTGATCTATTTCAAGGTAAATTAATATGTTTGCAGCCTTCTATCATCTGAGCCAGGTTTAGTTTGACATACTTGAAATCCCCATATATTTCTTGAACTTGATAAAATGGCTTCAAATATTTTGGACTTGTTTTGATGCACTGAAGTCACCTTTCACATAAAGCTGTAATGTAAGGATCTGTGATTCAAAATGAGCTCTTAGATTTCATCTATGAAGAAAGCTTCCTTTGGATGAAATGAAGGAAGTTCTCTTGGTTTTGTCTTGTGTAAGCCACTTACTCAAGGAGCAGTTGGCAGACACTGTGGAGAGCTGATAGAGGATTCAAACTGAACTAATTTTTATTAACTTGTTAATAAATTAAATAGATGAACCCTAATGTAGAGGATAGAACAATTGGAAAAGGAGCTTATTTTTAATTTTTTTCTCTTTTAAGAAGAATTTTGCTTCTGTGGATTTGTCTGCATTTTTTCCCCCTTTTGTCCCTATTTTTTATCATCTTCTCTTGAATTTTCTCCATGACATTTTGCCTGGATTAATTTTAAAAATTGAGCAGAATACTTAGAAACACTTGACTGATGTCCTGCAAGCTACAGGATGCAGTCCTAGAACTACTTCAACTCTTAGGAGAGTTTTGAGGCAGCAGCCTGGTAGGACGAGCCACAAGTAAAATGTTCTGCAGATGATTAGTGATACCCTTGAAGAAGGACTTAGTTACCATATCAGTTGTCAGCATATGGAGTAACAGACCACTTGTCACAGGTGCTTTTAAGGATGAAAACCAGTTTAAGGAAGTTTACTGGTCAATGTCATGGATTCCACATAGCAGTAAGTGAGCTGGCAAGCTCTAGGAGATGGTGCTTTTTCACACCTGGCAGGCCTGAATGAGTCTCTTTCAGAAAGAAGGTGCTTGCTGTGAACCTCACTGCCAGTGTGTTTCTATGCAGTATTTATTAATAGTTTGTAAATGTAGAAAGTCCAGGGAAAGAAATGTGTAAAGGTTATTTAAATGTGAATTAGGTGCTTCGGGTTTCCTTGTCTGAATGTAAATACAGCAGCAGTAGCCTCTTCCTCTCCTGGTATACTCTATATATTGTGCCTGTAGGTTCAGGACTAACTCCGGGACCTAATGGTTTTTTGAGTCTGAAAGTTTTACTTGTTAGGTCATTGGATCAATGGGCAAGTGACTTCCCTGGTACTTTTGAAACCCAGACTTGAACAACCAGGAATTGTCATCCCTGCAAATGTTCAGGGTCACTGCTGCCTCTTGCCTTTCAGTAGTTGGGCTGGGGAATACGTTGCATTTCCTGTAACACACAGAAACTTAATTCGTATCTCTGCTAGCAAGCTTTTGTAACATAAGCCTTTAGGGATGCCAAAACAAGAGCCCTTGTGCCAATCTCCTGGGCCATTAAATGCCTTCTGTTAACATGAATGGTGCAATCTATTGCTTATCACTTCTAGTGTAAAATAAGGTGAACATTACATGAAAAGATAAGTATTGGATTGGGTGAAAGTCTGTTTTGCAAGTCTGATTTAAGTCAGTTGGTAGAAGTTCTATTGCCAAGAGACTTAAAATGAGGCCTTTTAAGAGTCTCTGCAGGGAATAGTCTCTTCTCTGGCCCAAGGAAGGACTGGATGATGCACACAGTGCTGTCCTCCTTCTGCAACTTCCTTCTATTAATATATATTTTGGTCTTACGTCACTTCTTTTAGCAGGTTAAGTTCAATTACATCAAGTCCTTTTTTATCTGTCAAAGCTGTAAAAATCCCTGATAGACTTCTCTGCTGAAGAAATGGTGAAAATGGCTTTTATGTTTTTTCAGGAATATGTTGTGGTGAGGAAAAAAATGCTAGTTAGAAGCTCTTTATAAAGAAAGGAAACTCACTTTATTTGTTTTGTACAACAAATTCTTTTAAAAAATCCTTGAAGATGAGAAAGAAACAATTTTCAAAATGGTGTAGCTGCTGGATTAAATGATGCCTGCTGTGCAACTCCTTAAGTGTATGTCACACTTCTAGTGCTGAACTGGGTACTCTCTTACTTTGGGCAGTATATGTGGACTAATTTACAATGTGTTTTCCCTTACAAGTAACACTTTGGAGAACCCTGAAAACTGTGGTTTTAAGTGCCTGTCTTTGGGATACAGCAGACATTTTACTGTGGATGCTGAATTGGGGGCATAAAAGATAATGCTGAATTAGCCTAGAAACTTGTTTCTGTTTTAAAATTTGCTTTAATTCAAATAGAGTGACTGATTCAAATGTCTTGAAATTGACCTGAGAGTAAGGGCACATTTTTTTTTTTTGTTAATCCATAATACGACATCTTTCAGTGTCTATAAGTGACCCTAAATTCTTCTTAAAAAGTGTTTTTTCTGGTCTTTCTGAAATTCATTCTGTTCAGCCTAAAAATCTGAAAAGAGGTGGTTTTTTAAAAAATCATTACTATTCTAGTAAGCATATGGCTGAAGAATTTGGACTTTATTTTGCAAAATGTGATGCAAAATTGATATGTATACATATCAAGTGTACACATTGTCATAGACAATAATAATAATGACATTAAGGGAAGGGAGATGTTACAGGAAGCATGCGAAATAGTCCATATGGCCTTCCTAAAATGACTTAGTAAATTAAAAATAGCTCTCTTCATGCTTAATAAAAACAAATGCATCAATGAATATTAAAAAAAAAAAATCCTTGGCAGGGGGTTTGAATAACATTGGGGAAAGACAAGAGAAAGAAGGGGATTTTGACACGCTGCCTGCTACACAGCAGCAACCTTCCCACGCTTCACCCTGCGCTTCCCTCCCAAACAGCTCGGGTCTGTGCCCTAAGGAACTCTTGGTGCGGCTTCAGCCACAGCGGATATTTTGAGGCTGTGGCGAGGAGAGCTGTTTGGGAATCACGACTCCTGACGGCAGGAGGGCTGCCGCACGTGCGGTGCCTGGGAGCCTCTCGTGCCTCGCCCCGCGGGGAGCGCGCGGGGAGCTCCGCGGCTGAGCGCACCTGGCCGCCTGCAGTCGCGGCCGCGTTCGCAAACATCGCCGTGACTGCGGCGTGCAGCCCCCCGGCTGGCGGCCTCTGCAGCTGTTTGCCACAGGCTGCCTGATTTGGTGGCTTGTAGTTAGCTCAGTAATTAGACCAAGCTTGATTTAGAAAAGCTTTCGATGTTGAGCATAATATTTGGGTGAATGGCCTTATTGATTGATCCTGTGTGTTGCTCAGAATGTGATTCTGACTTGGTTAGCGTGTCTTAGAAATTGTAATATATTTTGACACAATATAAAATCAGGGGAACAAATGGAGGTAACTATTTATAAAGTGTGTTTTCTCTCTGTTTTGTAATAATAGTACTGTATATACACGTAGAAAACTTACATGCCCCAGTGGCTCAAGGGTTTGTGGACTTCAGCTTGGAGAGACATCTTCTGCCATGTCATCTGTGAAAGCTGAGAAGTGAGGAACTGACTTTCATGCATGTCCACGTATATAGAAACTTAAAATTGTTTAGCAGAATATTTTAAATAAGGTCTCTAATTTTTTACCTGCTCTATAGTTCTGTGTAATTGGATTTTTTTAGTATTCACTCTGTTTAAGGAGGCTGTTTCTATCAGATTACGTGTGCAACTACTGTAAGGAATTCCCTAGAAGTCTTGAATGTGTACTTGAATGAAAGGCATCAGAACCTCTTCCTAGTGCTTGACCAAGTGTGCATATGCACATGCCTTTAAAAATGTATGGAAACATAGCAAGTACTGTTAAATTGTAGGCAAGCATCTTAAGCTATGCAGGAACAGCATAGCCTTCCTTTGCAACGGGTGCAACAGAGCTTCCTTTTAGCTATTTCTTAGGTTATCAGTATTTGGCTTCAGAATTTTACACCCTTCAAAATGTTCAGAAAAAGCTAGCTATTGTTGTACCCAGCTGATTTTAATATGCTTCTACATGGTAAATGTATCATTGTGTAATAACAGTCTGCTATCACCAGTCTGGAAGTACTTGGTACTTCTGGAAAACAGATTCCATCCATCCATGACACTGTGAGTTACCTCTGTGAACTCTGGAAGTCCCAAACTGGATACCTTCCCAAAATGAATGCCTCTCCTTTAAAACCAACCAAATACTTTGTAAGCTCTTACCAGCCACTCTGTAGTCTCACATTCTTCATCTCTGCCCTGCATAGACACAACACTAAAAAGCAGGAGGTTTTAATGTCTTGCTTTCATCTCTCAGCTTCTTACCCTATACTGAAAGGTTGCAAACTCTTGGGAGACTGGGTGCTGGGTTAGGCTGAGTTTTACCACTGCAGTGGTACTGGAAATATGGCATCTTTTTTTGTGGATGTAGTTTATTCTCCTTACTTAAACAAATCTGTCTTCTCCTGTATGATGAAAAATGGAGAGTTATTTTTCTACTGCTTAGAATATGTCCATTCTGAAGCTAAAGATCAAGTGAGACTTTTTGTTTCTGCAAGCAGTTGCATTATACCACATCACTGTGATGGCAATATTTATATGTGGCTTTAAAGCTAAAATGGTGAGATGCTTCAATTCTAGCAACAGTTTTTAATGTCCTTTCCCTGGTCTTTCAAGAACTACACCCTAGTACCAGCTTACAGTGTGGACCTTGTATCCCAAACTTCTCTGTTGCAAAGTTGACTGTATTTGTCTCAACATTCTTGGTGCAAATTCAAGCTGTTATGAAACAGGTGGTTTAAGACCTAATACTGTTTTATTAAGGATGAAGATGTTGTAATTTTCCAGTGTCCCAGCAAGACTTTGTATGACAGACCCCCTGTAAACTGCCACTGCTTCTACTGGGTAAACTGAGCTGCTTCTGCTGACCACCAAACTGGTGTATGTTTGCTGTCACATCGAAGTACACAAGCTTGCTTCTCTTGGCAAATCTTGAAAGAAGTTTCAAGCCCGGTTTATTTGTGCCTGAAAGCTTCCTTAGCATTTTCTTAGCCTGTCAACCAAGATTTCAGTTTAGGGGGGCTGTTAATTTGAATTACATGCAAGCTTGAAAAGTTATTAAAAATTAATTTAAAAAAAATTGAAGATGCTTGCCTCCTAACCATTTTACAGTTCTTTATTAGTTATTATTTAGGGTGTAACTCACCGAAGTTTCTAGCTTTCTGCTTTATTTTTTTAAATTACAGCATGATCCTTTTTTCCCTGGTGTTCTAAGTAACATGGTGCTATTTTGCAAGTGAATCTTTTTAGTAGAGAAGGTGTGCCCTACTTTGCCTAGTAGTTAAGATTAGCATTTTCCTTGCATAGCAAGACTGGATAAGTTTTCTGTAAGTTAGACATGTCTGGCCTTTGGAATTAATTAAGCTTTTGCTTCACCTACTGGTGTTCTCTTCTTAGATGAGAAATCAGGCAAGAGTTGTGTCTTGTTGGCTGTTCCTAAGGGTGGTTGTAAATGTCTTTATGCTTCTTTGGATAAGTAACACTTTAACCAAGGTTCAGGACACTATTTGGAGTCCTCTTCGGAGGATACTGGAGGTAGCATGTCCTTCAAGGGATTATATGTGAAAATGTTTGTCCTTATGATAGTGTGAAGAATGTAGTTAAATAGTGTATTAGTTTCCAGACTGTCTCATCTTGTATTGTGCAGGAACAGATAGAATAGGAACATGCGTCAGGAAGTCAGTAGTTCTTGCACCACTGAAAAAATGGGCACTTTTTTCAGTGACCTTACATTCCCCTTTCAATGTATATATTATGTACTGCTTTTGTTTGCATGGCCACTGTATCAGACTGCGTTGTGCCTCTGCCTCTGCAGTCTGTGTTTTTGAGTTGCTCTCTGGATCTTGGGAAAAATACATCCCAGTATCTTCTGTGAAAGTTCATTTCATCTTTTTGTCTTGTGCAGTGTTTATATCAACCAGCTCTATCACCGTTGTGACTATTGGTTCATTCAGCCTTTCCACAGCAAAAGTTTTTTCAATGCTTTTTTCATGGTCAAGAACTTTCTTCTCAAATGATGGTGTGATTGCAGAACATCATGTCTGCTTTTATTGGTTTACCAGGATACTGTTGAGCACAGCTGGTGTCTTGCTAAATTATCAGGTGTCTTGGCTATGGTAGTACAGACCCTATAAATTGACTGGACATGTGAATGTTTAGATGAAAACTTACTTGTGGGGTCAATACTGATCTCATATGAGTTTTTTAGAAAATGAGATGATTAAAACACTGATGTGTCAGAATTGAGAATTGTGAAGGAGATGTGCATTTCCTTTCCCATCTTATGGGTGGGTAGGTGATGATTGACTGCTGCACAATTATTGACAACGTGGTGGTGTAATATTCAGTCTCCTGCTAAGGAGCATTTGAAGTACCAGTTCCAAAGACAAAACATCAAATTCGCTTTTCAAAATACCCTCAGGAATGCTGGACTTGCTGGCAGGTAATAGCTCTTTCAGATCCTCCAGCTATAACTGCAAAAACTGGCTTGGCACCCTCCTTTCACTCCCTGTGGCTCTCAAGTACCTCCTGCTCCTCAAGCTGAAAGCTCCATTAAGGAGTTTCAGATTTTCTCTTGGACCGCAATAGCCCAGACACACTCCTAGATATCCTGGATAAGGATGTAGCCTATTTCCTTCTTTCTCTATTACTCTACATCTCAGTGTCTTTTTGGCAGATAAAATAGAAATGTGCTCTACTCTCTCTTCTAGCCCATCTGTTTGAGAACATCTTAATCCTTAAGATCAAGGAAATTCCCTTTTCCGTTTTTTCATGGAGTGCAGAGCACACCTGCTCTGCTCTGCACCTTGTGCTCTGAATACTAGACCAACTTCATACAGAATTGACTTAATACTATTTGCAATGTCATTTGACGTAGAGCTGTTTTCTCAGGTGTATCTAGCAGTCTTTTCTCTGAGGTAATGGATCATCCCACCTATTGCAGGTTCTGGGACAGAGCACACGGTATGCAAAAGTTACAGGACACCGGAAGGCTGTTGTGAAATGGGAAGGGAGGGTTTGGTCAGCTGGTGGTATCTGCTGGGGTAAGACAGCCTTGCATGATCGCTTGAGCAGCTGCACAAAGACCTTGTCCTCTGGCTATATCAGTGGGCAGCCTTCTTCTTTGCACATGTTTTTATACACTGTGCTGTGCTCCCTTTTCCCACAAAGGGTTCTGTAGCGTTTTATAGGTGTATTGCTTAACTACACTATTTGTAATGGCTTGTTGCTGATTTTTTAGGTGCCCATTGAAGAGTCTTATATGAACAGTAGTGTGAGCACTTTTAAAAAAAATCTATTTATTGTATAAGGTCTTCAGATTTTTGTCTTTACCTTGTCTTCTTAGTATCTCTGTAGTGATTTCAGTAGGCTTTGAAGATAGATTGGTAACAATCCTAATGAAGAGTGTTTACTGTAAAAAGGACAGTACTAATTGAGCAAATCTGTGAGAATGGTGTTTGGGTCCTTTAAGCAATTTGCATTTCATGAAGCATCTGAGTGGCAGTGAAGACAGCTGCAGATCCCACAAAACAGTTAAAAATGACACGTGTGTACAGTGTGTGACTTGGGCTTTGCCCATCCAGTCCATTTGCACGTATGAGATGAGCCTCTAATGTTGCCCTTAATTCTGTGTCCTGTAAAAAACCAAATGTGTGTGCTAAACATTAGAACAGCTGTGTTCAAAAATAGACCATTTCTATGCCCCCCCTCCAGTGTTGAACTTGATTTTCTTCTGACGCGATCACAAGACTGCTGCTGCAGTAGGGGCTTAATGCTATTTACGTCGTCATTTGACATAGCAACATCTCTCAGGGGATTTTTAAACAATGCAGCTGTTCAGGAGAGATGAAGAGGTTGAGGATGGGGAGAGGGAAAAGGAGCAGAAATAATTTCATATGCCATTAGGGATATTGTGGGGGGAGGGGAGGCAGGCAGGCAGCAAACCAGTGAGTTCAGTAGATTCATGATTCTGCATGAATGGATGGCAGGATCATGGGAGTCACGGCTTTCCCTTGAATGGGAAGGAGCATCATGGGAGTCTGGCTGCTTCTAATCTTTTTTGTGAATGATTCTTTTCCTTTAACATGGCACTGGTTTTTATGAATGGCTCTGGGGGCAAAGTGCTGCAAAATCTTTCTTGAGCTGTATACAGGTCCCTTAAGGAACGCTGAGGTGGGAGTCGGGTGCAGCAGAACAGAGATGCTGCGATGTTAAGCTACTGTTCCGCTCTTTTGAAGTCTGAGAGGACATTGCACTTCTTTTAATTCAGTGTAATTTAGCTTGATGAAAGCAGAGTTGCTTTTTATATGAAGTATTTTTACTACTTGCCTTCTTCTCTTTCAAAATGTAGTTGCCTACATGTATTTTTCCTGTTCTAGTAAGGATGGAGATGACAGCACATCAGAAGGGCTTTGGAATGATCAAATTTGAAGTTCTGCTCTTCTTGTTCACCCACGTTCCCTTTTTGATACATGTTCAAGAAACTAAAGATTCAAAAACTTTCATGGGACCTGAAGTGATAATGGAAATGGAGGGCAATAAAGAATTTGTCTGAAGCAACTCATTTGCCATTTGGCTTAAGTTGAAAAAAGGGTTCTTGTCAAGCTGTACTTGAACACTGTTGTGTACATGTGGAGAAATCTGGAAACATTTTTTCTGTTTTATGCAAAGCTGTATACTTAGCTTTCTTGCCACCTTTCTTGCCCCTTACAAACAAAATATGCCGTATCATTTGAAAACTTACGTTCTCACCAAAATTAGCGTAATGTCACAAACTTCCTGTGCAGGTAATGTTAAAATTCAAAGATTCCTGTTGCAGCAGTCAAAATGTTCATGTGTAATGCTAACTACTTAAAACAATGTTTTATAAAACCTAATAACTGATGCACTCTTAATGTCTGGATGGTAAACTATTTCAAACCTGGTTGTTTTTTGTCTAGGGGAGAAGTACAAAGTGGAAACAAAAGTCATTGTGGCAGATTTTGGAGAGAGGGAAGATATTTACAGTGGAATCAAAGCAGGATTGGAAGGCCTGGAGATCGGTGTTTTAGGTTTGTATGTGATCTTTCTAAATCTTTCGTTGTGGTGTTTTGTTTTGACATGCCTATTAACTTCTTCCCATATTGAAGTTTATTGAAACCAATTCACAAAAGCTATTATTTGACCAAGGCTATGTTGCTGCATGCTAGATATGCTTTCTAGCGTGCTATTGATACACTACGTGAAACGGTGCTTGCCTGTGTGCTTAATTTCTAGGAATTTGTGATGCTTATTGAATGTGTTCCATGTGTTATTCTGTGATTGTTAGAGGCCCTTTAGCTTATGACTGCATGCACCATGACTTGAATACTTGGGGTTGTTGAGCCTGGAGAAGAGAAGGCTCTGGAGAGACCTTGTTGCGGCCGTTCAGTATTTAAAAGAGGCTTGAGTATTTGAGTAAAAGAGGCAATATTTAAAAGAGGCTAAGAAAGGTGGGGACAGTTTTTAACAGGGCCTGTTCAGTAGGACTGTCGCATGGAGCAATGGCTCTAAACTAAGAGAGTGTAGGTTTAGATTATATAAAGAAGAAAAGGTACTGAAACACTGGAGCAGGTTGCCCAGAGAGGTGGTAGATGCTGCATTCCTGGGAACATTCAAGGCGAGGTTGGACAGGGCTCTAAGCAACCTGACCTGGCTGAAGACTTCAGGGGGATTGGACTAGATGACCTTTAAATGTCCCTTCCAACCCAAATTACTCTGTGACCTCATGCCATCTTAGATCCTAAGCAACTTTCACATACTTTAGCTTTGGAGATACTCAATTTAGGAGTAGAGCCCTGTGGGAAAACAGTGAACTTTTAATTAATAGAGCTGTTGAAATTCAGTCATTACAATAGAACATCAAGTAACTGTCTCCTGCTTCAAATATCTTGAGCTTTTTCTGGTCATGTTGGTAAGCTGTGTTTCTGTTGCTGATAGGAATACGATACGCCTGAGTATGGTTTGCAACATTGCAGGAGTGCAGGTGGTGTGGCCGTCCTTGAAAAGACAAGGTGATCCCTCCAGTTACTGTGTTAAATGTAGGACTGAGGTGATTTCAAATAGGTGTTTTATCACAAGCTACGAGGAGTTTCAACATTCTGAGCAGTTTATTGGAATCTGTTTTTAACAGTGGGGTAATGGTGGTTTCCTACTGGTTTTCTGGTTTTTTCCTTGGAAGCATATATGCCTGTGCATATCCTGTGTTTATATGTTTGCTCAATATAGGGATGAGAACCTGTGATGGTTAAATGCATAACAAACCATGTGGCTCAGACATCTACTAGTACATGTCATCTGATAAAGCACTTCTCGCTACAAAACTCGTTTTATTAACCTGAAGTGCAGTAATTGGAGCTGCAGCTGTGAGGTATTTTAGGTATATTTCAAAACAAATTTGTTATACACATGATAATATACTATATGAACTTGGCTGCTAATAGATGAATCTTGTTGTACAATGTTTGAAAATAATGCTCAAGAAAACAGTGTATATAAAAATGCAGTTAAAAATAACATCAAAGGATAAAGCCCAGAATGTTCCCAAATAATAACGGACTTGGGTCCATACAACTCATGGCATCCTGTATTTAATTGCTATAAAAATTCAAAGCTATTGGAGTAACTTCAACTGCCAAGGATGTGTTTTGTGTAAAGAGTAGTTGTGACATAGCTGTGAATGCCTTGTTTCTTGTTTCTGAAGGAAATAAGTTCCAAAGAAACTTTGAAGAGTAAAATTAAAGTACATTCTAATGTGTCCTGTCAAAATCCACTCAGGGAGTGTAAGGCTTGCAAGCTGCCTGTCACGTAGCAATTGCTGCAGAATGGTAGATCGTTGAAGTGTCTCAAAACACCAGCAAGCCTTTTAATGTGCAAGGTATATATCCACACTGGAAGGGTTTTTATTCTTAGGCTGTAATTAGATTATGGTGATTCACAAAATCATGAAAATCTGACTCTTTATAGCCATGCACAAACTGGGCACTAAAGCAGTGTGTGCACCTCAAATTTTGTGTAAGCTTATTACAGGAAAACAAAGCACGTTCCTCAAACAGAGCCTGCTTCTTGCTTTTATTTGCGTGGGCACCTTGACTAAAAAAGCAACTAAATGCTCTAGAGTTGTGTATTCTCCTCTCCTTTTTTTCTTGCAGCCATTGTCAGTGCGGGTTTACAAAAACCTCTCTTCTAACTAATCACTATCAGTTTTAGTAGATCTTGTGCTCAAGATCACTAGATTACATGATACCTAGGTATTTTCTTTTACCCAGATATAGCAGTTTTAATAGAAACCACTTGCCAATTTAATTTTTCCACACAGATGATGGCTACTCCAGAAAGACAGTATCTTAATTTTTTATAGTAATTAATTTCATGCTTTAGTGCCTTGTATTTTAAATTCTGTAGCATTTGTTGCAATCCAGAATGTAGCTTGTGTTGAGCTGTGTTTTTCATGTTTGTGTGAGGGAAAACATGGATTTAAATGAGAACAGCCATAAGGGCTGAGATCTCAGGTTCCAACATAATTTCCTCTTTCAGGTCTCATCTAGAACAGCAGGTATGAGAAGCATTGGTAGCACAGCACAGTTGCCAGTGATCAATGCTGATTATTTTTTAACCTAATACTTGGAGACATAGGAGTCTTCACATGTACTGCTCAAGAACGAGCTTCTAATTATGGAGTTGCACTAACTAAAGTACTTACAGATTGAAATCCTTGTGAACTTCTTATTTGGAAGCCTCTTCTCACCCATGTAGGAAGGCTAAAAGAGTTTGCATAATGTTTTGCTGTGTGTTCAAAACAGCGTCTGTCAGTGTCTTCGAACATGTGCTAGCTACAGCAATATGTTAAACACGCAGAGGTGGGAAATCTTCCTTTTGCCATTCTTAAATAGCTCTGATTCTTGAAAGGAGTCTGTGCTGGACAGTATCCTACCCTGTTGCTATCCATATTTTTTTCTATTTACAATACGGTGGTATAACCCAAAACTAGATTTTTTTTTAATGGTCTGTTACAAACTTGCAGCAGAGATGATTGCAGAGAGTGGAAGGGTGCATATCTGGGACCAAGTCTGCAGTGAGGGGTGTGAATTTCATGTGACTGTCTCTGTAGCATGAATCATATAAATGTTCTAAATTTGGAGAGAATTACTAAGGTTAGTCCCATAACCCTGCCACCATTCGTAGCCAAAATCCTTTCCAGAGAGATGGAATGAGAAATAGTTTATTTTTGGATGAAAAGAAGAAAAAAATTTGGTTCACTCTGGCAGTGGCAAGACTAGATCTTCTTACTTTTTAAAATTTCTCACTCTTTCTAAATATAGCAAAATGCCTGCTGGGAATTTGCCAACTCCCCATTCCCCTCAATTCCTCACCTCAATTTTTAAAGGTTATCTAAAAGTTAAAAATTTGAAACACACAGCATGACTAATGAACTTCCATAAATACACTAAGATCTAGACTAAAAGAGCTTGAGGGAATTCCGAATGAAGTTGGTGCACTTTGCCAGAATCTCTTCCTCCTGTTTCTTGCACATCCTGCGTCCCTATTGATACTTAAATTATCTTTCAGGCTGGATCTTAAAACGATAGCTTTTGGCACAGGTGGAGGGGCTATTTTATTTTATTTTTTGAAAAAGGCATCAGTGCCTTTTGACAACGTTTCTCGTCCCCGTGCAGACTCGTGCCTGGAGGTGCTCAGTGCTGCTGAGTATACACAGCACTTCGGGATTCTCCGGGGTGTAAGACACTATATAAATGTAAAATGTTGCCACAGCAACCACATGTCACTCGATTCACTTGCCTAAGATGAACAACAGATACTTAGGAAGCGGAGATTCCTTTTGGTTGCTGCTTTTTGTCTCCATATCAGTGTGCTCTACGGAGTTGGAGGCTGCAGAGCAGCACTGTTTTCCAACAGAATTACAAGTTTTCTCCTGTTGGGGCTGGGATTTAGAGAGCGGGTATTGGTTTCACCTCCGAGAACAAAACCGTGCGAGTGCGAAGTATTGGAAAAAAAAACCAAACCCCAAAAAGACCCCACCGTCTCCGAGGTTTCAGTAGCTCGGTGCAGGTGTGGGGTGCCGGGGAGGAGTGTTTCCGCGGGGAATCTCCGTGCGGAGCGGAGATGCGGCGGGGCGCAGCGCGCTCCCCGGAGGCGGCGGCTCTCCCGCGGGCGCGGCGCTCGGGGCGGGGGGCGCGGGGCTCGCCCGCTGGCCTCTGCTGCCACCTGCCGGCCGCGCCGCGCACCGCGCCCGCCGCGGGGCAGTGCGGCTTGGCTCTGCTTGGGCTTGACGGATGGATTTATCGGGAAAAACCGTGTGACACACCTTCACCTGCCGTCCCGCCAGGCGCCGGCAGCGGCTCTCTGCCTCGACACCCCGTTGGTGGCAGTGTCCTGCCCCCCGAGCTGTGAGGCGCGGGTGCGAGGTGCTAAATACGGCTTGTAAACAATGGGAGAATTAACGCTAACACATTAAAATAGCCTCTCCGTGCGCGCCGGCATTCCACTGCGTGTGCGCGGGGATGTTTGCAGTTGAGGAAGCTTGGCCAAAGCAGTTAGAATGTCTTAATTGCAACATTTTAAGAGTACTGCTTGAAAATAGTCATTAATCAGGGGATATCCAAGTGATCTAATTCATGCTTTTCTTTCAGTCAACAATGTGGGAATGTCGTATGGTTATCCTGAATATTTCATAGATATTCCAGACCTGGAGAAGGTAAGTGCTTTTGTGGTACCTTCTAGTGTTCTAGTGTAGTTAGCAGATACTGCAGAAGTGTTTAGGTTTGGTTAAGGAACTCACATAATGAGGTTTTCTGATTAGAATTAAGTGTTGAAAAGCTTGGAGATTTACGTGAACAGCATAACACAATGCTGATGATGGAAGTCTCACTTTTTGTTGGCCTTCTTTACGTACTTTTCCCTGCTTCTTCTGCTCCTGTCCATGGTATCATCTGGCTGTTGTTCATGAGCTGCTTTAGCTTGTGCTGGGGGTGCTTTTTATGTGACTGAAGGGGAGCTAGCAGTTTTATGGCTGGAAGCTGCATAGCCCATAACACTTACAAAACTTGAATATCACCATTTTAGGTCATCTATAAATTTATAATTTAGGGACTACCTTGGTTGTATTGGATACGTTGAAAACTCTGATTATGAACATTTTCACTGGCACATGATTTTGTTTCCAAAATCCCTGTTGCTCACCGGATTTGCTGTGGTTTTGTGATTTCTGCTTAAGTATTGCTAAATATATCCAGTGTTTGACGCATTTTCAAATAAGCTTCATAATGTTTAGCAACAAGAAAAAAATCCCAGTTTTTAACTTGCTGAATAAACTTTAAGTCAGTAAAACACTGTTACAAAATAACAAAGAGTAAAAGATAGTACTTAATTTTGAAACATGTCTGAAAGGTAAGAATATATCAAAGTTCGTAAGTACTGCAAATAGCATTAGGAAATAGGGTATCAATGTGATACACCTTTGTGGTTCTGGATTGGTGGGAGTCCCTAACCACAGATGAAACCTGACCCAAGAGAAATTCACAGACTTTGCTTTGAAAGCCTCTCACTGTTCCTGATACTTACACAGGAAGGCAAGGAGAAAAGGTAGATAATTTATCCCAGCACTTAAACCCAGAGGACTTACAAGTACTGCTCAAATAACTTGAGTTAACCCCAAAACTTTATTTTCTTGCAGATGATCGACAGAATGGTCAACATTAACATCATGTCTGTTTGTCAGGTAGGTTACCAACACTTCTTGATAATTCAAAACCAGAAAACAAGATGCAGCTGTCTGAGGGAATTACTTTGACCTGTTAGACCACAGGTTCACTTTTCATCTTGGAGACAGCCAGAGGTTCTGGTTGTCATATTAGACTGTTCTGATTGTTGTGTGAAATGTAATGTTTTACAAAAATGCTTATTAGCTATTTGAAAGGAGCAAGATAAGTAAACAAGCACTTAAAGTTTCTTCATGATTGTTCTTCCAGTCCTTCTTGTAAATGGTTCAGTCTTCTCCCCCTGCATCTGTGTTTCTTGGGGTGGGCAGTCCTTACCTCTGAATGCCTAAGGTTTTTGTACACTGTAGTGAGAAGGCACTTAAATATTTTCTGCAAAATATATGAGCAAGAAGGAAAACCAAACTCACAGAAGCATGCATTAACTTTACTTCAGAAGTTACCTTCACTTTTTGATATTTAAACTTAAGGTTTTATTGAGAAGAAATCAACGTGGCTTCAGGCTAGAACATATGGCTGTTCTCTTGTTTGTTAACATGAGGCCCATTCAAAAATAAGGTTTTTATCCTAGTATGTCAAAGCTTAAAAAGGACAGAGGGCATAGCTGCTTATGTGTCACAGGGACTTGGTTAGTGTGTTACCAGTGTGTGCGCTGATAAAACTCCTTGTGAATATTCACTGCTAAACCTTCTTATGCATAACAGTGTATCTCTGTTAGCTGAGGGTTAATCTTTTGCCTCAAAGTTAGGTAAAATATTAAATGTTTCAAAGCTAGCTTGAAAGATTGGACTCTTCTGCAGCTCTTCTGATAAGGTCAAGTACTAAATTCATCCAGTACCGTGCTTTTGGGGAGGCTAAACTCTGTTTTGTTTCCATGTGAGGAGGCACAGCATCTCTTAAAACAATGCTTTAATAAGATTGTCACACTTAATTAAAACACAAACAGTGAAAATGCAGCCATTGCATGACTGAATGGGAGTTGGTAATGTTAGCTTACTGCTGCAAGCTCTTACTTTTGTGTCTATTCTATTTGACATCTCAGAACTACCTGTTGTGAAGTTAGAAATGCTGTAACAGTGAGTCTTCAGAAACCTTTCTCCTGGAACATGACCATGAGCCTGACAAATATAGATTTTCTAGCTGACGGAGAAGGATTGTGGCCCGTGCTTGTCTTCTTGTCCCCCTGCAAGATTTCGTCAGAGAAGTCAGTTATTAATGGGCACCTTTGAGAGTTTACTCTTATGGAAAGTTTCTCTTACACAAGTTATTTATGTTAACAGAGCTGCATCAGGTGTACATCTGAAGAAGTGTTGTGCACAGACCTCTTTTGCTGAGGTGTGAGGTCTGTGCTGTACCAGCAGAGGGAGTGCACTATTCAGTGATAAAAGAATTTGGGGTGTAAGTCTTCCTGGGAGCATTTTGTTAGAGTAGAAAAGTTACAGATAAACTACTTCAATATATATTTCTGAGGATGGTAGGGTAGAATAACAGTTTAACTCAACATATGCTTAAAGTTCCAGAGATACACCCAGACTGTATAGTTTTCCAGAATAAACTAATGCTTCAGTTGTAGTGTCAGTATTCATCAACAATTTAACAAAATTGTCATACAGTTTCTTGTAAAATTTTCATCTTCTCAACCTATTCACATTCTAAAATGGCTATTTTTGCACATAGAGAAACCTACTGAGGATCTGCTTGCTGTGTGTCAATAGTGTTTTTCCTACTGTTTGAAAACTTTTGTCTTGACTGTGAACAACTCCTGCTACTGGATTTATTCAGAATTTGAGCGTAAGATTCCAAGCTTGAAAATGTTTTCTCCTGACGGGTCTGTTGTGTAATTAAACAGTAGGCATGCCTGATGCTTACTGTTTTGGGGAGGAGAGCACATTAGATATGTGTGCCATCTGTAAGACGCTTTTTCAGGAGAACCCATAGGACTAGAGAATCATGGTATGAAAAAAATAATTGAGGAATAGTCTGTTTATCTTTTCACTTAGATTTTTAGGATGTAATCCTGTGACTATTTAGTTCAGTTTTTGAGGCTGATACCATTTCTTATATATATGTGTTTTTTTAAAAACAATAATAATATTCTCTCTTCTTGTCTGACTGAAAACACAAAGTTTGTGATGGAAGAGAGCAGAAAGGTCTTAAGCAAGGAGCTGAAGGTCTGGTTAAATGTGAAAGTACAGGAGAGGCAGAGAAGATTTTGTTACTACGCATTCAGGCTCTGCCCACAGCATCTCCAGATCCTTGGCAGAGATGTATTGTTAAGTTCTAGAGCATTATCATCCACTTTCTTGCCTTTGGACTAAACTTTCTCCCTGCCTAAAAGACAATGATATCCCCTGTCCTCTCAGTAACTGGTACCATGTGCCATCAGTAGCACTTGTTGGACAGCTCTTCTGGTGTGCGTGTCAAATAACTCCAGTTCTGGCTGAAACTCCTTAGACTTGATGTAGGAAAGTCAAGATATTTAGCACAGATTGAGTCTGCTGAAATGTTGAAGTCTGTTTTGTTGCCACAAGTATAGGCAATTTTGAAGTATGATGCTCATTGCTTAACTTTTTGATCCATCTTTTTCTTCAGTGGTTAGCTCATTGGATTTCCTAAGGGGTATGCAGGATATAAGAAGGGATACTCTGAGAGATAAGACTACGTCTTCACCTCACAGGACAAATTTTCAGCCTAGTTGGTACTGCTGTTTAATATTTTTCCCAGCTGTAAAGTATCTAATATTATGGAATTTTGGCAGGTGTTTGAGAACTTGTTTCTGTCAGAGCTTTTAAAACACAAGTCTTTCCCAAATCCTGTTCCATGCTGCCTGCCCCCATCATGTCCTTAGAGCACTGTTGGGTTAGATCACCCGTGAACCACGCAGTCATGCAATTTTGGGATTCACTCAGTCTGGCATGAAGTGTTGATTGTTGTGATGTACCTTGATGTGCAGTGATGTACCTTGAAAGCACTCTGTACATCACTGAAAATAAGCTGTGTAAAACTGCTTCAAATATGTTGGACATCTCATGTCTTTTAAAATACAGGTTAAAAAAAATTTACAAAATACCACCCTGTTCCCCAGCCACAGTAGATGTTTTTTCAGCAGTCTGGGCAATATCTCATTTTTAGGGTGATGTGCAGTGCAGGAGTTACTCTGGTCTTCATCTAATATACAAAAAAAGAAGTGTTATGGGTCTTCAGGCCATAAATAGGATGAAGATTTTTCATTTGAGGTATTTTCTCATGAGAGCTTGAGACTTCATACAGTCATATACAAGGACTGAACTGACAAACTGAATGAGGAAGAAGATGAGGTAGTATGTGTAGTTTCATGGTTTTTGTTGTAATCTCATCTTAAGCTTCTGGAGGGATTTAAATAGCAGAACTTTAATGATTGTTGGTAGCAATTCAGTTAATGTGGGTTAGTATTATAACTTTAGGGTAACTTGTTGCATTCTGAGTCAAAATACTCGAGGTGTTCAGTGAAATATCATGTCAAAATCCCTGGGTTTTTCATTAACTGGCAAGTGTTGAAAAATCAAAATTAAAGTTCTTCTGTATAGTTCTAACCATAGTTCCTTTGTATGAACTTCATCCTCTTGAGTCAATTAATCTTTGTATTTTACAGCCTTTAGTTTCACTTGGTAAAACAAACTTGATTTGGCTATTGGTTTAATGTCCTGAAAGCTAAGGGTGCTAGAATTGCTGTCCAGTGGAAGAAGTGGGCAGGTAATGAGCACAGAGAGCAGCTTCAACTACTTCAAGGATCCCTTGTTTCTCCTTTGAAAGTTGCAAGAGTTACTTGTTGTGGAAGGAACTGCAAGTTTATTTCGTTTGCAGCATCGCAGTATGCTAATTGCATTGGGAGTGAGGCATAAACTTGTGTTCTCTTGAAAAAGGAGCAGGACTAAATAGTTGAGGGAGTGCTGGCTTAGCGCTTGATTAAGCAAGGAGTTGAATTGGTTTGCAGGCTATTACATTGTGGGGGAATGTAAATCTTAGGCTTACGGGCCAGGCTTCACTTGGAAATTGGCATTAACTGAGGAAGGGGGAGCGTAAATTATGTACATGTACATCCCTTATGTCGGTTGCAGTCTTCATGTTGATGACTTTACTCATGTCTGACTGTCAATACAAAAGGCTAATAGGCCTTAAAACATCAAGGATTTTTGTCGTCATATTTGAGACACTTTTAATTTTCTCAAGACTTCAAAATACATAAATACTTCATGTTGAACTGAGAGCTCTGGTGTCAGCTGCCCTCTTAATGGAGGAGGAGTGAGAAGTGAGTTACACCAGGTTGTGTATCCCGGGCAGGACGTGGAAATAACTACTACAAATTCTGAAACTGTGAGTTCAGGAAAGAAACAACAAAACTGACAACCAACATATAATTGAAAGGAGGAGCAGAAGTTAATGTATTTGAGAAAGAGGGGAAATACTCTTTTGTAGACCTGTGTGTAGAAAGAAGAAAAGCCTGGGGAGCAGCAATCCCGAAAGACATCTCTCTCTCTCTGTCTCTCTCTCCAGGGAGTGTTCAGATGGGCTAGTGCAGCCTAATACCACATCTGTAAACGTGCCTTACCAGAAATCAGGTGGTAGTTCCTTGTCCCCTGCTGAACCCTATGTAAATTTTTGTGTTTGCCGTGGGGTCACAGTAAGTGGAATATAATTCTGAGGACAGTGGCAATACTGACTTGTGAGAAGAGATCACTCTCTCTGTATGTATTCCAGTCTAGTCAAGAGTTTTCTTTACTTTTGTATTCAAAGGCATAATCAAAGAGGTGGTTGATGATTTAGCGAAGTACATACATAATACAGGTTTTAAACAGAGAGGGACAGTTGCCAATGCTTGGAAAAGGAGTAAGTGTTCTATGAAGGTGGTCATGAGTAGCATTCAGATGGTCCAGAGGGACAAATTCAATGCTGTGGTTTCCCACCTTGGTGATTTTGAACCTGAGAGTGTGATACACAGAAAACTAAATCAAGGGAAATATGGCTGTGATAAATATTTTTAAGCAATGGTCAGAGAAGCACTGGGGATTTTTCTTCAAAATACAAGTAACTTAGGAAAATTCAGGCAATCCTAGAGTTCTCTGGCTTTCTGTAGATTTGGGTTTGACACAAACACGTATTTCACCTCTTGGAAAGAGAAAGTTCAGCCTTATTGTTTAAACAGTCTTTGTCCTGTGTAATGGGCAAGAGGCGAAAGATGCTCATTTTGAGAACTTTCCCTTTTTAACTTGACTCCAAAAGTTTGTGACTCCAAATAGGGAAAGCTTTCTCTTTTAAAACTATTGCTCAGAGGAAAGTCATTGAAAATGAATGGGGCTTGTAACTTTCATAGCTCCCTTTGTATGTCCTGTGCCTCTGTCATGGCCACATGGGTTACTGTGTGAGTTGAGTTGACGTTGTATTTACTTGCTAGTTTTTACAAATATAAATCATTCTTGTTTGACTTGAGGTACAAGCTGCATGAAGAAGTTACTGTTTCAAGAGAGACACACTAAAAAAGCTTCATAGACACTGAGAATAGGCCTCATGATAAATTTAACTATCAGTGCATGAGAACAGTTCCTTAGCTGTTCAGTGTACGGTCTGCAGGCGAGGGTGCCAGTTAACTTTGTTAAACAGCTACTGCATTTGTGAACTTGTGTGAATCCTCTGCCCAGGCACTCTGAGTTGTCTTACGGTAGCAGTGATGCTTTTGTACATGAGTGGGCGCACCACAGGGATTTCCTGATCTTTAAAAGGTTATGTTGTTCTGAGTTGTTAAAATTTCACCCCAGATTTGTGAATGAGGGAAGCTTCTTTGCTGCGTAACACAGTAGCAAACTTGTCCAAGTTTTCTAGTCTCACCCTTTGTTGTGTTTGTATAGCCCTAGTTACAGATCATTATACCCTTTCAAAGTGGAAAGAATGACTTGGAGTCATAACATCATAGCATACATAGTCAAGAGTTTGTCTCGAAATATACAACTGTGGTATTAGATTTTTGGCTTTGTATAACAGTTGTGGGGCACATAAGGTCTGAAGGATGACTTTTGAATATTTACCTCAGCTTTTTCTGCTGTGTTGTAGTAGTCTGAGTGAGCATCACTTGAAAGATATTAAAATTTTTTTCATGTTATAATTATTCTTTCCAAAAGCACTCCTTCTGAGCTTGGATTAGATTGAGAAAAGATTACAACACAGTGGTAACTAAGAATGGGAGGTTTTGTTCTGAAGAAAAATCACTGGAAATTCATGGTTATAACTTCCAGCTATTTGTTAGTCCTCTAATAGCAGTTTTTAATTGTAGCACCTGCTTTAGAACATAAATTTAGCCATAAGTCTATGCATTCTTGTATTCGCAGGTAGGAATCACTGCTTTGTTAGACTCCAAAGTGGTGTTACTTCTTCCAGAACTAAAAGGTAGAAGACAGGTTTGGTGAGGAAGAGTGGAAGATGCAACCAGTGCTTGCCAGTAATGTAATAAGTGCAGTTGCAGATAAAAGGCCATCAAGAAATGATAGCTGCCTATAAAAGACTATTGAAATGGTCTGTACTCAATCTCTACCTTAAATTAGTCATTTGCCCTGAGCATCCTGAAACTTGAAATCTGGATGGTTAGGTATGAAAGAAGTTGACTTAAAAGCAGTACAGCCCTCCAGACCAAAGGAAACTCAATGCCCCAAACTCAATGGTAGCATTATGTGTGTACGTGAAATAATTGGAAAATAAACAAACAAATAGACTGCAACAACCACTGCTTCATGGTTGTGTGCTAAACATAACTTTTTGCCAGACTGTATAAAATACCAAAGATTAACAACTTCCGATGTTGAGGAGTCTGTGTTAAACAAATTTCTCAGATGCATATGCTCACTCTGCTCTAATGCAAATTTTCAGAAACCAAAACCACTTTGTTTTGGATGAGCTGGCAGTTTTCACATAGCCTAGCTACTTGTCTGGAATTATCTGAGTCTTCAGAGTCTTGGGAACATGCACATTTTCAACTGTAGGAATCATATCTGTGTGGAAAGTAGTATTCCTTCAGAAGAAAGGTTATGTGAAGGAAACCTAACCATGTTCAGTAATCACCAGCTGAATGCACTCTTTTTAGGGTCGTTCCCAACCTCTCCTTTAGGCTTCCTGACACTTTGTTCTATCTGTATTAGATTGCCTTCAGAAAAACAAATGCTACTGTAAAGTTCTCTGACATCCTACATGCAAACTCCTATAGGTTGATTAATGCTTTGCCCTTTGTGAAATACACACAGTACAGGACTGACTATCTCTAAATAAAATCTAGCTAAAATTGAGGTTCTTTATCTGGGAGATATTTATTCAGTTCTAGATGTTTTGGTTTTGAACTGTCTTTTTCATAACGGCATGTCTGAGATTACAGCCATTGAGGACGAGTATTAACCAGTTTGGCTGTTTTGGATAAGGATCATACAATGCAAGCACATGTGGGCACCACTGACACCATTAGTAGTGGTAAAACTACATTTCTGCTATTAATTGTTTTATTATAATTAATGCTGAAAATGTGTTACATGTGTGTACAGTGTATAAAATTGCTAGACCTGAGTATGGCTGCAGAATACCCTGCCAGCATTTTTCCAGTAGTGCTCTTTGAGCATGCACTTGGCTGGATCAGGTGAGACTGACTCAGAGAGCTGCCTTCTGTTATCTTGCTCTTTAAAAATAATGGTATTTTTACATCAAGATGCTGAATATTCATAAACGTCTTTTTTTCCCCACATTGCAAGGTATAAAAATACTGTTAGAAATTTTTGCCCTATTTCACAGAATTTTAAAATACCCTCAAAATAAGAATTTTAATAAAACAAATGGAAGTGATATTCAGTGTGAAATCCAGTTTTGCCATCAGTATTTTTCTGTGGAGGGGAAAAAAATTGCCTATCCAGCTGAACTTCAGAAACAACCATTTAACACAGTTGGTGGTGAGAGACTTCTCAATTTCTACCCAAATTGTGTACCTATTGCTGTATTTTATCTGTCAGTGGCTTCATAGTTTATTTTATGTAAGCCCACCGATTATTGTAGCATATTTTTCTGTGCTGTCATTTGGATATCAATAGTAGCCAGCAGGTTTGTGATAAACTGTTAGAGCTGCTTGGTGAGTTGCAGTTTGGGTTTAGACCATGAATGCATTTGTGTGGATTTATGACAAAGTTTCAAACGTGGGGTCCCCTCTACACTGCAGTGGGAAATTGTGTACTGGCTTTTCAGACCATTTCTGGGTTGCCTAAGGGAAGGCAATTTCAGTCCACATCCATGTGCCAATCTGTGGAGATGATACGCAGCATTACGCTGCCCTGAGAGGCAAGAAACAATATGCTGCTTTTTGCCACAGGATCTGTGGAAGAGATCGCAAAACCTACATCAGATAAAAGATCTTCCTTGTCTTGAGCTAGTCTTAAAATCAGCCCAAACCATTCTTTATCCTTTAAGATTAAAATAAATTGTTGTTTCTCCATCTCTTTTGAAGCATTAGTGTATGAAAAAGCTCATGTATGCTTAAACTTAATACTAGGGTTTTTTTGAAGCTGCATCAGATCTGTTTAGCTTGGTGATGCTTATCAGCTCTGAATACTTAGTTTGACTTCTGGGGCAGTGCTGACAGCTAAGTGTGTCAACAGCTGACTTCATGAAAGTAAGGCCTGTTCAACCCCTGCCTGTATAGTTCCTCATCGAAAATGTCACACAGTGTGGCTGGTGGCAGAATCTATTCCAAGGGAGAAATGCCAATAAAATGCAAAACACGGCCCTTCTCTACCATTTGCTTTGTGTGTCAGCTGCAATCAACTGAGATTGTTTTCTTTTGTGTTGTTTCTCCTTTATTCCTGAAAGGGTATGTTTTATAATTCAAAAATTAAAACAAACAAACAAAAAAACCTCAAACCCAGATTGAGTCATATGTAAGGGCTAATGCAGTGGTGATAATAAAATGAGTAACTTCCCACAGTAAAATGTGCTGTAATGAAAGTGCTTACAGGTGTTTTGTGTGCCTGTATATGCTGATTTCTTTTGTGTGTGTGTTTTTATTCCCATACCATTCAAATACTCAGTATTTTATCATAAGCTGTCACGGTAATTTGGAATCAGTGGGAGTATCATTGTATTTTGGTGTGTGCTGGTTTTAGTATTTCATTACCCACCTGCTGAGTTCTCAAAAACCTTCTTGAAAAACCTTTTAGGTGTCAAAAGTGGTAGCAGTTTATGTTTCTTCTCTGATCTGTCTTTGGTGTCAGTTACAGTTATTCATAGGGTTAGTTGGGGTAGGATAGAATTTGGCACAAGCAGAATTTTGATACTATTTCATGAAGGCAGAAGTTTTGGATTTAAATTGTATTTTAGAATGGTAGTAATTAGTAGTGGGGAAATCAACTATTTTATACTAATTAATATTTTGTCCAAGTTTGGGTTGATGTTTAATTTGTTTCCCTTGTCAGAGATGCTCTGTCTGCAGCTAGGAAGCTTGTTTCAGAATTACTCCTCTGGAGAATCCTTCAGCCAGCTTTTAGATGGATTGCTCAGAGTCATAATGAAGGCAGGAGTTTCCAGAGCAGTGAGGAGGTTTACTAGGTGACTTACCTCGTGGGGGTGTAGTTTTTTTTGGTGTGAAAACATCTGTCTAATCAGCAAAAAATATTTTGGAGTCTTAAATATTTTCTGTAAGTAACATAATGTAGGAAACTTACATTAACTAGTTCTGTCCAGTGCTCTTGCTGCTCCATAATTAATTTTTGTCTTAAACTCAGCAGTTAAGTAAGCCTAGCTAAAATGTGTTGGATAATGTTTTGAGTCTTGGCATAGGTGGTAAATTTGTCTTGAGGAAGACAGGTGTTTTTTCTGGGAAGAGAAAGATGGTACATGTACTGTAGTACTCCAGTGTTTCAACATTCTTTAGAGGCCATGGATGCTGCAGAGTGGTGAAGACATCTGTTTTATTTACTCTTGCGCTGCTAGCTGGATGGGTTCACCAGATTCAGTGCACACACTACTTGACAGAGCCAAGTTATCCAGGTAGAATAAAAATAAACTGCCTACGCAAAGTATGGTCTCTGCTTCCCCAAGCCATGCTTGGGGTGGAGGGGGTGGCAGCTGCTTCTGGGAGGAAGGGAGGCTTCCCTCAGTCTCTGGCTGTCTGGTGTCTGCATTCTCAGCCATCACGAATGTTTTCGTTTTGCAGATGACACGATTGGTGCTGCCCGGCATGCTGGAAAGGTGAGTCACACTAACACTATCCAGACAAAGTCATCATTATTTATAGGGGAGAATCCTTTCTTGAAAAATTCATTACTGTGACTAATCAGCCTAGTCTCCATGTTTTAATGGCAGAGTAGTGCTGGGTGAGTCACGCTGATGGTGCATGAATCATCAGACGGTGGAAGCCTTTTCCACTCGATTCCCTTTTTATTTTTCCTCTCCCTTCTCCACTGTTGTGGTGATTCCTTTTAGAACAGAATTAAAAAGCCTGTCTGACTCATCAGCACTAACTCAACAACCTGCTATTCTGAGGGGGTGGTTACAGTTCCTGGGAATAACCTTCTTAAGGCTATTTCTCTAAGTCATTGTAAGTAAAATGGATGCAAAGAATATGTTCTCATTATACAGTAGGAGGTATATTGAGGAAAGTCTGTGATCATTTGGAAAAGTAGAATTGGAGACCAGCTCTTTAGAATAACACACCACTGTCGCCAGGGAAGACATGTACTGACTTTTCAGCTAGCTCCCAGGTGAAATTGAGAGGTTCACAGTTTCTATTTAGTCCCCTCAGGCTGTTTGCCAGCTGATGTTGTCTCTCCTGGCTGTTTGCCATCTCTGTTGGGGTGCTAACCCTGCCTTGTTCTGTCAGGCTTGAGCCATGCTCACAACACTGGGGAAAACTGTAGAACCATGCAAAGGAATACAGCAGGAAGAGTCTGTATATGAGGCAAGGCTCCAAATCTAGCAAACATGGTGAAAAAAAAAGGGTGTATTTTGTATCATCCCACTGTCTGGGAGTCTTCATTGCAGAGCAGAATTCAGTTATTGATGTGTTGCGCAGATGCATAGCAGATGTTTCACTTTCACAACAAAGCTTCTTCCTGGGTACAAACTGTCAGAGCTAGTGGACAGTATGGGAGTCAGCATCTAGCACATCAGGGTGATAGTGAGCTTAGATTTTTACTTAACCAATCAGGAGATATGAATAAGTTTATTTCATGTAAAAAGACTTGAATTAGAAATAAAGACCCCAGACTGAGCTCTGGGGCAGGAGTGTTAATATTTCCCAAAAAAGCTGGAGTAGAGGATGAGGATTATAGTACAGTGGTGATAAATATTCCGGGCTTGTAAGTCAGAAGCTTGAACTCTTATTGATAGATAAAGGGACTTGGTTTTTTTGTGAAATCACTGCCCTCTAAAGGTGCCAACATAACCAAAACCATTATGCTTTTGAAGGGATTTAATGTTGTTTCATTATTAGGTTTTGGAACTTAAAAAAATATCAACAGTTTCTTGCCTCAGTTTCTTCTTTTTTAAAAGAAATATTGTAGCTATCCATATAGCTAAGTTATCTCTTCAGCTTCTCAGGACAGAATGATGTATACTCTACTTATAGAATATCCCATGTATGTTTTTCTGTTACACGTCTACCTGGGTGAGATGATTTCAATGAAAGGCAGCAAACCAGGATCCTGCTGACTTCTGGTTCTGACTGCCCTTGAGCACACATATCACCTGTCCTCTTAATTCTCCAACTGCATGACTACCTCAGGAATTCCAAGGATAAGTGTTCAAGAAGCCTGAAAATAAAAGGTTAATAGTGGTTAAAGAAAAATAAAGTACACGTCTTGAGCTTTTTCCTGTATATAAGGAACCACTTCAAAAGACTGCTTCATTTGGATGACAGCCTTGGTTTCTGTCCCAGGGAAAAGTATTTGAAATAGCTTCCATTTTCTGTTTGATTTTTGTGAAGTTGGTTGGGTTTGCGGTGCACAGAAGCTGCCAACTCCTGCACGGTCATGGCTTACAGTCCATGAACACCACTAGGAGTCTGTAACCACAGGAGAACATGGATGTCCAGCAAACCCAAGGGCATGAATGAATTGTCACTGGACTCAGCTGCTCTTTAGGTCAACCATATATTTCTCACATGGGGCCACAGGCTAGAAAAAAGTGCTCCAGGCTCTAAGAATAAGGCTAGACTAAGAGTCTCATTGTCATTCCTCACTTGTTTAAGGATGAGGGCATGTTGAGCAGATAGATGTGACGTAGCATGTTAGAGCATCTTGCAGCTCACTCTAGTGCATACTTTTGCAGATTTGAATGCTGATTTTATGGCAATATATATTGCAAAATAAATACAAAAATGGAGCATACTTTGCACACTTTGCATCCAGGTTTGATAAAAGAAAATAAAACTACATCCTGGTGTGCCTTTTTATTTATAATAAACACAGCAGCCTTAGATGAATGCCACTTCTGGTAATGGTGTTTAGATTCTTTGCTGTGGCTTTTCTCCTGTGCTCTGAACACTTACAGTGACAATTTATTATCTGAAGCTTCCTATTACACTTAAATGAGCAGTTCCTGTGTAAATACTCAGGCTACTGTCTGAGGTGGGAAACTCACAGAACTGAAAATCAAGGCTTGATGTCTTTGGGGAAAAAAAAAAGGCACCACCACCAAAAATCAGTTGACTGTTGCTAGACAAATACCAAACTATGGTGTTTTTTGCCAGGGAAGTAGCAAGTGCATAATTACATTACAGAAGAAGCTTGCTCTTTCCACTTGGCATGCAGCTGGAGCAGGCGCTGGTTGCCACAGCAACAGGGAGATGGCTAAATATAGCCTCCCTGGTGCTGGACCACTTAAGGTAGAATGACTGGGAGGTGTGAGGGTGTGGGCCTGGCTCTTTTCATCTTGACCAACTTGTTTTGTTTTGTTAAATTAATGGTGCAGTCAAATTAGATGGACCCAGAATTTCTTTTTTGCCATGCTAATGCTCGAATAATTATTCAGATCCCTCCCTAAAAGCATTTCTTCTGCAATTCCTCTAAGAAGCAAAATTGTAATAGGAGTAATTCAGAGTGTTCCCCCTACACACATGCTTCTCAGTTTCATTTTATGTGGAGGTTTTAAGTTATGAGCTTTTAAGGCTAGGGCTGTTTTTGTTTTTTTTTAAATGCAAAAATACAAACAGCAAAACTCCCAGTGGCACTGACTGCTTCAAAGAGACCAATACACAGAGCTCCTGCAAGGGGCTGCTTTTAATGTTTTGTGTTTATAAAAGGGTTTTCTTTACTGGGTCAAACCAATAATTCACTCCATCTAGGTGATGGTCACGACTCCTGGTAGAAAGCTGCAGTGTAGCCAGACACTGCGAGAGCTGTGCTTGCAGCCTGAATGTCAGACTCTCTCCTAAAGCTTCAATTTGTTTTAAAAGTGTGAGGCTCATGGTTTTCCATATCAGTGCTGATCCTTCTTTGAATCCTGTTAAACTTTTGTCCTCAGTTAAATTTTGTGGCAAGTACTCCCTAGTTTGAATATGGGAAGAACATTTTTATTGGATTTAAATTTCAGTCTTTCATTTAAATAAATGTCATCTTGTACTCTGAGAGGATAAATCAAGATATCTTGATCTTTTTCATTTGTTAGTTTGTATACTCTTATCATGGCTGCTCTTAATAGTCTCTTAAATAACTAAATTAATGTATCACGGTGGGTTTTTCTTCTCTTCCCCTTTCTTAAATCATCAGGTTCTTAGTATTTCTGCTCTGTATTTGGAGGGATAAAAATGGTCTGAAGACTGTAATGCAAAATTTTGGTGGTGGTGAAGGATCTGTCCCTCCAATTCCCAATATCTGATTGTTTGGTTAGTTTTGGTGACTGCTGCACAACAGAGAACTCCTTGTTCAGGTTTTTCA
Organism: Grantiella picta; assembly: GCA_013397955.1. Taxonomy (NCBI): domain Eukaryota; kingdom Metazoa; phylum Chordata; class Aves; order Passeriformes; family Meliphagidae; genus Grantiella; species Grantiella picta. The sequence goes on from VZRM01005554.1 coordinate 1,035,194, forward strand.
TGGAGAGGACAGTTGATTCAGAGTCCTGCAAGGTTTGTGATTAATTCACATTATTTTCTTTTAGTATGCATTGCTGGTTATTGATGCACTCTTAAATTCTGCTTTTTCATCAGCCGCCCTGTAGTCTGTTCACATAACAGCCTGAGCTTTTTAAAAGGTTTTTTATAGTATTCTTCAGTCTGGTAATCTCTTAAAAACTGCATAAATACTCATTTCACTGCTAATCACCATTTGAGCTCATGAATGAATATCACAATCACCACCTGTCTTGATATGAAAAACCTGTAGCACCCACTGTTAACCTTTTGCTGTCTTGGAAATTCATGATCAATTTGTGGTCTTACGCTTTCCATGCTATGTGTTTTGATCCATATTACTACTTTATTTCACCAACCAAGCCTTGCAGGGAACTTCTGAAAAATACAATGAACTTTGGCAAAGGTGTTTGAAATCCTGAATGACAGAAATTATTATGTTCTGTCACATTTGCCATCTCATTCCTCATAAAAAATCTGTCACAGATGTAATTCACAGTTGTATCATGGCACAAGCCATGCTGGTTTGAATCTATTGTCGTAATTTCCAAAGCATTTATATTGTTTTAATTTTTAATGGTGACTTAAATTAGTGTTTATTTTTAAGATGGTTACTTAAATCATTGTGGCAGCAGTGGTGTAGGGTATACCTGATTGAAGAAATATGATGGAAACTTGTGTGAATCTGCAGGAGCTGAGCTGTGTGATGCCTACCTGCATGAGTATTCTCACTGCAGTGAACATGGCAAACCTATACTATGTTCAGGTAAACTGGTTTGAATTTCCAACAGGGTAAAAAGAAGCAGAGATGTGTCTTTCAGTATGTTGAACTGTCTCACAGCACCTTCTAACACAGTAATTGCCCTAATTTGCATGAAGCTTTTAAAATTAATTCTTTTTTCTACCTAGCACTGAGTATGTCTGGTTTTGTTGGTAAAACTAGTCTCAGGAATAGACATGGCACAAATCAGTCTGTATTAGGAGGTCAGGAGCCTTCCTGCATGTGCTTTAGAACAGCTTGACAGAGCCACTAATTGCTGGTATCTTTACCAAAATATTATTGATGAATACCTTCAAGTGTTACTGTAAAACAGCTGTAAACCAATGTTCATTTTCTGTGTTCATCCACTGAATATCCTTCATATTTATTAAAGCACTTCTGTATTTTAGCAGTAGATTGAAATGCTTCCTATCTTGAAGATCCATCATGAAGTAAGATTCAGAAGATGAAAGGAATTATCAAAGCGTAAATCATACAAGAAATCTGTGTTGCCATTTCTGCTATCTCATCCCAAGATTTAGATGCTCCTCTTGAACTTGTGCCAGCTTGACTCAATGGTTTTGCATAGTTTAGTTCAGTGCATGTGTGTATACATGTGTATATAAATACAGCTCTGATTCTCGTGCTATATTGACCTTGGAGTTATTCCTGATTTATACCAGCTGCTTGGATACTTAAAGGGAATTTAAATTCAGGATTTGTTTGGGGTTTTTAAACAGAGCTTAATCTCAGTTGCATTATAAAGGGTTTTTTTAGGCTTGCTTTAACTTTTGGAAACATGAAAGATGTTTCCTTTATTTCATGATTTTTGCTTCCTTTCAGATCAAAAGGGATAATCCTGAATATTGCATCAGCTGCAGGAACATCTCCAACTCCCCTGCTGACTCTTTACTCCGCAAGCAAGGTAAGTGTTCCTTTCCACACTGAAATCAAGGGTCAAACATAAGGCAGCACTTACAGGAATAAATGTTTTGGTGTCCATCTAGTGGTGCTTTCATGAACTAAAAGTACAGAGTTTCTGTCTTGAGTTTTTCCAATAGTGGAAGCTGGAACGTTGAGAGATGACTGAGTGCAAAGGTTTTCTGGCATGGAAATGACTATTTTATATATTTCCTCATGTGTTCCATTTTTACCTGGAAAAGGATGGTGGTGTATCAAGCAAGCTTAATGTGAGGTTGAGAAAGGACTTTGACCAGGTTTGAGGCACTTTCTTATTTTGGTTTTGAAATCTTTCCCTTAAATTCCATGATGATTCTGTGATCTACATCTCATCTTAAGTTCATCTGCTCTGGTTTTTCTTTGTGTCACTGGGACAGTTTCATCTCTTTGCAGCTGGTCTTACGTTTTCTTTTCCAAAGATATTTTCAGGGGGTTCTAAAATGTTGCCCTAAAATATCTCCAGTGAACACCATAAAGACAGAATATTGGTACAGTATGGAACTGAAACATACGTGATAAAACAGAATGCAAGAGACATTTACACTGGCATTAAAGCAGTATGGCACTACAGCTTTTTCAGGCATACCTGGTAATTGCTTTAAATACTTCAAGGATCTCAGAGTCTATGCAGAACCTCGACAGGATGAAGAAACCTTCAGCAGTGTCACTCATGTCAGAACAGACCCACATTTTCTCTGGACTCTCAGTAACATCTTCACATTCCCAGAAGGGAGTTGATGCACTCCATTTTATTCCTACTAAAGGAGGAGATACTTAAGTTTAGGAGCCTGAAGTAGTGTTAGCTGATAAAATTACCCCTTGAAGTAGCTGTTTCCTGAGAGGACAGTTCTCTGTTATAATATAAATGGTCACTTTTGTTGTGCCAGTGCCTTCAGCTTTGTGGAATGAATTGAGCTTCTGATTTTAGTGATAATATACTCTACGCTGATTTGGTTAGTCTTTTTTTTCAATGGGAATCTGAAATATTTCTTCCCCTTCTCCTAAAAAACTAAATTATAGGTCAAATAATCTGCCTATTCTCAGCACTGCCCATCTTCTACCACAGCAAGATTAGTAAGCATGAAAGTGACTCCCCTAATGTCACCATAGAAAGACTGTATCTGCAGTTTCCAAGATTTTTTTTTTTCCTCATCTATATAAAGGGGGTTTAAAGCATAATATCCTTCAGGTGTAAGTCAATGACTTTGGCTAATTATCCGGAGCAAATGCAGTCCAACTCCTTAACCTTCCTGTGGAGAATTCCCTCGTTTCTAATGAAATGAGACTCTCTTAAAGGAATCATAGTGTTATATTTTGACAGGTTTACCTATCTACCTGCATTAACGCTAATGAGAAGTGAAATATGATTATATTATTTTCCACCTCGCCCCCATGTCTTTAGTGTTTGGGTTTGTTATCAGATATATGGATATCTAAGGAGAAGAAATTTTCTAACGTGCATTGCCTATCTGCTTATTGAGGGAATGTTTACTTGGAGGGCATTCGTAAGACTTGTAGTTCAAGGTTGTTGGGGGACTTAAGCTTGTGGAGGTCGAAAACCCAACTTGTTTTGAAATAAATTTTTCAAGATGAAAAGCCCCAAAGCTTGCTTCTATACTGGAAGTTGCTTTTTCTTCTCATATGAAATGAATATTTGCTTTATAACAATCTCTTTGCAACCAGTAGAGAAGACAGTTTTTTACCGTGTCTCCATATTTGGAGCGGTAGCTAACATCAGGACTTTTGTAATGGAAGAATAGTTAGAAATTTGAGTGATCAAAGCACTTTATATAGTTCTTTTTAGTAGATTATGAGTATACTCTGTGCAGTTATTAGACATGCACCTGGCAGCTGTGTTCAGGAGCTGCACCAAACTATTCAGTTTGGTCCATACAGGTACCTTATTATTGCAAGAGGATGGTCAGCTCACTTGAATAGTTGCTGCTAGACCAGACTTTCAATCTTGTTCATGTTGAGTACTGAATTTTGTTACTAACTTATACTCAGGGGAGAGGGAGAAGGAAAGAATAGCTGAACAACAGGTAAGCTTATTATGGTTTAAGGAGCCTCCTTTTAGCTTATACATGCAACTTGAAGAAGAAGAGTAAAAGGACCGACCTGCTACACAGCAAAAACTAGTTTTATTTCAGATCTTCTAAGTATGCTCAGAAGAGTGTCTGTAGCGTGGGAGTGTTTCTGTTCCTTCTTGTATAGCCTGAGTTCAGTGGGATGGCCTTGATAGGAAAAACACTGGGCACTGCCAACTTTAAGTGCTGGTTTCAGTTTGGACTTGTGTTAAACCATTGGTGTCATGGTGACCGAAGGAAAACTGTAAAGGAGGTGCAGTGCTAGAGCTTTGCTGCTTGTTTTGAAACTGGTCTGAAGCAATCCTTTCTTAAATACTTGAACTAATTTACTTAGTATTTTTTTAGCTTCAAGCATGGACGGGGTAGTTTAGTTCATTCAGTTGAAGGTAATCCATTCATCGTACTTGGTTGTATCACTTCACTAAAACAAGAAATGGTAGCAGAACCTGATATTTTGTCTCACTGGACTGCAGAAGGGTAAAGTGGGAAGAGGGAATCTATGCTGATTTGAACTGCTAAGTAGCCTTGGATTCTTAGGACAGTATTTCCTGGCAGGGTTAAGGAAGTGGCTGTATCAGCTTTGAGGGCATCTTAAAGGCAGGTGCTAACATCCACTTTTAAGCCCCTTAACTTCTTTCTTTGAACTTTTAGTCTTGCAATTTCTAAAACTTCCAGAAGTTTGGAAGAGAATCTGTGGAGGTGGACTTGAGGATTAGGAAGAAGTGTCACCGTAGGGTGTCATTTTTTTAAAAGTGTAGAGGCAGAGGACTAAGTGTAGAGGACTAAGTGTTTAAACATTATGTTCTAAAAACCATGCACAAGAGGAACCCAATTAAATCACTCTTAAAAAAAAATCTAGGGAGATGAAATAAGTAGTGAACATAAACTTTCCTTTTCCTCTTTTAACTAGGCTTTATGGAACAAATCTAGTTCCTTTTTCTTCTAAATTAAAAAAGGGTTTATTTGTTTAGATTAAACTTTGCTTCTGTAAAAAAACTTGATAAGCACAGATTTTCTATTTGAATGGCATTGCTCTTAGATGCAAAGTTCCATTGAAAACCTAGGGTTTTCGCTTTGAAAACAGGAGCTCCAAATATGCTTACACAAAATTGTCAAACTAGAGTTTCCATTGTAACATGTAGCATGCTGCATGTTTCCCTTCTTCTCTCTCCAGGCTTTTGTGGATTTCTTTTCCCAAGGCCTCCATGCAGAATACAAGAGCAAGGGCATCATTGTGCAGGTGAGTAGTTTGTTTCATGTAAGTGTGGTTACCACAGCAACACTGGTGTCTTGGCAACAAAAAGGAATCAGCATATTCTCTTATTCATGAGTGTGTGACACAGATTAAGGATAAGGATTTCCTTTGATCCCATTAGCTGCTTTCTTAAATTACTCTGAAACTATGGGTCTTGACGCAACAAAATACATGGTTTGTTTTTGTGTAGGTTTGGTTTGTTTTTTTAGCTAATGGTGCTAATTGAACCTTTAAGGATAAAGTATCCTATAAAACTGTGGACAACACAGTAGAATACATCTTTATGAAGCTTCATCTACTGGATGCACTTGTGGAATGCATTTGTACAAGCATTCCATGGGTAACAGCTCAAACGACTTGAATAGTAGAATCCCTGCAGTGTCAGTGAATCAACTGCTAATCTAAGCATAGTTGAATAAACAAAAGCCTCAAAGATCCTTTATGTGTAACTGACTGCTTTAATTTTCTGTATTACTAATGAGTCTTGCTTCATACCCCTTCTTGACCCCCCCCAGTTTGTTTACCTTCCATGATTTTAATTATTTTTGGTGTGGCACAAAAGCAAACCAAGCCAGTTTCTCACAGCTTTGTAGTAGTTTGCTTTAATATCACTTCCCACATACTCTTACTGTTTGCTTCCAAAGCTGAAAGGTCCAGCTTTGGTCACAAACAGTGAACTTTCCATTGCTGATTAAATCTCTTCTCTCCAGAGTAAGAGTTGGTTTAGTAAAGGTGGTATGAGGTCTTACCTGTACTGTGAAGACAGTGGTATCTCTTTCTGAAATTGAGTTAGGCATCTTACAAACAGGGCTATGTCCATGCCTGTCATTCCTCTATTCTATATAATGGTTCTCAAAACCCTCTGAACTCCGAAGGCTTTATGAAAGGTAAGGCACAAAGTTGCCTGCCTTATTTGTGTAATTATCATACACAAGAGCACAGCCCTTATTACTGGGTAATACTATAGGGAAGTTGTTACCAGATTAAGGCTATGTTACCTTTTTGGTGTGCTAGATTATTTTTTCCTTTTAAACATACTTAGAAAAACAAGAACCTCTCACTAGGAAATGTCCTGTCATGTTTCCTGAGAATGGATTGCATGAAGAAAAGAGACAATTGTTGGTTGAGCTATTCCCATGAAGTCACCAACCCTTTAATGGGCACCTTCTGTAAACCTAGGCATAAACCTTATACTAAATATCTGAGGGGATGCTGTTTATTTTGGGATCTGTTGGCAATGGAGAGGAAGCTAGCAAAGGTGGACCCTGAAAGCATTCTAACTGCTTGCCTTTAGATTTGCACTGGTAAGGTTATAACTTGGAGTACAGCTCTGAAAGCTTAAGTTCTCCCATGAACGCTTGATTTTGTGTCCTAGCACTCTGGGATGTACCTTCAGCTAAACCAATGTGCAGCAATGAAGGATGCATAAAAAAGTAGCACTCTGAACAGACACAGGTTCAGCATACAGGGTCATTTTGTGTGCTCTCAGTTCTTGACGTGGATTTAGTTGGAGTAACTTTCAGAGTTTCAAGTCTCTTTGTTACTTTCTATTCTCACAGGGCTTCAGCCCCAAACTGTCCTGCAGTGGGTCAGTGTTTACTACATGGCAAGTTCTTTACAGCTTCTCTTCATTTTTGCCCTTCTTTATTACTTTTATATCCCCAGTGTCTTTCAGATTGTATTACTTGCAGATTTAGCTTCACTATCAGACAGCTGTTCTTCCAGTCATTTTAATCTACATGCAATGTGGCCCTCTCAAGTCTGTGATCAGAGTCTTAAAATGAAACTCAAGGAACTTGAGTTTCATTTTTCCCTTTCCTACATCAATAATATCAAATCTTCTGGGAGAACTTCTTTCCTGCTGAAGTCTGCCTACAAACTGTGAGACACAGGCCACTTCAACACACAGCTTCACCGACAATAAAGATGGTGTGAATTTTTTCTTTTTGCCATTGTTGGGATACAACATCTAACCTTTGTTTTCTGGTGTTTTCTTAGGCAAAGCTGCTCATACTTCAGTGTGAGAGTGCTTAGGGACAGATGCTTGCAGGAGAAAGAAGTGTTACATCTTTAAGATGTGTTCTTTCTATGTGCAGTTGTCTCCTCCTCCCCAGGTTTTGTCTAAATAGTACTTTTAGCAGTTTGAGGAGAATGAAGGAGGAGTAAGAACTGTTTATTTACTACTATGGAGTACCTGTTGAGACTGAAAAGGTGAATAACCCAGTAACTCATGCTTGGCTAAAGGCATTAAGCACAGTATGAATGTACATCGTATAGGAAAGATTTTCTAGCTTTTGAGTATAGAAAAGCTAGGAAAAGGGTTTTTGATGACTTACTTTTGTAGGATTATAAACAACTGAAGAATTAAATCCACCTTTCTGTATCTACAGTTATGTTTTCCTGTACAATGCTTCATAGGGTGTGGTAAACTGTCTTTGTGACTCTGGTGTTGGCTTAGGATACCGAATTCCTGACAGCACTGCTTTGTATCCTTTAAATGTAGATAGTGAATTGCAATTGAGTTATGTGGGTCTGATTATCAATAGCTGTCACAGCTTCAATTTGTTATGCTAATTTTATTGCAGTCCATGTCCTTGTCCTCTTCTTTCAGCCTAAGTCACTATAGGCCACTAATGAATATTACAGGTGCTTTCCTGTGAAAACTAGCTGACCTATCTCCTTCAATCCCTTAGGAAGACTGCATCCCTCTCAGATTTTTTTGAAGTTCATCTCTGTGACCTTCAGAAGCATAACACTTTTAATTGCAGACTTGCTCTTCCAGCTAGATAATCATCACTGAAACCAGTTAACTTTTGCTATGCCAACACCTGCAGAGTACCACTGTGTGAAAAGCAGAAACAATGTGCTGGTGGGATTTTACTGATTTCTTAGTATCAGCCTCAAGTATGTGTCTTGCTGAAGTGGATTGTCTTCTGTGGAAGTTTGGAGAGTTTGGATAGTGTTTTCTTTCAATATAGCCATCTTCGGATTAAAAATACAGTCTGCCAACTGACAGGTCTGCTTAATTTTACATAAACAGCACAGTAATAGCATGAGTTAAAACTTTGTGTGTGTTTACATGGGGAAAAGACGCAAAAGAGAAGAAATGAGGAGGAAGATGACAAGAACTTTTCTCAAGACTTTCAGAAAGATCTCTCCATAAAAGGTTTCTGTAGACTCTTCTGAAACTTCTGCTCTTTTAATATGTCCAAAATATTGCTTGGTTCTTTGACCCTTTTACTCCCTTTTTAAACTTCAGTCAGTTATTGGCATTGTCCCTCTATGCTTCGTTAATATGCATAGCAAAAGTATAGCAGTAGAAACTCTCACTATCTGTTTTCTTTTTTTGTATTCACTACATAAAATATCAGACCACAAATTCATGAAAATGTTCATTTAAAAGGATTGCCAGAAAGTTTTCTACCCTAACCTCCTGCTCTCCCAGCAGTTGGATTGCCTAGCAATTAGCAGTGGGATTTCTGCTGGCACTAGGTTATGGGCTAACTGTGGCTTTATCCATCCACATCTTGGAAACCTTCAAGGGCAGGCGTGCTGTGAGCTCTGTGGACAGCCTGTTTGAATGTTATGCTGCTCTCCTAGTAAAAAGGCTTTCTCCCTAGTGCCCAGTTTGATAGTCTACAACCAAAATTGACAGTTTTTCCTCTTGACATTCAATCATGCACTACCAAGAAGAGTTTAGCTCTTGATAACTACCACTGAAATAATTTTAGGCAGTTAAGATGTTCACCCTCAACACTGAACAGGCCCAGCTCTATCTCCAGGTATTCACAAAAGTGTGCTGTCACCAAACTGATTTCTAATGGCATTGCCTTCCTTCCTCCAAAGCTTTTTAGCTTTGATATTTAGCTTTCTATATGGGTCAGCTTTGCTTGATGTAACTCATCCATTTCCACTTTATGTTCCCCACACTCCTTTTTCCTGCATAAGAAAGGGAAGAAAACTTATTTGGCAATAACTGAGAGTTCAGGTCTTTTTATTTTTTTAAAGGTAAGGTAAAAAAAGTGATAACATTGGGTAGACGAGCTATTCTGACTTTGGAGGACTTGAGATCTGTCTTCTTACATCCAAATAATATTCAAGAACCCAATTTTGAGTGCAAGCCAATTTTAATAAGCATCAGTTGTAAGCAGTAGCAAATGTTTTAAGTGAGCAAGACATATTGTACTGACATAAGCTACTTCTAAGGCATGTTTTGAAACTCTAGTGCAGGCTAAGCTTTCTGTGAATAAGGAGAGTTATTTGCCCAGGTAGTGTGGGTTATATCTGAATGCAAAATGCTGAAAGGCTTTAGGCAGTGATTTTTTTTTAATCTCTTAGGCCTGTTTTAGATACGGTTCATGAATGTCTGAGTTCCTTTTGGGAAGGGAGAAGACTAAATAGATTAATCGGGTCTCTTGATATACATTCAGATAAGGTCCAGTTAATAGGAAGATGGTAAATCTAATGTATCTGAAATTAAATACCTGTCTCTTTGTTTTCTGGAGTGCATCTGGGGAAGAAAAATGTAGGAGTGTAATCCCATGCTTCTATGTGCATTGAAGTCTGTGGATCAGTTCAGTATTACTACCATATGGTTGCTTTTTCAAGTATCCTCATGCACTGTTGTATGCCCCTTCATGCTATCCAGTGGTTTAGCTGGGTAATGCAGTTCACTTTTGAAGTCTGTTTTGAGTAGAGGAAGACAGAATAAATCATATCTGTTGTGCCATTCTCAGTGGGGATGTTACAGATATAATTTGGTGGTGAATAAGAAGCTTAGAATTTTAATTTTTTTTTAAAGCACCAAACTAGAGATTCATTTTAGAAACGTAATCTGGAAAGTAGATGAGGTTCACATTCTGGAGTTGAAATGAGGTACCTATGCTGTTATGGTAGCAGAATAAATAATTTTGTTCTCCAAGCATTCGTAGCTTTTGGTGACTTTAAAGGCAATGGTAGCTACTTTCACTTCTGAAATTTAGGTCTCCATGTTTTTCCTCCTCATTTAAGAGTGGACTCATGCAGTATATTACTGGAAGTCCTATTTATAGACAAAAGGGTACGGTTTTGAGGTTCTAAGGTGAAGGAATGAGCAGGCATACCAATGTTTCCTGTTTGTGGTGGTAAAATTGCTGTTGAAATGTGCACAGCTATGGCACGGATACACACTCAGTGAGACCTGAATGAGTCCTTTCGTTCCTGTGCTGCACTGCTGAGAGTGTGACAGCAAAGGTTTCTGAGGTCAGGCATGTGTGGTCATTGTTCTTTAAGAGACTAACATGGGGAAGCAGGTTTACAAACTGTAACTTGCCCAAACACACTGCTTTTTGAGATGGTATTCTTATTTGGAGATGCATTAGTGTAGTAGAAGCGGACACACACTTCTCAGGTACCTGCTGTAAAGGTAGAGCAGTGAGAGCACTCACTAGATGGGCAGTAGTGAGTGGCTGTATTGAATCACTGCTAGAGCCACTGATAGTGTCTTAGGAGGTCCTTGTCCAAGTGGTGATCAAGTTCCAATCTTTCTAAGCCTGTGGGATATGGTATGTTTAATAACTGTTTGAGTGGCTATAGACCAGGGCTTTTTTGATTACTTTTCTAGAGGCAAAAATTGAGGACAAGTTGAAAGTATTGCCAAAACCATGACTATAAGGAAAGAGCATTGCCTCCTACTGTAGGAGGATATGTGCATTTCCCTTTCCTTCTCCTGCAGCATGAGATGGGGATAGGTGGAATGTGGTTTTGCATCCTCCAGGTCTATCTTGCCCTACCATGGACATGCTTTTGTGCTATCAGTGTCCCTGCATCAACATACTTATTGGTATGATCAACATGCTACTTCCTCTTGCCCCTTTGCATTGTGGACAGTTCTGAGACCCAGCATCACTTTTCTGTTGCTTCCAAACATTGCTATAAAAGTCCATTAACTGTGCTCTGTTTCTTGATACTTTCTTCCATGCTTGAGGTCTTTCCACACTGGTACTGATAATCTCCTCTGTCCTCTTAACCCTACTGTGGAGTTACAAGCTCAATGTTCCAAGTCTTTGGGTGTTCTCTTTTCTCCTTCCTGCTCCTCCCTTTGTGTTTCTCTCTGTGTAGGTCCCAAACTGAGGAGCTGTTACTGTAAAATCTCTCTTGGGTTCTGAACTTTATTCCCAAGTAAACTTTGGGGGTTTAGTACAGAGAAGCAACAGTACAGCATTTTCTATTAAACAACTGGAATGGAGTCTTGTACTTGCAAAGCAAATTGAAGGAATAGCTTTTCAACGCTAGCCTTGCAAGAGTGGTTTTTCTAGGGCTCCAGCTGGTAATGTTGACTGTCAGCAGACAACTGAACTATGTCCAAATATGACCCACGGGTTATCTGATTGAAAAGTTTATGATCTTACATTGTGATCCCATTGTGATCTTAGAACTGATAAAAAGGCTGGCTTAAGCTAGAATTCAGTGTACATGTTATCTGATTTCCAGTTACTTTAGATCCTTGATGGACCTGTAAGTGTATCTTGAAAGCATTCACTGCTTAACGTGAGCTTTCCTGTGTGCAGAGTGTTCTTCCATATTATGTGGCAACAAAAATGTCCAAAATTCGCAAGCCGACCTTCGACAAGCCCAGTCCTGAAACGTATGTCAGAGCTGCCTTGGGCACGGTGGGCCTGCAGTCCCGGACCAACGGGTGCCTAGTTCATGCACTCATGGTAAGTCACCTTGGAAAACAGAAGGATCTGGGAGTGTCCTTTGTGTTTATTATGGAAAAGGAGTAATACAGGCTATAAAATGCTGAAATCTCACCCTCTCCCTTTTTCTTTTTCTCTTTTTTTTAGGGATGGATCATCTCTTGTCTGCCTACATCTACTGCCATTAACTTGATCATGAAACAAAACAAACAAGTACGGGCTCATTATTTTAAAAAAATGAAGGAGAAGTAAGTTGGAGGCAACTTGATCTCAGGAGCCTAGGACCTCCTGCAGGTTCCATACCATGCTGCAGCATCAAGTAGACCTAATGTTTTAAACATCTCCAATCGTAGGTGTGCTTTCTAACAAGCAAAACAATCTTGTTTTGAGGATACAGGTGAAACAAAACTGTTGACTTCTAATATTGATTAAAACATAGGCTTTGTTTATAGATACTATTATGAGGGGGGAAGTGCTTCAAACTAAAATTGCACCATGCTTCAAGAAATACTTTCGTGGACTTGATCAGACATCACGCTGTTAAGGAGCATCATGGTTATATAGTGTCCATCATATCTATTATTGTGCTCATGGGTGAAGGGCAGAAGAAGAGTAGTTCTCATATATTTCCAGACACCTGGGCAGGAGAGGAAAGGGAGCACATTTATTTAAAAAGGTAACCTAGCAATGTTTCCAGACTATTGACCTCTTGAAACTCAGGTTTTGGATGCTTGCAAGGATTCTGCACTATCAGTCAGGTAATGAGTGCTCCCCTGCTTACATGGTCCAGTGTGATTTTTTGGTTATGAACTTGAGGGAAATGGGCCAAAACCCAAAATAAATGTAATAGCTCATCTATAAATATATACATAAAATAACATTGCGGAAAGCATTTAAAATCTTGGGTCTTGAATATGGATTCTAACTTTTCAGTAATACGTAATCTTCACAATTTGTAATAACATTTTTAAAAGTTCAGTGCCTGCTCTTTGTAATAGGTGGTGATAACACAATGTAGATAAATGTCACAAGTTACATGTTACGTGAGGGTTGCTATGTAAAAGATTATGGGTACTTTAAATGCAGAGCTTGAAATTAGTTGCTCTTCTTGTTAGCAGTGGTGGTTAAATTCTTTTTGAAGTATCTATCAGTCTGTCTCTTTGGTGAGGTCCTTTGAAATGTGAATCCTGAATATTTAGACAGCTTTAAAAATGAGAATCAGGAAATGTCTTAAAATGTAGAACAGTTTTAATTTAATTGCATTAAAATTAACTGATTTGTTTCATAGCTCTGTTCCAAAGTGGAATGCTCCAGTGAGTCTCAAGTTAGCTAACTCCTGGACATGAGAAGTCTGCATTGCTGTTGTCTGTATTTACCTACTCTTTATTTAAAGATTTTAGTCTCTAACATTCCTTTTTATAAACATAAAATGTATAAAACTTGCAAGGCAAATGAAATTTCAAGCAGGCTACCACTGTTTTCTGTGGTGACTTCCTATGGTTGAAGAGGGGAGGTTGTTTTCTGTCCTTCAAAGAATAATTTCAAGCTCTGATTTTGAAGTAAGATGTGTTGCACTGAGACATGATTTGGGGCTAACATTTCTGTACATTGAAAAAACCTGAATACCGATGCAATGGTGCTGATCAAATCTGAGATGCAGATCCTATCCCATAGTTTTCTTGATTTTTTGGAACAGGGATGGTGAAGTTGGTGGTATTAGTTCTCTAAGAGCACGTGATTTGGTTTGCTGTGGATCTGATGTGAAAGCATTGGACTAAAAAAATCTGTATGTTTTTGAATTTGTGAAACAAATAAAATGGAAATTACTCTTGAGTCTTTAATGTATTGGGTTTTTTCTTTAAAAATGTTTGCCTGTACATTCAAGTGTTTCTGATTGTCCTTTATCGTGAATAATAACACAGTGAAAATTACTTCACTTGTCCATGCCAAAACCAAAGCTTTTATTAATCTGTTTTCCTGCCTGTTATCTGTCTCCTGTCTGGGGTGCTTCGGGCTTTTAGCATCTCTGGCCAGTTAAGGCAAGTGATTGTCCTGCTTTGCTGTGCAGTGGTGTGGCCTCACCTTGAATGTTTTGTGTGCAGTTTTGAGTGCCACAATACAAGAAAAATAAAGGTATTGAAGAGTGTCCAAAGGATGTCTGTGAAGATGGTGAAGGGCCTGGAGGGGGAGCCTTCTGAAGAGCAGCTGAGGTGAGTTGGTTTATTCAGCTTGGAGGAGACTGAGGGGAAACCTCATCTAGGTCCACATCTTCCTCACAAGGGGAAGTGGAGTGGCAGACACTGATCTCTGTGGTGACCAGTGACAGGAACCAAGGGAACAGCATGAAGATGAGTCAAGGGAGGTTTGGGTTGGATAGTAGAGAAAAGTTCTTCACCCGGAGGGTGTTTGGGCTCTGGAACAAGCTCCCCAGGGAAGTGACCATGGTACCAAGCCTGACAGAATTCAGGAAGTGGTTTGGACAACACTCTCAAAAAGCACATGGTGTGATTTTTGGGGCTGTTCTGTGCAAGGCCAGGACTTGAACTTAAGATGATCCTTGTGGATCCCTTCCAATTCAGGACATTCTATGATTTTACAGTGCTGATACTTTAGGATCAGTAGAACACAAATTTTATTAGAACTGTTAAGCTATTTATAAATATTTCCAAATAACAATTTTCTAACTATTGAAGGTGTTTGGAAAGGTATGGCAGAGGGAATAGTATGCACAATCAAGTGGCAGAGAAGGAGAGGTGCCCAGGTAAGGGGTTCTTGGAGCCCATGGTCCCCCTTGATGTGGTGTTGGCAGGCTGCAGGTTGCCTTCCCACTCTCATGCTTCCTCTGAGCTCTTCCGTTTGCCAAGCTGCAGCAGAGAATTGCTAACCTAATTTTTAATGTAAATTTTACTTACACCTTAACCTAAGTTGCCTCGACTTTGATTTTGAATGTCTGTTCACCTCAGTGATTGAGGTAATGCCTATTTAATAGCTGTCCACGTCCTTGGGACTGTCCTGGACACCTGTCAGCAAATAGCAGGTGATTTCTGGTGGCATCAGTCCCGTCCCGTCGCACCGCTGCTTCCGAGAATGTTTTTGTTACCGGCGCCGTGCAAGGCCTCGAGTGCACTTTCCCTCCCTGGCTGGGATGGGCCGAGCAGGGCGGGAGGCGAGCTGGGTGCCGATGGCTCCCCGGGCCCGGGCGCCTTTAATGGAAGCTGTGCCGCTGCGTGCGCGGCCGGCGGGCGGAGCTGCGGCCCCACAGCCGGGCTCGGGCGCAGGNGAGCCGGGCATGGCGGAGCGGCGGCAGCGGGCCCGGGTGCAGGGCGGCTGGGCAGGAGGTCCGGCGGGGCGGCCCGCAGGTAAGGAGCGCCCGGATCCGCCTCGCCGCCGTGTGCGACACCCCGCGCTGGGACTGCCCTTCCTCACGGTGGACATTTCTCCGCTGCGGTCCTGGGCGCCACGGGGCGAGCACCAGGCAGCGGGGCCGGTCTCCCCTGCGCTTGCCCCCGGGGGCTGGCCCCGTTTCCCCCGTTCCCGTCGGTAACTGAATTGCAGGTGTTCGAACCCAGTTTTTAAGTAAAGTTTGCGTGTGTGCCACACATGCGGCGATTTTGGCTGCAGAGCGTTGGGTAAGGATTGTTGCTAATGGGCACCGTGAGGTGAGCGCGTCGTTCGCCTCTCTGGGCAGCTTGAGTGAGACGGGCATTGCTGGTGGAGCTGACTTCTTTAGGAGCAATCACTCACTTTCTGTTCATGAAACGCATGGTGTGCCTTCGTTTAGCTTTTCACCATGAAAACGTGAAATAAAGAGAAGTGGTGGAAAGGGATGGAGTTAACATGACGGGTGTTTTAGCAAACATTGAAACCAAAGAGTGCAGAGGCAGAGGAGCACTTTGAAGGTTTCCAGTCTTGCGAGCGGAACTGGTTTGTTTCTGTGAACGTGGTCAAAACATGTTCCACTCGCCTGATTACAGTTTCCATAAAGTTCCCATCTCTCTGCAGACCGAACATCCTAGGCAAGCTGATTTTTTTTTTATCATGAAAAAGAAAAAGTCAACTATTTTGAGTTGTACATGTGGCCTCAAAATTTTCTGTCACAAATGCATTTCATTCCTCCTATTCCTAAGAGGATTAAAAAAAATATATTTTCCCCATATTTTGAATTATGCAGAGTGAAGACTTTGTCTGTGTTTTAGGCTCAGATTAAAGCCTGTTTGCATGTGTAGATAAAACACCTGAAGTGGTGTGCCTGAGTTGCTCTTCCACTTTCTTCCTGGGTTAAAAATCCTGTTTTATTAAAAGTATTTTTCTCTCTTTTTTTTTCTTTTCCCCCTCCCCGCTAAGAAAAGGAATACAGAGGCAAGCGGCTTAGCTACATGGAGCAGTTTCTCCTGGTGTGTGATAGGTGTTCATAGATGTCATCCTTTCTGATAAAAGTGTGTTTTCAGTTTTGTTTTTCCGTGAATAACAAATACATATGTATAAAAATTTCAGTTCTTGCACAGTTTTATCTCTTACTTAACTCTTATTTTAACTCTTAGGTTTGGCAATTTCCTGGAGTCTCTGCCAAGCAGAGGAGAATACTCCAAGGAATGATTCCATGAGTTTTTCATAACTATATATTTTGTATGGTGATCCTTTTTTCTTTGTCTCTTTGCTTTAGTATCTAAGGCACCTGTGGCCAGCAGCCTTGCCCCTGCAGTTGCCAGACCAGCATGGAGGCAGAAAGATCAGCCTCACACTCAAAAGCAATTTGTCTTTGAAAAGCCATCAGAGGTAAAAATGACATGGTAACTAGCAGAATCTCGTCTGTTATTAAACTTCAAATGATAGAAAGGATGAGAATTATTTGAGAATATTGTTTATTGTTTAAAAACAATTAAAAACTCATCTGAGCTGAACTTTGAGCTTTTACTGAGCAGAGTTTGCAGTTGTTTTGCATGTATGGCAAACAAAGTTACAATCCCTATGTTTAGCCTGTTCATAACTACTCTTTTTTTAGGTAGCCAGAAGAGTATGTTCTACCAGATATTCAGTGTGCAATGTCCTAAGCATGATTTGAGCTCTTCTTGTTTTCCTCAGTTGAGGTAGTTGTCTTAACTTGTTACAGGGAAGAACGCGGGATTTGTTTTATAGACTTTATGTCCTGTCAGCTGATGAAGGATATTGTGCTCTATGCAGAGTGAGGGCACTGCCTTCCTTGGGAAAAAAGATGATCATGAGCACTTCTTTCTAAGCTAGACTTATTTGAAAGGCTGTCATCTTGGCTTGGAAGCACTGAAGATGGTTTGGGAAGATTCCCTTTTCTCTGTGGCAGGGACCTGCTATCTGTATAGTACTGTATTTTGATCCTCTTGTTGGCTCAATGCAGTAACTCCTTGCAAATCAGAGCTCCACTGAGCTCAGAGGAGAGAAACATAAATCCCTGAGACAATCAGAATGGTAGCCAAGGCTGGATTAAACGACTCTGTCTTTTAACAAAATACAGCTATCTCAACTGTGCAGACAGCTTTACAGTGTTAGCTCCTGCTATGTCTGATCTCTCTTGTGTTTTGGTCATTAGACTGAGGCCTGGGGTTTGTTCATGCTTCTTAGGGTTGTTTTAACTTTTTGCTTTCATAAGGATACTTTTATAAATATAAAGATAAGAATTTTCTTGATTGCAGTTGATAAATAGCAAGTATTATAATAGTCCAAATAATTTCGAAATCAGTGTCCTTTAGGGGGCAGTTGATAGCTAAAAACCAGACTGCAATGGTAGCTGCATTTGAGAGTTTCTGGGGTGAGGAGGGAGTGGGTGAGCTGTTACTACTTCCCTCTTTCCCTGAGGTGTGTTTTTCTCATTGGCTTATCAGGGTGTGGCTGTACAGAGTCACTAGAGGTGACCACAAGTTCTGTTTGACTGGAGAGTGCCAGCTGCTTTAATATTCACTGTGTACTGTCTTGTTACCTTTCAGGGGGAACGCAGAGTTCCTGAGGCAGGCGTGATAGAGTGAGTACCCTCCTGACTTCTCTGTGGGCTTTTTCTCTTGTGATGGTGGGTAGGAGTAGAAATTGTGGACTTTTAACCTGTTTATCATGAGCTGAATGTATTACCAGGAGATTCCAAGGCTGTTGACTGGTTTTTAAGCCTTTGGTGTAGCTGGGAAGCCAGTAATTATGATCAGTTGGGCATTCTGGTTCCGCACAACTGCCACTGTGTCTCCTTTGGTTAGCAGTGTACATTTTCCTGGAAGAGTCCCAGTGTCAACTGTGCTGAGAATTACTTACTCTGGAATATATCAGAAATATAGTTGGTATGGCAGCTTCTTTCATGGTTTGGAAAAGTAGCTGATAGTGTCATAGTGAAGCTGGGTATATGTATGTCACTTTCTCTTTGTGTTGAAATTGGGATCTTCTCAGGGTGAC
The DNA here is from genome assembly GCA_013397955.1 of Grantiella picta. NCBI lineage: Eukaryota > Metazoa > Chordata > Aves > Passeriformes > Meliphagidae > Grantiella > Grantiella picta. The sequence continues at coordinate 1,053,376 of VZRM01005554.1, forward strand.
TTTGGCATGAAGTGTGGCAAAGTGTGGTGGTGTATGGTGGAGTTAGAGATACTGAAAATCAAACTTGCTTCAGTTTGGGTATCTTGGTAGAATTTTCTTACTCAGTGTACCTATAAATGCAAAGATAGTGATCTGAGTACAGTCTTGTATGATTGTCTTCTTTAGGTTCCCTGTGGTATCCCTCTTTTATTTTTTTCTAAGAGCCCTAAAATGGTGTACTGAGCCTTTGGTGAAAGGAGAGACAGGAAGTACACACAAATTCATTTGCTTCTGCAACTCACCTTGCTTACTGCCTTACTCTGACCTTTATGTCCAGGACATTATTTATTCCCTTTTTTAACTTTCTTTTCTTTTTTTAAGAAAACTTTCTCATGTCCAGGCCTACAGCAATTCTAGTTTGTGCTGCTCAGTCTAAGATAATTTCTTGTTGTTTTTCTTTCTGATGGCTCTTTCTTTTCTACACCACAGCAAGCCCGGTGTGTATGAGCTCAGCAAGGGACCAACTGGCATTTCTAGGTAAGTGGATGAAACGTTGTTTGCTTTTACAGAGTGATGTGGTCATACTTCTGGAAATACTTTTGAGTGTCAGGTGGCAGAGACTTAGGTGGTTCTGAGCTGCACTGAAGAGGAGAAGAATAAACCTCTTGATATCTGGTGTGTACTGCATGTGGTGTTCTTTCTGGAATAAGGACAAGGGGCTGTGTCCATTTTTGTCATAATTCACAGTAAGTTGCTGTTTCAAATTTAGATCAGTATTTCAGTACCAGCAAGTGTGTGTTGTCTGTGTTGTACAGTTAGGAGCTGCCCAAAACTTGCAGCTGTAAATTGCAGTAGTTTTAAATTAATCCAGTAAAAGCATTTTATTTTAGGCGATTGTGGTAACTTAAGGATTGTCCCTTCTGCTTATATGCCGTGCCTTAATTATTTCAGCTTCAGAACACTTCAAAACAAAACCTACTTGTTCTGTGATTCCTGCTAACTAAAATGCATTTTATCATGCTGACTTAGTTGCCATATCACTAATAACCTTGCTCTTCTGAATTTGATACACTTTTAGTGGTAGTGAAAAAAATGCCAAGGACATAGTAATTTTTTGTGCATTTGTAGCAGTTAATTTATTTTGATTTTTGTATTATTTTATTGTTGTGCCTTCATCTTAGTTTCTTCTAAAGCCACAAACAAATTTTTAAAACATTTTGAAAAGGAAAAGCTTTGACCAGCTAGAAAGATACAAGATACACAGCCAGCTGGGTTATCCTGCATTTTCTGGACTTTGTTTTCATAATACACTGATGGAATATATGTATTTCTGGAAAGTTAATAATTAGATTTGCATATTTTTTTAACACCTTTACTGTATACTCTTATTGTGACCTTTTTGGGGCTACTTTGCAGCCCACCACAGTGGCTATAATTCTTGGATGACTGTTCGTACAATCAAAATATTAAATGTACATATGGAAACAAAAAAATAGGAGACATTAAATACTGTCCTTATGCTAAAGACTTGTCCTTATGGTTTGAAAAGGAGAATAGGAATGGCAGTAGGGATGAAGGGCTATCAAATTCTAAGTGATGTGGAGATGGTGAATAAAGAGCAATTATTTATTTATGATGTAATAATATGTATCTAATAATAATTACTTATTATTATGATAATCAGTGCTATCTGCTTTATCAGATGTGAAGTTAATAACAAGCAGAAGGATGCCATTTTTCACAGCATATCGCTGATTCTGGGATTTGTGGTGTGTTGTCCGTTGTCATATGTTTTTATAAGTTTTGAAAAGCAATTACATAGGTTTGGTATGGGTAAGACTCAACAGGAGCCCTTCTGTTCTTTCCTTCACACCTGCTTTTGGCTGTCTTCAGAAACAGGATGCTGGGCTTTGACTTTTGATATGATGCATTACGGCCATTTTCAGATCCTTTGGAAAACCTGAAAATGAAAATATTTTACCAAAGCAGATACAGAACTCTGTATTCCTTCAATTTTTCTTTATCTCTTTTGTCCTAGAATTCATTTGATTCCTGGCTTTATTGACTCAGAACAAGCTGACTGGATGTTTGAGCAGCTCCTCCAAGACATACCGTGGGGTCAGCGAACTCACATCAGACAGGGTAAGGAGTGTGTAGACCACCTTTTCAGGTCATTCACAGGTCAATTCCGTAACAGAATCTGTGCATTGTTTAGAATTCGTTTTCATTTGCTGTGTTACAACTTCTTCAAGTTTCCTTGCGGGTTTTCTGTGCGTATTTGAAGACTATTGCAGCTTACTTTTCAATCTCTAATTCTGTGTTGCTGTTGCCAACTAAATGAGATCTTTCCAAATTAGAATTGCCTGTCTTAAAGGTCATGGAAACTTAATGTCTCTTCTGTCATCTCCAGTTCTTTTTCTCACTGTTTTTTAAGATGTTCTGATCACCATCCCTTCATACAGTCTCCCAGTGATGCTGCAAAAACTGTGTTCTTGGAGAAACTTGTTTCTTTCATGAGATATATTTTTTGCCTCTTTTACTTAGAATCCCAGCAGAGCATGTTCCTTTTCCTTTGGCATTACTTATTAGCTCCTGCAGTAGGAGAAGCGGCTGCTATTCTAGATTTATTCACTAAGGGGCACCTGTACTAGCTAAATTTCACTTTCAGTCAGGAATGGATGTAAAATAGTGTGTCAGAGTAGTTACTGGATGGGGCTGAAAAATGTCTTCAACACGTGTGTTTCTTGGCAATAAAAGGGCAGTATAATGGAGAATGTTACCTGTCAAGCATGAGGAACAGTTGCCAAGATAGTCTTTTCAGAGGCCAAAAGTATTTTTAATCTGTTGTTTGTGTTATGCCACAGAGCACACATATATTTGACAAAATACTGTATCCAGCCTTGCTACATTTTTTTTCTGTAATGGCCCATGGATGCTACAATCTGTTCCTCTTCACCCTTTCCAGTGGATCCATTTGCATCTTGCAGTTTATGCCAGCATATTGGGCACTAGATCCAGGTAAATATGAAACAAGCCAGATTTATAAATAAAATTTTAGTTTCTTTAGCTCATCCAGTCCCTGCTCTGTCTGGCATAAGGGTAAGAAAATGGATGTGCTTCTAAAATTTTTGCAAGGTAATTCGTCCTGCAGATGCAGACCTGATTTTGAATAATTTCATTCCTTCGTTTGAGTTCATTATGTGAAGCTGAGGATTTTAAGGCGCTGCTTTTTTAACTTTAGGTGAATGGACAATCTCTTTTTGATCAAGTTTCTTGTCAGAATTGCATTATCTTTCCATTTCCAAATCCTTTGATGAGGCAACTGAGAAAGTCTTCCTGTTTTTCTTTTTTTCAGAAGTATCTTTTGAGGAACCACGGCTTACATCCTGGTATGGGGAACTTCCTTACACGTACTCCAGGATAACAATGCAGCCGAATCCAAATGTATGTATATGTTTACATGTATGGTTACATGTATGTATGTATTATCATCTACAGAGAAATCCTTTGCAGAGATCGAGACAAAAATTCCGTCTATCATCACTATGATCTATTCTAGTTATCTAGAGTATCCATTAGCATTTCATTTGTCATCAGCGGCAGTTTCTACTGGAATGTGGTCAGTTTAAGAAAATACACTTTATAAGTGGGTTGACTGAGAGGACCATGATTTAGTTGCTAAATATTGTCAAAAGGAAGTTACTACTCTAGAGTTTAAAGTTTTGCTTTTGGTCGCCATAGGTTTGGACAAAACTCTGAATTGCTCTGCATGACCTACTCCAATAATCTTTATATGGATGACTGTACTGCACACAGTCATACTGAGTTTTTTGTTGTAAAGATACAGTAGTACTAATTACTGAAATAGTTTCTTTCAGAAACACTTAGGTTCAGTGCTGCTTAAATGGGAGTTTAGGCATATTTTGATTCCTGTGTGGATGCTATGAAAGTGACTCATGCAACTGGTCTGCTCAGCAGCTCCAGATTGTAGCATGTAGTTCCCCACACTGTTTTGGAAGAGTTAGAAACATTCTGAGTGACTCAGTGATGTTTTGTTCATGTTTTCTTTCCTCTCTCTCTCTTTCCCTCTCAGCTTGGTGTTTCATCAGCCTGTCTCATTGGTATTGCTTTGTTTAAAAGTTCCATGGCAGTAATTAGGTGTCACTGTTGAAAGCCTGGTAGCATGAGATGGAAGTGTTCCAAGTTCCAGAACTGCTACCCAAGTGGGATACCTTCTAGCAGAGCTCAGTTTGGGAAGAGTTGGAAAGGCGTTATTTAACATGATGAGCTGAGAAGATTTTGTAGTTTCAGAAATACTGTAGTAAAAAATTCTGTGACCTAGATAACTTATGGTGGAAAACCAGGCATTTCTTTGGTACTCACTTGTAAAATACTATTTTAAATGGACTTTTCTGAAAGCTGGATGGCTATGGGGATTGGAAGTGCCCCCACATAATCATTCTGTTGTACACTAATGATTTAAATCCAGTTCAGAACTGCTTGTTGTGAAATCCGTTGCTGCTCAGAGATCGGGTAGAGCCCATATACCCTGAATTCAAGGTTTCATTTCAGTTTGCGTAAAGCTCTGAGTTAGCACTCACTAGGCCACTGGCTTGTTTCTCTCATCCAAAGGGTACAAGACTTAAATGAGCCACTCACGCTAGTTCTGTCTTTTATTCCTGAATAATTTTGCTTTTTACTGAAAGAAACTCAAGCAGAAAGTGAGATGCACTGGAGAAGTTGCATAGCTGGAAGCCAGCCCTTCCCCAGCTGGAAGCTGCCCGTAGGCAGATCTGTATGTACACTGCACACGGACACTGACATTTCACTCAGCTTTGCAGGTGGGAGTACCTGCAGCTTAGAAGCAGGGAATGGTGTAAAGAGCACAGTCCTTACCTGTAGAATAGGGTTTTTATCACAGAAATATGCTGAGTAAAATGGAATTTAGTGCACAGCTTAGTTAAAACCAATTACTGCCTTAAACACTTGATCTGTAGGAGTAATTACCTTTGTGCCCCTCCTTTTTTGTTTGGTAAGAATTGGTGTGATTGCAACACTTCTATATATAATCCAGTGTTTGTGCCGAAATGAATCTTGGTATTAGGAAATGTTTCTTTGTAAGCAGTGATAGAGTTGGTGACCCAGTGATGTTTCAACAAAACTACTTCCACTGCTGCAGGTTTGTAGTGGGCTTTCAACTACATTTTAAAATTCACCATATGGTAACATTTTAGTAATACATACTTCTGTAATGGGAATTAAAGAACTCAAGTCCTGGTTGTCACTGAAAAGTGCTTTCAGTAATTCTTGTGGGACTCTTCTGCGCATTCAGGCAGCCCAAGTGCAAGAAAACTCTTTTTTTTGGGGTGTTATTACTGCTTTCCCTACATGTCCCATAACTGCAAGCTGTTTAATTAATTATTCGCATGATGCTTAGTCATTGAAGGTGTGACTTAGCTAGAAATACCCCAGTAGAGAGAGATGATATGTTGAGGCTCCTGCAGTGTAACCAGTAAGTTAAATACCTGTTAAACTTGGGGAATCTTGGAAGGAAGGTAGTGCGGCTTTGATTATTAGAGGTGGATACGAGAAAATATTTCCAGCTGTCTGTTGCTTCTTCTGCCAGTGGTGCACTGGGAGATTTGGAATCAATTTACAAAGATAAGTTTCTTGTCCTCTCTTGATCTCTGTTTCTGCTTATATAATGGGCAAAAATTCTGGCCTACATTGCTTTGGCTTTTTTTTTCCCATTATATATTTGTGTAGTTCTTAAAAGCACTCTTACAGATGAAAGTCATGATGTAAGTTTATAACATTAAATAACTGGACTGAGTTGTAATGGAATGTGCAGAGCTTCCCTGGGCTGTGGGCTCAGCAAGATGTTAGCAAAGGGAAGGATGAAATCCAGAGCCAGTGACATTGGTTTTGTGACCTACTAAAGTTTACAATGTCGAAGTCAAAACCCTGAGAGGTGATGAGTTGAGCTAAACAAGCTGGGCTAACAAAGTGAGGATAGAGGGCTACCTTAGGCCAACCATTTCTTCTTGTTCTCTGTCAACAGCTGCTGGCAATTGACAGCAGTGTCATTTAGTCACTGATTGACTCCATTAGTATGAAAGGCAGTCTGGCTTCAGAGTTTTAAGAGATGATTTAGTATTGAGCGATGGGTAACGTGTGCATATTTTGCAGAAATCCCAGCCCATTCCTTCGCTCTGCTAAAAATATCGTCAGAATTGCTGTGAGTCATTTGTTTGATTTTAAATTTATTGTGATTAAGGTGCAGTGTATTTTGTTTCTTAGTAGTTCTTGCCTTCTGTCTTGCATTTACTGCCCCTGCCTTTGTTAATGGCATTTACTTTCCCTCTCTGTACAGTGGCATCCTCTGCTGACCATGCTGAAGGAGCGCATTGAAGAGCTCAGTGGCTACACCTTCAACTCTCTTCTCTGCAACCTCTACCGAAATGAGAAGGACAGTGTGGACTGGCACAGTGATGATGAGCTGTCCCTGGGAAGAAATCCCATCATTGCCTCACTCAGCTTTGGTGCTACTCGGACCTTTGAGATGAGAAAGAAACCTTCCCCTGTGAGTGTTCATATCACACTGAGAGAGTCTTATAACTACTAATATGTTCATTATTTTCCCCTCTTTAAGACAAGTTAATTACTAAACCATTTCATAGTTAATGAAAGCACAACTTGTCAAGTTCTGTGGAATAAGTGTAGAAATCAAGAAATCTCTTGCATGGACTGTGACATACTGAGGATGGGGATGGGACCACTCTAACAACGTGCAGCAGTGTAGCGTAGTACTGCAGTGAAATTGGAACTTGGGCAGTCTTCTGCCCAAATAAGGGCCATTCCTGGTACTTAAAATGAGATCAGTGATGCTGGAAGTGCACTTAACTGTGCAAATGAATCAGAGTGGCTACCATTTTCTTAAACTCAGGCCAATGTTATGTAATGCAGAGTGTACACGGGATGAAGAGTAGTTCTGACTGCTCTTGTAAGTAAAAATCCGCTTAACAATGTTTGCATTTTGATGTGTGTGTTAAGATTGAGGGGCAGTGAATAAAGGGAAGAAGCTCATTTCTTTTCCTTAAAATACCATGGAAACTGTCCCATCATATTCGCAGACTAAACAGAGGTCCTCTACTTTGATAAGGAGACGTGTGGAATATCCTTTCAGGAGCTGATTGGTGATTCAGTAGAGAATACTCTTTCTAGATAAAATGCTGTGCTTGGGAATGCTGTGTTTACAAGCCAGCTTAAACTTTGCAGTTTGTATTTATCCAAGTAAAAGATTCACCTGTGTTGAGAATACAGGCCTTATTTTAGGGTGTCCTGGTTCAAATGAATTTTTTGCTCATGCAGTCTCTGACAACTTTGGAATGTGCTTGTGTTGCTATTTATTCTGAGTAAGTAGTACAGAAAACAGAGGTGATAATTACCATTACAAGAAAACTGTATGCTGACAAACTGAAGTCTGCCCATCAAGAGTGGCCTTGGGTCATCTAGTTGTGAACAGCAAAGGTCAGAAACTGAACCAGAAAACAAATAAATTGTATTTTTCACCAGTTCTCCAGTTTGTAAATTCTTTGTTGCCTGAAGTAATTTCTATCTTGGTCCCTGAGCATAAGATCACATAACCAGTGTATTATGTCAGTGGTCATAGCATGAGAAAGTATCCCTGGTACTGTGTTGATAATAAAATGTCAGCTAGAAAGTTCATTCCTCTAAAAAACTGTAAATGGTGCTTGGATTAATTTTGAAAGTGCCTGTGTTCCTTATGGATGAATCAGAATAAAAGACAGGTAAGCTTCAGTATAAACTTTGCAGGTTCTGTCGTAAAAATCAATCCTAGTTCTTGAGTAAGATGCCTTTTTAATATATTTTCTGAAAAGGCACCCACTATTAGCAAAGGTGAAATTCAGTCTGTGCCATTCATACTTGGCTGCCTTGTTTGATCTGTGCTGCACAATTTCTTCCCTTTTCTTCCAGAGATGGATAGTTTGCTACAGATGTATCCCTCAAGTTCTCCTAATTTTTTTTTCTTTAGCACCTTTGACCTGGTATTTCTGATTAGCTGAGGCTTGATACCTATGAAGGGTATTCCTTGTGCAAGTGTGACATACCTTTTTTCTGAGGTAGAATCCCCATGTGCAGATCTTTGAAACAGTTGCTATTAAGTGCATCCTGTGCCTAAGGGAACTCATACTTAATAATTACGTGGTACACGCTACGTGTTCTTTGCACATTCCCAAAGCCTGCGGTTTCCTCTGAGCATCCTATGACAATAGATGCTTTGCCAAGTGGGAGTTACAAGAGGCTGCGATGGAAATTACAACCTTTCAGGCTGTACCACCAAAGAAGTAATTTTCATGCTCTATTGTACTGTAGCATTCTCGCTTTCATTAGGAGAAAGTTAAAACTGATTGTAGATCTTTGAAGTTTGATCATTCCTTTGTTAAAAGGCAAGTAACAGGAAGAGGAGTGTAATCTAGGGAAAAGGAATTCAGATTATCAGTCATCACAGGCATTGAGGCTTTCCCTGGTTTGCGGTCTGCCAGTATCAGTACTTTGGGTTTTCCAGAGTTAGTCTTCATTGAGGAGGGAGATAGAAAGTCCTTTTCCTCTCAAAATTAAATCTCTTTGAGGGCCAACATTCTGCTATTTCAGATTCTAGGGTTTCAAAGGCCTTCCATTTCCCTCTGTTCTTGTAAGTGCTTTTAAGTATTTTGAGATGAAAGATACAATGAACATACAAGATGAGAAATACTATGGTAGAATGTCACTGTGGATAAATGGTACTGGGAAATTAAAAAATGGTTTCGTGTGTGGGATCATGTACTGAGTACAAAACAGTATGTACCAGGAGTGAGGTCACAGCTTGAAGGGCAGTTGAAGACTAGTAGATCAGAGACTTCAGTTTGTGTTGGTATCTCTACAAATATTTTCTAGATTATGTCTTGAAATGTGGATGAACCTGATAGTGAATAAAATCTTGTTTCTCTAACTGAAAGGTGACCAGTAGTGTAGATGGGTTGGGTTTTTTGGGCATATTTATGTGGATTTTGACAGTTGTCTGTTAGTAATTTAGTAATGTTTATGTAAGTCAGTCTGAGACACGTCACACAATGTGAAATCCTTTTTCACTTGGTAAAAAAAAAGTTAGATTTAAGTGTTTTTTTATTATCCTGAAAATTGTTCTAGGATGAGGGGAAGGAAAGGTTCAGTCCTCTGTTTTTTTTTTTTTGCTGAGCACTGTACTGAATAAGTGTTCATCTTATAATGGAGGGTAAAGGAGTGTGGAGACATGCGTAGACTATTTGTATCTGCTTAAACAAGCATCCTCTGTGGGTAAGTAGAAATAATTCTTACTGGGATTTCAGCCCAGTGCATGTAAAAAAAGCTGCCAGTACATCTCAGGTGTAAATTCCTCACTGGAATAAGGAGACTTCGTGGGAATTAACATGACACCAGAAACTTTTATTTTGCCTACTGGAATTTTCCTTTTTGAGCATTTTTTTCCTTAAATACAGCCTTTTCTATTTATTTGGACCGGTTACATGATAGCTGATACTTTTCCTTTGCTCCAAATGGTTTCTAGGGTTTTTTGGATGCCTACTTCATAGTTCACGATCTACAGTGATTTGGTTTCTTCTGTTTTCTTCTAGATCCAGTAAATTACTTTATCTTTTCTCATGCTTCGTTGCCCCCCCACCCCGCCCCCGGCGTTGTAGCTCCTGCCTACACTGAAACCAGGAGACAAATGCTTTGCTTTAGAGCTGTGATTCATACACAGTTCACACAGCTATTGGTTGAGTCAGTGAGTCCTCTTGTGCTTGCCTACAGCCTTAGTGTCACCGCTGTGGCACCGTGACCTCCTCCCATTCCCCACACAGCCTCAAGCCCCCAGTCCCACTTGGACGTGCCTTCATGCTCCCAGTTGGGAGGAATTGATTTCACTCTGTGGGATGGGTCTTTCTGATACAGCCTTGCTACCATTTTTTACTATTGCTTGTCGCTGCTCAGCTCTGAGACAATGCCAGTTTATCTGATTGTGTCTTCCTGGAAGCTGAGTGGGGAATGTTAGTCCAGCAGGGAAGGGTGATACTTGATGTGCCACTAAGCTCTCACCTCTCAGGAAGGTGCCCTGTGGCAGAGGTGTTGGCGCCATAGGATCCAGTTTGGTGGTTGTCCAGCAAATGGCTGTGTGAACTCTGGAAGGAATTAGAAAGCTAGCTGGGAAGGGAGGGAGCTTCACATGTGTTAGATAAGAGCAGGATGCTCCTCATGTTCTAAGAATCAGCCTTCAGATGGATCTTTACTTCAAATGAATCACTAAAACACAGTCCTTTTTTCTAGCAGAAGGTAAAGATCTCCTAGTACTTCTGGAAACAGCAGGAAAATAACCCTTTGTGTATTAACAGACCTAACTGAAGATGAACGTGGGAATATGTGGAGCATAGCAGATGCAGAGATTTGGATCAAGGTGAAGAGAGTTGAACTTTCAGATTGGTATGAAGGAGACTCACAGACAGCAGTGGCTGCAGAGGAGGAGGAGGTGTTGTCCATCAGTATTGACAGGACTTGAGAAGCTGTAGACAAGCAGAGAGGAAGAAGGGACTGCTCAGCTGTAGAAGGACTGAGGGTTTTTAAAGATAGGCCTGTGTAGGCAGGCCAGGGCATTATGTGAGGAAAGGGCAGTATAACTGATGCTTGTTATTACTGAATCAGTAGAGAAGAGAACTACAGTGAGGATTTTGTTAAGAGGTAGTGAGAATAAACACATTCAAATGCAGAAGTATTGATAGATGAGACTGCTTTGTTGTGAGGGAGGGTGTTTACTCAGCTGGTGATAAAAGTAAACTGGAAAAGAGGGATGCAATCAGGACGAAGTCTGAAAAAGACGAGATTTGAAGTTTTGCAAGGGTATGTGTCTTGGTAATAGGTAAATAGGTGAAGCAGAAGACTAGAAGCCAGCATTCTCCATGAAAGCTGCTGACTTTTGCCATTAAAAAGGATTTTGTATTATTTGCCTCTATAACTGCATTGTTATTTATATATTCTTCTACACAAAGTTTCCATTTACTTTTCCTTATAATAGAAGATTCCTCTACACTGTCCGGAAACCATTTCCTACTACCATAGCAATAAACTTTCCTGAGACTTAAGAAACAAACTTGGGTGGTTTAGACAGATTTATACTAGGTCTTTTCTCTTTTTGATTTTGATACCATTTAAAGAAAACAACCTCAGTGGAGTCCAGGAGTTCTTAGAGATTTTGTATTCACAGCTATTCATCAACTCACGCTGAGCTTTCCTTACCTATTAACTGCAGTTAGTGTCATTAAGGATTTTAAAAAAACAGTTTAACCACTGTATTTGGATAGTGTAAAGCCTGGATTGTTTTAAGTGTGTAACTCAAGATTATGAAAATTCTAATATACTACAAAACAGAGCAGTTGCTTTATTACACCTGTTCCAGCAAGCAGCTGGTTTTGTAATACATACATAGAGTTACAAAGTGGACATGAAGAAGTCACCTGAAGCACTTCTTTCCATGTTTGTTACCAGAAAGTCTTTTCCACCTTAAATGTCAAAAATAAATTTCGTTCATAAACTTCTTGACTGCTGAAAGTCAAGTGAGTTTTCTATATGTCTGACATCAGCTCTAGGAGTAAAAGTTCTGAAATGAGCTTTGGTTGATGGTGTTAGTAATGACATCAGAAAGTAAAAAATTTTGTCTAACTTAACTGGCTTTGCCAAGCAAATTGACATAAAAATCTCTTTTTGTAGGTAAAATGGAGCTCAGAGATGTCCCATTTAAACCAGAAAGTAACTGCTGTTTTAACATACTGACTTTTCTAAGCCAAAAGGGTGTTTTCTCTTCAATCATTCATCTTAACAGAATTCCTTTTTAATTAAGATGAGCAAGAGATAAAAATAAGCCCACTGTTGTCCATCCACAATGTGAAATGATGTAATCCTCTGAAATAGAAAGTAGGCATGCAGTGCTATTTCTCTGCTTTTCATCAGCAGTCATGTTTATAATACCTATTTTTGAAATTTTTTCCTTGTTTCCACTGAAGATAAGAAAATGTTTCTGGCATTACACCTTACTTTCAATAGAGCGTGGTAAATGGCTAGTAATTCTCAAAGCTTAAAAATATCTTTTACATTGTCCTTGCAAAGAATACATGTTAATGGTGATTCTGGGTGCTTTCATCACTCCTTGATTGCAGAGATTTTGTGAGCTTAATCAATCACTAGTACAGCCTTAGACCCTTAGGTATCCTCAGGAAATGCGGAAGTCCAGAGAGGACAGCCAGTGAGTGCTGCCAGTTTCACCAGCAGTATTGAAGTGTCTTGTTCTGTCACAGGGAAGAAAGTGGCAATGTGCAAATAAATAGTCCATTACATCAAGTGATATTTTTTATTTTTGGGGACTGATTTGATACCAACCAAGCTGTTTTGCATTTTAGAAGGTGCAGCCCTCTTCCTATCTGCATCTTATTTATAAAGACACATGCTCCCATTTGATTTTCTGAAAATCGAACTCTGTTTTAGTCTAGGACGTAATTTTCCCAGTATTTGTTACTTTTTCTCATTATTTTGAGCTTTTCAGCAAGCCGTGAACTTTTAAAAGGACAAGCCTCCTTCAAATTGGACTACTGCACCATTAAGCTTCAAGGAACTTAGTTGAGATTTTTGAAAATGTGAGGTTTGTAAAAGCATTAAAATGTGTTTGATGAGAGCTCTTGGGTCTGTATAATGGCTCTCAAAACACTATGTCCGCCTTTTATAATCAGTTAGTGTTTTCTTCTAACTGTTGGGTTTGTGCAGAGCCTTGTTAGTTTTCCTGAACGATTCAACCCACAGCTGAAGCCTGGAGACCTTGTAACATTTGTTTCTGTTTCAGAAATGTGGGTCTTGTGTCAGTGCGAGGTGGCTTTTCCTGTACCTCAGCCTTAAATCTTACTGTGATAATTCCATTTTCCCACTCTCAGTTGTCCTGTTTTTTTTCCAGCTTCTTTGTGTCTGCTTCTGTTACAAGTGACACAAGTTGTGACCTCTCATCTCTTATCTCCACAAAGTACAGTTTCATTTTGCATAACAAATGTGACAAGTGCTACTTCTGTAGTAACAGGCTGCGTAGAGTCTGGAGTAATTGCTACCTTTGGCTCAGTCTGAAATTGAGGATTGTCTCCTAAACGCTCAGCAAGTGTGACTTTAGAAGTCCACTAAACATTATAAGAAACTAGAAGAGAAAGTACTGGCTAAAAAACTGAAACATCTAAAGCTGTCTAAGATGTATTGTCTCTTACAGGAACACTGTCATGCTTTGGCAACTCAGACCTGGCCTTATTAATTATTTTTTCTCATCTCGTTATAGTAATTGTGTATTTCTGGCTCTTTTTTTTTTTTTTTCCTTTATCTTTCAAGAACAAATTACTTTTTGTGATCTCTTTGGGAAAAAAATAGTATCTTTGCTTCTAGAGGGAGTGATAGAATAGCAAACATACTCAGGCTGTTTGCTATATGCAGTATAGTCTAAACAAGGCTAACCTTGTACAATGTAGAGACTGAGAACCTGTCATACTCTTTATTTTAGTGAAGGACATTAATTATCCACTTTACATTTTCAAGATATCTATGTCTTTTTGTAACTTAAATAAAAGACCTCTTGAATCCCTCCCATTTCAACACTAATTAAAATAGTTATCTAACTCTCCCTCTCTCTAAAATAATCCCTGTATTTTGCAGGTGATTTTCTATCTGAACCTTCTCTGAATTCCTCATTCAGAGGAATGCTGTCCATTCTTCCTAGACAGCTTTCTAAGCTAGAAATAGAGTTCTATAAAAGGTAAAATACCTACTGCCATTCTGTATTTGGGAGGCATCCTGGTTTTCCTGTGCACATTTCAGTATTAGTGAAATAACTAGGCAAGATGATAAGTGGAAGTTTTTCAAGGTTTGTAGCAGTTTTTCTTCTGCAGCTGTTAAAGGCTAAAATGAGAAAATATTAAAAGATTATCTAGTGCATTATAATACCTGCCTGTGTGGCATTTTGGAAGATAATTCGTATCACATATTGTATGATTTCATGAGGAGGTTAATGTCATAATTGAAAGAAATAACTGTATTGCCATAATAGACTTCCCTGAGCAATTTGACTTAGCAGTGTATGAATCTAAAGTTAGAAAGGATAGTGCAAACCAATAGAGAGTCGCTGTTCCCACTGATGTGGCATGTGTGAGACCCCTGCTGGGATGTCACTATGTCTAACTGTTATATTTCAGTTTTAAAATAGTTGCACATAATCTAAAGGCTTAACACAAGTTTGCAAATTATTTGTATTTCAGTCTAGCGTTTTATTTTGCTTAGTGGTGATACAGTTTAAAACAACTTGTTTTACAAGGTATTATAGGAAAAGAAGATTTTTTTTTTTTTATTTAATAGGAAAAGTTCTTCTTCCAGGAGGTAATGTCATAGCAGCATATATGGTCCAAAACAAGACATATTTAGAATAGAAGCAAGATGTTATTTTTGATGAAGTAGTTAACTGTTGGAACCTAGGGTGCGTATTGCAGATGTTTTCAGCCTCACTCCAGAATTTTGCTGTAAATGCAGGAAATGGTTGTTGAACTTTACCTGTGCCATCCAGACAGTGAGATACAATGGCTTCTTTAATCATTAAAATGCTTGGCTCCTGGACTTTATATGAAATACAGATACAGAGAGGGTTACTTAGACTTCCTGATCTTGTAAGAGCCTCCTCCTTGTCCCTCACGGGTTTTTTAAGCTCTGCTATAGAGGACTGGTTTTCTACCAAATGCACATGCCTGCTTCTTCAGTGTCTAATGTTTCTTTCTTAGGAAGAGAATGGAGACTATACTTACGTAGAAAGACTTAGAATCCCACTTGATCATGGGACTCTGTTGATGATGGAAGGAGCAACCCAGGAGGACTGGCAGGTAAGAGCTCCTTGACATCATTTATGTGCTTTACTTGCAGTGCAGTTTTCCAAATATGCTGAGGCATTCACATTAAGGTATGGGACATTCTGCTTCTGATGGCACAGTTGTTTTCCAAGGTATTAGTATTGCTTTCTGCCTTAGAATTTCAAAGCACCCACAGAAACAGTGGGTTTGCTTTGATGTGCCAAGTGATGCAGTAGGAATCAGCTCAGATGTTCCAGCATTAAAGTTCAACAATAAATGTTACAGTCTGCAGTGGAAAGTGCAAAATCAATATAGAAATTTGGAATATCAAAAAGTTGTAATTTAATTTAAGAAGTCTCCAGTAATGTACAAAGACTTTTTGTTTTCAGTGGTTCTGAGCAGTCAGAACCTGATTTTTTTACCTTACGTAAGTGTTTAGAAATATGAATAAAAAGCCATCACAGGAAATAAAGGTTTTATTTATTGTTTGATTACCTGTATTTTAAATGCACAAGCTCATACTTTTTGTTTTTTCCTCCCCACTAATGCCACTTACAGCATCGAGTGCCTAAGGAATATCATTCTAGAGATGAACGGATAAACTTGACATTTAGGATGATTTATCCAGAACCTGATGGAGTTTGGAAGTGAAGAGACACTTTGGACGTTGGTGGATATGCACCCACAGCAGATCTAGAGCCTCAGATTGCTACAGATTAAAAGGAAGCCTTACAGGAACAGAGTTCCTTGAAATGATGGGGAACAGAGTTGATATTATGAAGATCTTTGGCAATCAGAAGCTGCCTGTGTTATGTGGACAGAAATTATATGTTACTAGATGATATTAAATCACAGGCTTTAAGTTTGTGAGCAAGGATTCTTCTTAAAAGAACACAAAGCATGTGAAAGATTTGAGAGGTCCCAGTTGGAGCAGACAAGATTCAGTGAGCAGATAGTTTTGCGCCTTGTCTTGTCTCTCCTTTACTCCCAAGTCGTGGTCTCTGTTGGAAGTAATGACAAGATGGGATTCTTTGATGTAAAGCCAGCTCTGTGTGCCTGTTCAGAAATGAGAAAACTGCACTTGGTGGTGATCTCTGGGTATTACTCATTTTGCCAAAGGGTAGTGCGTTGCTTTTTATCTGTAGGTTGCAGAGACTTTTCCAATGAAGCAATCAGTTTCATAATTTAAATAACTACTTGAATTATACTGGTGTCTAGTAGAACAGAGGGTCAAGGCTCTCTTCTGCCATGCACTCTGTGGTCAGACTTTAACTGTTTATCCATGTAGACAGGAGAAGGCAAAGACAAACAACAGAGACACCAGGTGACCCTGCTCCTGGGTCAGTGCATATTGCATTAAAGAATATTCCTTGGAGGGTTATTTCTTGAACCTCTGCTGTCACAGATCAGCAGTCAGCACCGCATGCCTGGTTCCAGGTTGACTTGCTGGAATCCTTCAGGTTTGCCTGCTGCAGCTCACCTGCTGCTGGGAAGCAGTGGGCTGGTGACTGCAGTCGGGATGTTATGTCAGGAGTGCTGCCTGGGTGGTTAAGTTCTCACTGCAGCTAAATCTTGTCACTGGATCAAATCATAGGTTAGGTCCATCCTCACTGTCTGCCTGCAGTAGGATCTAAGCACAGGTAAATACCCTATGCCTTGTGACATGTTAGCATTGTTAAGCAAGCTAACACCCCTCTTCACTGTAAGAACCAACCAGTGTTGAGGAAATGTCTGTCTTTTCTTATCCAGTATTTGTTGTGGTTTAAATACTCACTTACACCTATGTTTTAATGTTATTGATGACATAAAGGACATAAATGTTGAGCCATTTCAGTCCCTGTGGTCTGAAATTCGGCAGAGTAATTTCTTAGAAGCAGCTTCGCTACTTAAATCACCATACATTATTCTTCTAAAATGAATTAATGTTATTAGAAAACTTAACTTTGTTATCTTATGATGTCTTCATTTTCATCCCAGTTTGTACCGAAATGTTTTTGGAGTGTATTTAATGTTATTTCCTTGCATTTGAATATTTTATCTAGACTCTATGATGTATTTCATGGCAATCAGAGTTGAAGGAGGCAGACACTTACTTTCATGTTTACTTTCTTTGGGTCCCTGGAGCTTTGTGCACATCCCTGTATATGTGTCCAGGTTTGGCAGTCCTGACAGAGTGGTTTTTCTTAACCAAGGGACAATGCTAATTTCTCAAGGTATTCTGAGAAGGCAACACTTTTGCCTGTATCAACTCATACCTGCTCCATTTATTTTCACTATGTTAAGAGCAGCCATGCTTGCAAGAGAGTGTAGGAGATGGGGATGAGTTGAAAACTTTTAAACCCCCAAAACTCAGCCTATGGAAATTGCAACTCATTTCAATTCAGTGAATCTATGGCACATAACTAATGACAGGGCCCTGGAGGCTGATACTGTTGTGGAAGATCGGTTTTTCACTTCCTTTCTTGGTTTCAGTTTGTAATGTTAGCACGTTTTGGTTTAGTTTCTTTACTTCCTTTGATTTGGGAAAAGACCAAGCTTTCCTCCCCAGAAATAAAATAATTTATGGGAGAAATGTTCTATCCCCCGGTGCTCCTTTTTGTTGCTGGAGTCTACTGCATTCTGCTTTCTCTCACGTGTCAGCTTCCCCGTATCCAAATCTGTTTGACAGTGAGGAGAAGGCATATGGCATCATTCCCCAGCCTGTCCTGTGTGTACTGGCTGCAAAGGGAACAGTTGGCCCAGAGGTCAAGTTTCTTTGTCAGCTGGGAACTTGTGGGTCCTTCCTTCCTCTCCCCACCTCCTCCCCAAAGAAGTCACCTTGCCAGGTGGCAGCAAATTGCAACCTCCTGCCTGCCAAGACAGCAGGAAATGGCTTTGAGCAGAGGAGATTCCAGCCCAGAGCTCCTCAGGAGACCTTTCTGCAGGTCCATTTTTCCTGTCGGTAGAAATTTGTTCCCAAATGCTACAGGCACTCTTTCTGAGTTCTCAAAATGGGTGTGCGCAGAAGTGAGATTTGAGAAGTCTTGAGCCTGGTGGTGTTCCCATGGCACTTGAAGATTTTTCCCTAGAGACTAGGGCAACTTGCGTGTTTCTTGTACTACTGTTCAGCGTTTTCTGCTGTTGCAGTCACGTGCAGAGGGCAGCATGTTAAATATGGTAAATATGCAGTTAGGTTCCATTCTTTAACTTAAAGATAGGTGGAGGAACCTTTCCCCTAGTTACATGGATTTGAAAACAGTATTTCTAAAAATGTCATCCAAAAGACTTATTTTCCAGTTATAAAGCTTTCTTTCTTCCTTCTCAGGACTGTTTTGACAGTACAATATGCTCATCCAAAAACTTTTTGAGAAATTATTTAAATTCAGAATACACAAAGTTAAAGTAAAATATATTGTTTATATGTACGCAGAGGATTCAAGGGCAGGGGACTCACCTGGGGATTTTGTTTTTGCAGTTGGCACCAAATTCTGTCCATCTGAGGTGCTGCAGCAGCTGCCAAGAGCTGCTTTGCTTATGGAACTCGTCTTTGTCTTTTTTTTTTTTTATATGAAAGGTACAAACTGTGGGTTTACTTTTTTCCATTTCTTTGAAATATAGAATGGTTTGAGTTGGAAGGGACCTTGAAGATTTCAGCAGAGTATTTGTATCTCTTCCAAAAAGTGCTCAAAAATTGCGTTCTTCAAAACTCTTCATTGTCTGTGGCTTTCAAATAGATGGAATCTGCTAGTAATCCCAGGTAAGATTCCATTCTCCAACACAGCCATTACCTTTTCCAAAATGTAATGGCTCTCAGATTTGATGATAAGGAGCAGATGAATGGAAGCTGTCTTCAGTAAGGATGGACTGTAGCCTGCCTTCCTGAGGGAACATGCATGATGGAGCTGTTCTGAAAAAACCCAAAACTGGGGCCATGTGTAACCATTCATTTATTTAGCAGCTATATAAGCAATAATATTATTAATAAACCACTCTGGTGTCATGCATCATTCTTCCCCCATGCTACCTATAATCATTTAATTACAGAATACTTGAATATTCAAGCACAAACTCTTGGTGAGGTTGGAGTAATCTGATTCAATACTGCACTTTTTGGGCCACAATTGGTTGCTTTGAGCACACACCGTTTAAAATCAATAGCAAAGTTCTGTCACTTCTCTGCTTTGTTCTTGTTGGTTTGTGTTTTGTTGGGTTTTAGGGCTTTTTTTGTGAAAAAGAACTCTAGGATATTCAATTTTGATCAGCTTTAAAGCCAAAGATAATTTTACTCCCTGCCAAATTAATTCTACGTGTGTCTTTTCCACTTGTCACGAGTGATAGGGTTAGTATAGCTACAATAGTAATGTAGGAGGAGACAGGGTACCAGGAAGGGGTTAAGAAATCAGAATTTTTATGCTATAGTGTTGGCAAAATACAGAGGATTGTTCTCCTGGGGTTTGGGATAAAAGACGTGTGTATGATAGGTGCTCTGAATCCATAACGCCTCCTCCTCAAGTGCTGCTACTATTGCCTTAGCTCAAAAGCATTTAACACCCACTTTGCCTTTTCTGGTCATAAACCTTTTCAGAGTGGATATGAAATCTGCATCACTATGGTTTGTTTTCAAAGTGCTTCTTTTCCGTCCTTGAGGTTTCCATAGCAACCTGGATAATTTGTTTAAATTGGAGCATCCTGGCCTGTCCTGCCTGCACCTAAATTCTGCTGAGATCTGGCAGGTATCATCTCTTCTTGGCACACTTGGGACAGACTGGTGAGGTTTGGCCATGAGAGCACTGGCCCTTCCCAAAGAGTCACCCCCTCTTCAGCGTGACAGATACGTGCTTTCTCCCCTGTTGCCCTATTTGATCTACCACCTCCTCCTCCTCCTGTGTTGTGTTCAGTGCAGCTTTGTGGAGTTATTCCCAGCTCCCTTGAAGCTGGCAGGTCTTTTGTGGTTCACGCTGGGAAAGCACCTCTTGGGGGAGCTGGGAGATCTTGTTTTAAGTAAAGAAAGTGCGGACTGTATTGAAGAATTGTAATCAGAATAAGGAGCAAGGAGGTCTGTTCCATGGCCCCCATCATTTGTTTGATTCAGGTTGCCCAGGAGAAACACCAACTTTGCACTGTTCACACAGGAGATTTTGCTGGCTGAGCAAGACTTAGGGTAGAGTCTTCACAGGGGATCATCCTGACGGACAGTGCTCACTGTATCCTGAATGATGCTCAGCTGAAAATTTTTCCATCCATACTTGTGTGTGCAGCTGCTTTGCTAGTCACGGAGGGTGTTACTTTTTCTGTTGCTCTGCTCCCATTGTGGAGGCATCATAGATCCATCTGAAGAATAGGTTGACATTACAGCTGATCTCTGAAATGCCGGTGCCAGTCCTCTGCCCTGGGCATGTGTTTCCAGCACCATCCTTGTGCCAAGGCAGGCTGCCATGCAACCTGCAGTGGCTGACCTTGGGAAGTAAGCTGCCAAAGCATGATCCTGTAAAGCAAAAAAGAGCAGAAAAAAGGCTTGGAAGAACACAAGGACTAGAAAGAGCCTTCAGTGTTGGATGGGGTGGGATTTGTAGCTGTGACTTGTCACAGGCTTATCATTGGATCCTCATCATTGTTAGGGAGGGCTGCAGGAAGGTTTCTCACCCTGAAGAGCTTCTGGTGCAGAGAGCAAAAGATAAAGCAGGAGTGAGAGGAGATGTGACTTGCCAGAGGGTGTACTGGCCTAGATACACAACCCACACTCCCTGGCTGGTTTGTCAGGCTGCAGAATCTACATGGTTCCCAGTTTCCTGCTTTCTGGGGACGAATCCGTGCCAAGGAGGAGACAGTCTGCCCAACTGACATTAGCCTTTAGCTTGAGGTACCTGGGGGAGCTTGGAGAGAAGGGGCCACAAGATACTGGCTCCCCACTTTTTTGGGATAAGTGAGGACAAGTGGTGGGAGCAGAATTAAAAATTGCCTGGTGTTGTTTTCTGTTGGGAAGTAGTGGGAGGGAAGGGGAGGGGAAGTGGTGGTCACATCAGCGAGACAGTGTCTGACAAACTGCATGATGCAAAATTTGCCAATATCTGCACTTTTGCAGTACTGATGAAACCATCACAGTTCATGCCAGAGAAGAGATTGTTACCCTGGAATAAGCTGACAAGCCAGCCTGAAGAAATCCTCGCAGGCCTCAGGGCAAGGAGAGCGATGGAGTGAGGCAGGGCAGGGTGGACACAGGACACAGCATCTCGGTGCTGCAGCAGCTACAGGTAGAATAAAATGTCCTGAGCATTGGCTGCTCCCCTGTAAC
The DNA here is from genome assembly GCA_013397955.1 of Grantiella picta. Classification (NCBI taxonomy): domain Eukaryota; kingdom Metazoa; phylum Chordata; class Aves; order Passeriformes; family Meliphagidae; genus Grantiella; species Grantiella picta. Next base: position 1,074,571 of record VZRM01005554.1, read on the forward strand.
ATCCCTCTATGTTGCACTGATCATTTTTTCCTTTGGTGACCTCACCAGTTATCTCCTGACTTGACTTCCCTTGTGGAGAGTATAGTGGCTCTATTTTACCTTGGAAAAGCTGCTTCCTACTGTTAAACAGATCATTCCTCAGCTTTGGGTGCTGTGGGCTTTCATCTGACAGGAATGGGGTTATGCTCTTTTTCTTTCTGCTCGTCCGCATTAGGACCGCTTTGGCTCCTCTCTGCAAGGCAGGGCTTCAGTTGCTGAACCATCACTCAGCAATTTACCACTGTGGTTGCTACAATTTTTGTATAAAGTCCCCAGAAAGGTTTAGAGATTGAATAAAAGCATCTCACAGATTAGGTTACTGGAAGCCTGATAGTTCAATTATCAAGAAACTCCTGTTTTAATCTCTATACCACAGTTGATTTCCTTCTTGATTGCTTACGAATAGAGTAATAAAGAGAATAAAAAATGAAATGTATTCTGCTGAAATAACTGGATGCTCTGCAGTGGTTTTAGCTGCATAAGAAAATGGAAGATAAAATCCATCAGAAGTGTTAAGATCTGATTTATGTCACCAACTTAAGATTTTTAATCTTGACTCATATAGGAAAGACTTCTCCTTTTGCCCAACCTCCAAAGCAGCCAGAGCTTTTGGGGCCGTGCTCTCTGCTGGTCAGGCCTCCCTTGTTATATTTGAGATATGTGGTCAGTTTTGTCCAAATCTGGGAGAGGATGGGAAGTCTCAGAAATAATTCAATTTCTTCAGCTCTTGCAAAGCTCAGCAGTTGGGTACAGAAGAGAAACCAAGACAAGTGGTCTGTGCTGTGACAGCTCTGGGTTACACTAGGCCTTCCTGGCAAGGAACAGGAGAATCCTCCTCTCCTCGCTGCCTTGCCAGTAGCTGACTCGTGTCCCAGGAGGCAGCACAGAATGCATGGCCATCGGCACTGTCCCAGCCACCAGCTCAGTGTGGAGCATACGGAGGGTTGGAAATTTCCAGGATTCATCAGCATCACTTTCTCCCTGCACAGGGAAAGTCTTTTTTCTTCTAAAACAATTTTGTGGGGCAAAATGTTTCTTCCAGATTTTGAACCTGAGACAGAATGTCCTGAACTAGGAATCCTAATTTCTGTGCTGCTTAATTGATAGGGTCACAGTAACAGCTGGACATGGTAGTACCTTGACAGTTAAAGCCATGGGAGGTAAGAGGTTTTACTTCATGTGGCAGCAACTTGTACCAGGAGAAATACTCAAAGCAGACAGTATCTTAATTTGTTTAAAGTATAGTTTCATTCTTTAAAGAGTTGAGTTTTTCTGCAATCACTGGTCTCCAGTCTTTTTTCTTGTATGCACTTTTTTCTTGTATCCTCGTACCACCGTGTCCTGATGCATCAATAACGGTGCTGGGAAAAACTGCCGTCCCTTCTGATGCCAAACAAGGAAAATTTAATGTAGCAGTTTTTTGTCAGGGAACACTTCGCAGCTCTCTTTCAAAACAAAGAGTTTTATTACTACATTTATTGTTAGTGGTGTGATGACAGCCAAATGCTGTTAACTTGTGAGGTGCAACTGAAACACTGAATTTTCAGTTCAGCTGTCACTTTACAATTAAAACAATTCTATGTAGAGAAAAAAATAGGACATTTCTGTGAGAAGCATTCATACACTCAAACATTTTAGTCTGTTCTTTCTCCTAATGGCATGGGTCAGAAGGTTTATAGGATTTATTGCAGCTTGTAAAAAGGCAGGCAAGACTGAAACTGAGATGTTTGAAGGAAAAAGAGCTTTGAACACACACATTTTGCATCAACCATGTTGGATCATGAGCTTCTCACAAGTATTGACAACTGTTTGTCTGGTCCCAGGTTGGTTCCCAGCTAGTGAGAGGCACTTTTGGGGATGGTGAACCCCCTGGCATCCCTGTGCCCGTAAACATTGCTGAGCTGGTGGGTCTGGGCTCAGGTGGGACCTGTAAAACTGTTGTGTCTGGGACTGAGCAAGAGGGAACAGGAACCACAGCAGGGATAGGAAAGAGAAGCTGGGCTTCAGCCATGGGCTGAGGAGCATCATATCTTGAAGCTCTCTGTAAAGAAGTTGGGAATTAATAACCTGGCTGAATTTCCCACTCATTACTTTAGGGAGACTTGGGAAGAAATTTGTCAGCTAAAATGGCCAAGTTACATATAAAAATGAGACATATACAAATGTGACAAACATTTTCTCTTAAAATGCTATTTTATCTAGCAAATTACCTTAAAACCTCAGTAAGTGTCAAGGTGGCACCATTTCTGTGGCAGATTGCCTGGGTGTGATGTAAAAATCCTTCTGTGCTCCTACAATCTGTACACGCAAGGTATCTAGTTTGAAAGATCCCTCAGACAACTTGCCCATCCTAGCAACTCCCTGCTATGCTGGGAAGAGCTTTCTCATGGAAGCAGGCTTTAGTAGAAATAATTTTCCATAAGCTACCTGCAAAGATCCCAGCAGAGACCTGAGCCTCCTGCTTCCACTCATAGGTGCCTTGCTGGATGTGCCTAGCTGCCCTCCAATATATGGGAAATGCTGTAAGGGAATTTCTTCATACTTTATTACCTGAGGCTTCTCCCTCAGAGCGTGAAGGAGACCCCACCTGCAGGAGGCTGCAAGCAGAGCAAGCCCAATCTTCTCTTGCCTCTGGAGATTTCCAATCTTGCAGCTAAGGCCCTGCCAATACCTGCCTGCTGCAGAGTTTATTCCTCACCTGTGCTCTTGGCTCCCCATGGCTGCCCCCAGACAATGCCAGGCAGGATGCCCCTTGGCATGGTCCAGGGAACATGAGGGATCTATCTTTAGAAAAGTACTTCAAGGGACACGTCAAGCATTTAAAATGCTGGCTGCATGTTTCCCTGCCGGCTGCCAGTGTCCCCAGAGCAGGATGCTGAGTGGAGATGTGCACAGCAAGGCGCTGTGTGGTGGCTGGAAATGCCACCTGCCAGGACAGCAAGAGACAGCTTTTACTCTTGAGTATATTTTGAGAGGATATTTGAAACCTACATGCTGGCTATGGATTAAGGAAGCAGTTTATCCTGCTGGCCCTCAAGGGACCCCATGAACTCTGACAGATAGCGGGGTTACTGCTCTGATTCAGGACATGAACTGTGGTATTCACTGCAACTGCCCAACTACGGGTGCTTTCTGCAGAAGCTCTAGCCCTTCAAAAGTGTCTTTTCCTACAGGAAGAGGTGAGTATCTCTCTTCATCCTCTTCTTAATCTTTCCTTCCCCTTCTATGGCACGAGATCTGATACCCAGCAAAAGGATAATAATTAATATGCTGTGTGTGTGTTTTCAATAATCTCATTTTTAAATGAATGACCAGATGACAAACTAATTTCCATGGTGCTCTTTCAGCAGTGATAATTTTTTCTCCTCCTATAAAACTGGTGTTTTAACTACCCAAGGCCCCAAATATGCATATGAAATGTTCCTAGCTTTGGTAAAGATTCCCGACTGGCCCTGTGCAGCGTGCCAGCATACAGTGTGACTTCCCGAAAGGAAATGAAATCTTGAAATCAGGAATGAAGTGAACTGAACACAAAGGAGAGGAATTACGATGAAATGAAATGCACTCAAAAAGAAGAAACAAAATTCTGAAATTAAGATATTAGAAGTGAATAAGATGAATTGAAGTGCAGTGAAATGGACCAAAACTTGCAGAAATTATATTCACTGAATTTGCAATATTTCATTTCCTTTCACAAAATGAAGAATTTTCATTTTGTGAAAGGAATTAAAATCTGAAAATCAGGGAACAAAGTGAACCGAACATACAGCAGAAGAATTATGATGAAATGAAATGTAATTGAAAAAACCCTGGAAAATTCTGAAATGAAGTGAAAACATATGGGATGACATGAGATGCACTGAAAAGTTCCAAAACTTTTCTAAACGATACCCACTGAATTCTCAATATCAGGGAAGAAAGTGAGCTGAACACACAGGAGAGGAATTACAATAAAATGAAATGCAATAAAAAAGGAAAAAAAAAAAAAAAAGAAAATTCTGAAATTAAATGAAAACAATTAAATTAAATGGGTTGACATGAAGTGCAGTGAAATGGACCGAAACTTGCCAAAATGTTACTCACTGAAATCACAAGATTTCATTTCCTTTCATGAAATGATACTGGGAGCAACTGAGATTAAGCCCATGATTTAAACCACTTGAGTAAATATAGTTTTTACATTAGCGCCTTGCAGATCTAACTCTGGGGATTATGTCACAGGATATATTTTCTAAATTTTCTCAAATAAAATCTTCAAGGCCTCTGAGTTATTACCATGGTGATCTTGCTCCAGCTCAGCGTTGAAATTTCCCAGAGCATTTTATAATCATATTTGTGAGGCTATTAAATGTTTGCTGTACCTGAGTTTGCCTTCATACTGAACTTTCTGTAGGAAACCAGACAGGCAGTTTGGACTGGGGATGTGTGTTGAAGTTCAGATATCAAGTCAACCAACCTTTTTTGGCAGAACCTTGGATACTTTTGGGCTAGAGCAGATTAAATTTACCTTGCTTCAAATAAATGTGCGATGTTTTTCTGCACTGCCAGAACAAGGCTCCCATGTCATCTTGTTTCTGCAGGAGGGACAAGCTCAGCCCCAGAAGTCCTCCAAGCTGGTCGTCAGGCTTGTCTTCGTAGAGTGCTGTACTGGGGAAACAGAGTTCAGCCTTTGCTGTGCTGCAGAATCAAGTTGTCAGGAATTTTAGTGGTTGTAAATGGAGCTGTTGGAGAGAAAGTTGTTGTACTGCAGCAGGGATGTATGGGCTAAATTTAGCCACTAAAATCAGTGAAAAATACAGCCTTCTGCAAGCTGGAATGATTCAATTTGACCAAACATAAAATTATTCCCTTATTGAGCTAATAGTATTGCTGAACAAAAAGGCTTCAAACTGATCCTGGCCCCAATGCTGCCTTGGGGAGCCAAGAGGTTGCAGCCATGTGTTTCATAAAGCCAAAGCTCTTAATGTTTCTTTTACACTGGTAAGGAGCAAAACAGCCAGCCTTCTGGAAACACACTAGCATGTGCCTCTGGTCCCCTCTCTCCTAAAACTGTGTTCTTGTTCCATTTTATCGCCTTTGAGACAGGGCTGTAATTACAATGATTTGTTTCCAGTGCAGGTCCTGAAACATTGACACTGCTAAGGCATTTTGAGAGGAGGAGGGACCAGTCCCAAGACTTACCCAAAGACAAGGCTAAGACTTTCTGATGCTGAACTCACAAAACCAAGGCCGTTTCTGTTTGCTGGACTATGGCACAGGATCTGTATTGTGTATGTAAGCTTCTGGGTTTTTTTGGGAACACTTGTCTTCCTCTGCACAAAGAACATGTTTTATGGGAAAACACAGTAAACTCACACTGGCTGCAGGTGCCCCAGCTTGGGCACAGACCCAGGGCTGCTGGGGTAAGTGTAGGTCCCACTGTGAGCTAACTGACAGGGTGTGCTGGCAGGGCCCTTGGTGCCTGCACACTGCAGCGCTGTGCTGCATGTGCACACCGAGCATGGGGTACTGACTGACTGCTCGGCAAACCTCGGGCCCTGAGTGCACTGTCCTTGTCCCCTTAGCAGCACAGAATTCCTGATGCCGTTGCTAAGCCTCTGCTTCCTTTCCAGTTCCTAACCAAGCTTCAAAAATATCCTCGAGTGGGTGAACCTATACTGGAGAGTGTCTTTATCAGAATCATCTAACATTAGCCCTGAAGAGGGGACAGACTAACCATTTCAGGCTCTTCCTCCCTCACGCTTTTCTACTCCTCTTTCCTCTAGCTCCTTTCCTATTCCTATCATATGTTTTTCTTATGCTGTTGGGTTTTTCCATCACTGAGAGTCCTTGGCATGCACAGCTCTAAAGTGTGGTTCCAGCCATCACTAATTTGCAAGCTTTTGTTTCAGCTCAGTAATATTTGTATGCTATTTTCTGTCTAAGGATCTGATTCTGCATCATATCAAAGAAGCACCACAGAGCTCACAGAGGAATGGAAAATTTTAGGATCCCTTCTAAAAGGGAAAAAATGGAGTGCCACTGAAGCAGGTATTTAAACTTCGTTAGAGGTGGCAGACGTGGGAACAGGATCCCAGAGTCCTGCTTAACCCTCTCTCGCTGATGGTTCTTGCCTGGGTCCATTCTGTGCGAGTTCTGCAGTTTAGATCTGGGTCACTGTAACATTAGGGTATTCCGATTTGGGCTTGCCTAGGAGCTTCCTTTAACCGTGGTGTTGTTACTCTGACGGGTAGCGATCAGCTGAAAGCTGATGTGACGGCTCTGTCGGTACCCTTTCCTAGCCATAGAAATCGTGGTGCTGACAAAAAAAGCTGCGCGGTGAGGCGCAGAAAGCTGAAGTACCTCTGTGGCCGTGGGAGAGCCGCCTGCAGCTGCGCCGGGTGCCGCGGGGCAGGGGCGGGATTCCCTGCGGGTTGAGGGGAGAGGAGGCGAGAAGGGGCGGCGGGATGGAGCGCGATGGCTCCCCCGTCCCGGGCTCTACGCGACCCCCCCACTCCGAGGGGACGCGGCGGGCGGGGGCGGCGGTGCGGGGACACGTCATGCGGGAAGGAGCGCCCGGCCGGCCGCGAGTGGGCTCCGCTGCGGCCCGAGCGCGCTGCCGTCTGAGCATGCTCCCGCGGGGCTCCGCCGGCCTATATAACGGGGCCGGGGTGCCGGCGGCAGCGGCTCGGCTGAGGCAGCGGGGGAGCACCGTGCTGCGACTCTGCACCGCTCCGCTCCACACGGTACCGCAGCGCGCCGCTCGGCACCGCGCTCCTCTCCGTACCGCACTGGGCTCGGTACCGCTCTCCGCTCCGCACCGCTTTCCGCTCCGCACCGCGCCTCTCCGGACAGCAGCGCACAGCTCCGCACCGCGCTCCGCTCCGCACCGCGCCTCTCTGGACA
>VZRM01005554.1:1081534-1145123 GCA_013397955.1 Grantiella picta
GAGCTGATGGGCATCTGCTCCAGCTACCAGGCGGTGATGCCGCACTTCGTCTGCGTGGCTGAGGAGTTCCCGCCGCCCGCCCGCTCCGCCAAGACACCCAAGGGCAAGCTGCGGCGGCCGCGGCAGTCGCGCTTCAAGACGCAGCCGGTGACTTTCGACGAGATCCAGGAGGTGGAGGAGGAGGGGGTGTCCCCCATGGAGGAGGAGAAGGCCAAGAAGTCCTTCCTGCAGTCGCTGGAGTGTCTGCGGCGGAGCACCCAGAATCTCTGCCTCCAGCGGGACCGCCTGGGCAGCTGCCGCCTCCGCAACAGCCTCGACTCCAGCGACTCGGACTCGGCCCTCTGAGGGCGGCGGGGCTCGGCGGGACCCTGCCCGGCTCGGCGGGACCCTGCCCGGCGGCGGCGGCACGGACTGGGCTGCGGGGAGCCGCGCCGCCGACGGCACAGGAGCGCCCGGGTGGGCAGCCGGGTCGGGATGTTTTCTAAGAAAGCGCTTGTACCTTCGTTTCTATTTGATTGTATGAAACTCACCGTTTAAAAAACAAAAAAAAAAAAAATCTTTTCTATTCGTTAGAAGAAATGAGCTGTTTTTAGATGCATTGAGCTGCTGGACTTAATATTTATTTTTGCAATTAAACTGTTGACTGCATTAATTTAATATGTTTCTACCTGAATGTCTGTTATTATTTCCATAAAAGAGTAATAAATCTGATATATTTGCACAGTACTTATCGGGCTGTCCTTATTTCAGGGATCCAGCTGTCCTTGTTCAGCTTTGAGGGGTAAAGGGATTTAAAAGCTGTCAGTAGCTAGTGCAGAGCCAGCAATGCTTTCCTTGGGGATGCTGCTCAGAGAGGTTTTGTAGGCTGTACCGTCAGGTATGAACTAATGAGACAAAAGTCAAGTTAGACTGATTTTAAGCTACTTTGTTTGCTTCTTTGAGATCTTTGTGTTAACCTGAACTGAGGTTTATAGAGTGTTTTTAGCTGGTGCCCAAAAGACTTAATGCAACTGGACAAGCCTCCTGCTTCACAAAAATGGATATATAGTTTCTATTTTCATCCAAGTTGCTTTTGTCCTTTCTCCCCTTCCCCTTCTGATCCATGAATTATTTAGTACTGCAGACAGGTTTGGTAATTGGTTAGAATGCAGTTTTATTTGCTAGAGCAATTAATACTATGTGGACATGCTTTTCTTGGAGTTTAAAAGTAAAGGGATTTTGATGTGGTGAATTTGTAGGAGTGAGGCTTCTTTTGGGCTTCTGCATATGTGTGTGTGTGCAGGTGCATGTAAGATTTTCTTTGTGGGGTATATGCTGAAGAGCATCTGAAGCTTTCTGCAGAATGCAAAGCAAATTCCTGGGCTGGGAATATTCTGCCTCTATTTTCTCCATGCTCTTGAAACATTCCTGTGGTAGTAGTGTAATGCCATGGTAGCACCTTCCTTCAAGGCAAGCCTCCAGCAACCGAAACTTCCCAATCAGTAGGTATTAACTTTTACTGAGCTGTAGCTAATATTTCTCTGGCACGATTTTCTGGGGACTTAACAGTATTTCTTATGTCCTGGTTTGAGATGCAATCATACTGATCAATACAGAGAGGGAAGGGTTGGGACAGAGGGAAAAGATGGACATGGTGCTGGTGAACAGGGTGTCTTGATAGGACTGACAGCCACGGACTTGTACCCTCAGGGCACTGGAGTACCGCAGATGTCCCATACGACTAGCTCCCTGCTCCAGCAAAACAAGCTTGTCTCTTTCTAGCTTAAAGTTGGAAAAATCAGGGGGCATGGGGTACTGCTTTTTTTGGACAGGTCCTTCACAACTCCCTTGCATTACCAGCACCCCCAGCTGACCTCCAGCACTAGGGGAGGGTTGTGCATGGAATTTAGCAGGTAAGGAAACAGGTCTGGACTCTGACCCGTGCTCTCCACGAAAAAGCATTTAAATTGCTTTAATGTGTCTCCCTGCATACAGTCTGTGAAACAGCTTCCCTCCCTTTGCAGTTAGACCCTTATGGCTGCTTTCTCTGCATAGGACACACCTACATAACATCTATGCACAAAGTGAGCAACTTGATCTTCAGAACAACTTTCAGTGGGGCAGACAAACTGGAATCAGTAAGGCATAATCAGTTACCAGCAGCTGAGCTGATTTTCCTGAACAAATTCCTAACACTTCACTTCTGCGAGTTCTGGGTTTGGGAAAGGGTTTGCAACATCTGTGGGAACTCTGCAGCCATATGCCTATATGTTGCAGAATGTACAGAGCTAATAAGTTCCATAAGATTTCCAGAGATTGTATAGCATCCTTCCCATACTGCAGGTTTTAGGCTACTTTTCAGTTTCCCTTTGCTTTCAGATCTGATACAAATCCCTGTGATGCACAAAGTCTAGGGCAGCTTCAAGAGGCTGTGAGCACATGATCCTTGTCCCACTCCTAATTTTTTTTAGCAGCTGGGATTGCTAGCAGGCCCTTTACCATTGCCATTTCCATTCCTCCTTCAGCGTGCAGCTGTGCTGCCACCACGGAGGAGGCACAGGAGGCTGTGCTGCATCAGGCAGCAGTGGAGCATTGGATACTTACCTCCTGGAAGGGTGAGAATAGCTCTGTTCCCTTTTCTGTTTCAAGAGACAAATGTAGATGTTAACACATCTAAAAAGACTATTTAAATATCTGCTGTAGCATATTTGAGGAAAATGTCATAGTCCAGCAGTTAGGCTGAATAAATGGGTTTCTCTTCAACTGTTCTTTGTTAACATTTTTCTGTTCCATCTCAGAGCAAATAACATGGGAGATGCCAGTGCTAAAGATAGGCTAGTGTTTATCTTCCAAACAGTTGCAATCAAGGCAAAAGGGTGAAAAGCCGGGGTGATTTAGCTATATCCTGGAGAGGCCTTCCTGAATGCAGCTGGAAAAATAAACCTCCCTCCCAGTCTTCCTGTGCTGCTGATTTTGAAGATTTGTCTTGCAGTGTTTTTTAGTGTCATGACAATCATGTCTATCTGTCCTGTAAGGATTCCAGGAAGATCTATTAAATTCACTTTAGTGAGGGTAATGAGTGTATCAAAGGGGTTTGAGTCTGTCATCTACTGCCTAGGCTTGAGATGTGGGTTGTACATTTCCCTTCAGCAATTCACAGCTTAAAGGTATCCAACAGTTGCCACTTACAGTGATGCTCAGGCAGTGAGTAGGCACGAGCATTCTATGTCTGCACAGGAAGGAGCTGGGAATCAATACTCATGGTGCAGCAGGAGGTATTTCAGGGCAGAGGCGAGACTGCACACCCAGGGGTGTCTTCAACACAATTTTTCCCAATTACAGGAAATTGCACAGAATTTGTCTTTAATGGGACTGCCTTTAACTGTCATATCACTTTTTGTGTAAATCATTCTGTCCTCTGTGGCAAGAGGTTCATCCAGTCAGTAAAAACTTGAACTTGAAAGCAATTCTTCTATTCTCCTTCTGTTTTTTGTCCAGTCCCCTCCATGCCTGTCAGCACTTCTCCGCTGTGCTTGTTTTTAAATGCTGTGTTATTGTAAAGTTCATCATGCTTTTGTGGTGGATCTGTACCTCCATGCCTTATTTTGCCTTACCAGTGTAGAGGGGATCTGAGCAGTGCTGTATCGTTTATCTACCAGAATCAGGGGAAAAAATCCTCTCTGTACATCTTATGAGAAAGCTTTTTCTGTTCTTTTTGCAAATGTTTTAGCTAAGTTTGCTCAGTAGTTAATGGAGGATTTCTGGGTGCAATTTAGTGTCCATCTCAAGAGGCTGAGGGCAATCTCTGCTCCTATCTGTGTATGCACCAGTTCTGCTCTTGCATAACTTCTCTCACCCTGGATTTCCAACAATTCACTGGCAACTCTTCAGAGTGGAGCTGTTATCAGGAACAAATATGAGAAGGTGCCTGCAATTCCTGCAGGTTTTTGTGCTGGGATCCTGAAAATGCATTTGTTTTAGGTGCTGGTTAATGATGACGTCTCCTGACCCTTACCAGTGCTGGGGATCTGACCCTGCAGGAGCACAGTGGGACACTGCTGTTGGTAAAAAGCACCACACTGTTGTTATCTAATCTCCAAAGTGACAGCAGAGCCATGGGACAAAACACAAACTGAGGCATCTATTTAATTGTCAGGCTGACAGCGAACAAATTGCAGTGTAAGAGAGGCCGATGTGTGAGCTCTAGCAAATCTGGTTGCTGTGGTTTCTCAAATGTCAGCAGTGCCAGCAGTTTGCTGGCTGCCCTCCATGAGGTTTGGCTCCCTGGCAGCGTGCGTGGACCTCTGCCTTCGTGGCCCCTGGCCTTAGGCTTTTGAGCTGCCACCAGAGAGATCAGCATGGTTCTCCAGGCTGCATCTAGCCTTGTTTGAACCTCAGCTCCCATGGCGTGGCTCAGTCTGGGCTGTGTTTTGTACACGGGGCTTGCATTTCTGTGGGGGGAAAAAACCTTGGGGAGGCAGATAGCCTGAAATCCCTGAGCTGAGCTCAGGCTGCCTGTGCAGTGATGGTGCCCTGGATTTTCAGTTTGACTTTTCACATCTTAAATAGAGTGTATGTGCTCTGAGCAGTGCTTCAGCAAGGCTGGCTCCTAACTTTAGAGTATTTTTTTAAGGTGTAAAGATGCAATATTACATGCTGAGCAGAAAGTAATCAGGTGTCCAGTAATAACACAGCAAGAGGATCTCCCCTTCACCATTGCATGGAACAGGGAGGTCACCAGGTCAACCCTGGGGACTTTATCAAGTAGTATGTGGTCTTCTCATTGAGCAGCCCCCTGAAGTTCGGTGACTGAATTTGGAAGAATTAATTAATTGTGGGAATAAATTAATTGTCAAGCAGCATCTTACCACATGTAAGTGTGTGTCCCTGTGCCTGGTCTGTGTAGTCTGGAGTGAGAGCAGCCCAGCCCTTGAATGTATGACAAAGCATCTCCAGATATTTAATTCACAATGAATGCAATTACTTAACTGGTAGCAGGGGAGAAGGAAATACTTCCTGCAGAACCAGGAGCTGCGAAATCAGAATCATGTAGTGGTTTCTTGTGCCAGAGCATCAACTTTCAGGCTATTAAATGTGTAAACTTGGTAATTATGCATTTATGACTCCTGTGGCAGCAAATGTCATGGTATGTTACAAATAGCTTAGGGACAGATCCTGATTTTGGCTACACTGGTGTCAGACTGGCTTTGGTTCAGCTGTACTCTGTCGTCAATCTGGATTTGCTCCTTGTTGCATTCATACTATTTGCTCATGTCACTGAGCATGCTTCTGGACTGGCTTTGAAATGTCCAAGACACTTCTCCCCAGCTTCATCATGCCTGGGATAGATACTCTGAGGTTTCACACAACCTTCCCCAACTTTAACCATCCTTGTCTTTTGGAAGCAGAATGATGTATGTGCTCTTGGCTGGGACATCTGTTCCCTTCACCCACGTGGAGCAGGAGCCAACAGCAGCAACAGGGAAAGGCTGGGGAAACTGGAGCAAGAGGAGAGGGAGCTTTCCTTTGTCTCTTCTGCCAGTCCATACTAGCATGAGGCTGCAGAAGACTCTTTTTTAAACCAAACTGAGGTTCACCTGGATCTGATTTCAAATAAAACAAGGTCTAGCTCAGTAATTTATGATTCTGTCCTAAACAGAGATGATTTGTTTGGAAATGCTTGCATTGAAGAGGTTGAAGATGTTTATTGGGAACTAGTGAAAAATAAGTTTTCTTCCTTAGTGTGATTTAAAACACTGTTGTTGTAGAAGTGGGTTTTTTTTTTCCTTCCTTGTGAAGAAAATGACCTTTCTTGGGCAGGAGGGAAGGGGACTGGTGAGAAGGGAGAGAGGGAGTGAGGCAGTACAGCTTGCTTGTGAAACAGCTCTTGGCTAACACAAAACCATGTGAAGGATGTTTATGTGCTTGTTACTTTTAGTCTTGGGTCTTGCAAGTGAGTGTTTTCCCTTGGAGAAATATTTGGAGGTCCTGACCTTGGTGGTTAAAGATACATTTCAGGCTCTTTTCACAACAACCTCTAATGTCTGCATTAGGTGTGGGTGTGATCTGGGTGTCTGTAATCTGATGACTTGAATGTTTCAGGGGAAATTCAGCAGGATAACATGTTTTTTTCACTATTCTTTATGTAAAAGCAAACAGAAGGAAAGCAGCATTGGAAACACAGGGTATCACATGTGCTTACTGTTAAATATTTGCTGTTAAGAGAAGTTGGATGCATTTCAGCTGTAAATGGCTGGCATTTGTTGGCTGGGAAAGTATGCTCTGAGGTTCCCTGTGCTTTGGAGGCAGATTGGATGGGTGGATTTTGGAGGGGCAGAATGATGCAGTTGCACAGAAACCTGGAAGGACACAGCTCTGTCACTTGAGAGAAGTGAAGACAAAAATACCCAAACTCAGAGCACAATTGGATGTGGCCTGCCTGCCCTAGACAGCAAACAAGAGCCTGTTTTTAATCAACTTCCATTAATGGCACCCCATAGTTAATGCACCCTGGGGATCCAATGAAATGAATTGAAGAATGAAGTTTTGCCAGCTTTTACAAGTTCTGAAGCATATTGACATTTTTATGTGGCATTTTTGGTTCTTTTTCCCAAAATAAATGTGGTAGTTATGGAGTTATTGACCAACTCCTCCTTTTCCCAGAAAATCAAAGCAAAATAAAAACCCCACCAGTTATATGAGTTTACTTATGAATTTTGTGGCTGTATGTGTGTGTTTACTCCTGGATACTGTGTCCCTATGTATTTTTACCATGCAGATGAAGCAAGCAAGCAGGCAAAACAGGGAAGGTGGCAGGATTGCAGAAATTTCTGCTTAGCTTTAGATGCCAAGGTGCTCCAGGTCTCAGAGCAAGGGTGCTGACAGCTGGGCCTCCTGGGGATTACTGCTTGTTCAGGGCCAGAATATGGTCTTGTATTTTCAGGGACAGATGAAGGGAGATGGGTCAGGGCAGAGAGTGCTGTTCCTGATCTTGCTAGTGATGCACTGCCTGACCCCGAGCAAACTGCTTCTCTCCGGACCTCAGTTTCCATGTAGGAGAGCTGGGAATTTATGAGCTTGGTTCATTAATCCATACAGATGGAGATCTTTTGGTTTACAGCCATGGGAGACATATTTGGTTGATGAATGGGAAGGACTTGGATTTATTCAGAGAGCAAATGCCCAGCAATGTGATGCCATGGTTTGTAAAATCACAGCTGTGTGTTGATAACACCTGTGCCAAGGAAGCAAGATTTGCTTTGCTGGAGAACCTGGCACAGAGTCCAAATCCCTCTGTGCCAGAGTCATGGAATCATGGAATGGTTTGGTTTGGAAGGGACCTTAAAGATCACTCAGTTCCAGCTGCCCTGCCATGGGAGGGATGCCTTCCACTAGGGCAGATTGCCCCATTCAACATGGTCTTCAACACCTTCAGGAATGGGGCAGTCACAAGTCCTCTGGGCAACCAGTTCCAGGCTCCTTCCACCTTCACAGTAAAGAATTTCTTTCTAATGTCCCACCTATACCTGAACTCTTTCAGTTTAAAACCATTTCCCATGTCACCTGACAGAGGGTGCGTGCAGCCCCTAGCTAGCCAGAGGCACTTGCTCATTGGGGACACAAGCACACTTTTGGCTGCTCAGCAGATATTTTTGGGAACTGGGGAGAAAACAGTGTTCTGCCACTGCTGCTGAAATGTATTCCAGGCTGAGGAAGCTGATGAATGTTATTTGCACATTTCTGGGATTGCATATGCCCTTCCCGGGTGTCCCTTGCTCAGGAATCCGAAACTGGTGGCTTTCCTCCTTCTGATATGCAGGGGTCCCATGGTATTTCTACATTAGAAAAGGGCCTGTTCTGTCAGAAGGAATGTGAGTCTGAATTAGGGAGGAAGGAGAGCTTCCTGTAAACACCTGAGGGAAGAGAGCAGCATTGTATCTGAGCTGACATGTGGTTGCTTCAGGAGCTTAGTGGAAAGGAACTGACCAGTTGGACATCAAAATGCATAATGGCTGACCAGGTCAACCAGTGAAGGAAAACCTGAGGTAAACAACGCCAGCAAGTAACACAGAGTCCTCACAGGCAGAGATGTCCTGTCCCCATAGGAACTGTATATGACCAGGTTCCAAAACTGAGCACCTAGATGGGATGCTGCAATGGATGAGCTACTCTGACAGAAAGATGGTGTACAAAGGTAGCCAACAAAGCAGTAAAAAGAGGTTTCACTTAACTTTACACAGATTGAGTAAATACTACAACAGGGCATGATGGTGATGCTATGTTTTTGTACCATTCCCATAAGCAGTGCCTCCTGGAGCAACAAGTCTGAGCACCCACAAGCTGCAGTGAGCTCTGATTTTGCTCAAAGAATGTATAGATGCAATGAAGAGGCACTTTGTAATGGAGATAATCAAGCATTAAAATTTCTTAGCTCTGTAGGGTGAAACTTCCTCCCCACATCCTCTACATTAAAGTCTTGGCTTCAAGGATGAAAATTAAAAGAACCCAAAAGAGTAAAAAAAGCTTGAGGATATCTAGGCTCTGGATATTAGGAGTCCATGATAAATGGACAAACTACCAGAAAGACTTTTCAAAAAGAATAAAAATAGCTAGCATAGTTAAATAGTAGATGAACGAATATTATTAGAAGTAAAAAGATATCCCACAAGAAGCATAAGTCATGTCCAAAGGGGCAAAACAGAAAGGATCATAAATACTAGGATGTTAAATGTGAAATCATAAGACATGCTTAAAAAAAGATTTTGAAGAATTGCTTGTAAAAGGCTTGAAGTTTCTGCTATAAACTTTTGCAAACACCTTGAAAGAGAGAAGCTCACTAGAAAGTCTTTGGACCCCTGGCTGAATGGAGACTGAAGTGAACACTCAAGGAGAATAAGACAATATAGTAAAATCTAGCTCTGTTCCCTGCAACACTGTAGATTAGGCATACTTGACTATATATTCAATGTGAAGTAGTGTAAAGCAGCAATTATTGATGGCAAAAGAGATGCTGGAGTCATTGTGGGTAGTCTAAAGTCGACTTTCTGCTCAGCAACTATTAAGTGATAAGAATGTTGACAATTACGAGGAAAGTGTGCTTGTTTTGGCTGGAGTAGAGGTAACTTTCTTTGTAGTGTCTGGTATGGGGCTGTGTTCTGGATTTGTGCTGAACACAGGGCTGATAGTACAGAGATGTTTTTGTTATTGCTGAGCAGGGCTCACACAGAGCCAAGGCTTTTTCCTGCTTTTCATGCTGCCATGCTGTTGAGGAAACTGGGGGGGTGCGTGGGAAACTGGGAGGAGACACAGCCAGGACAGGTGACCCCAACTGATCAAAGGGATATTCCAGACCATATTGGCACCATGATGCACATGTAAAGGAGGAGAAGGAGGAAGACGGGAATGTTTAGAGTGATGGTGTTTGTCTTCCCAAGTAGCAATTACACATGATAGGGCCCCGCTTTCCTGGAGATGGCTGACCACCTGCTTGTCCATGGGAAACAGTGAATTAAGTCCTTGCTTTGCTTTGCTTTGCTTGTGTGTGTGGTTTTTGCTTTCCCTATTAAATTGTCTTTATCTCAACCCACGAGTTTTTCAGCTTTTACCCTTTCAATTCTCCCCCCAGAACCTGCTGGTGGGGAGTGAGTGAGTGGCTGTGTGGGGCTTGATAGCTGTCTGGGGTTAAACCACAACACAAAGAAATCAAGAGCAAAGCAAAAATCCTAATCTGTCAACTACCTAAAATGACATTGGTGTGGTATCATGAATGTTCTGTTTAGGTCTAGTAATTTAAAAAGCAAAAATCCAAAAAGGATCTATATTTCCTACTGTTAAACAGAAATTTAGGAGTAGGAAATTTAGGAGTAGTATTTTTTTTTAGTTTGAAAAAATCCTAAATATGAAGAAAGGAGGGAGATGCAGGAATAGTTTTTGAAGATCAGTGAAGATCTTCGTAATTATTTCTGACAATACAAAAGCTGTAGTGGTGTGTAAGTTACTGTACAGCAGGTTTAGGATAAACAAAAGGAAATACTTCTTTTGTGCAGTGAATAACAGATTCCCAAAATTCACTGTCAAAGAATGTTGTGGATGCCAAAAAGACCAACTCACTCAAAATGCAGTTAGTCTGATTCCTAGGAGACAGTGCAAGGCAGAGCAAGTAGTGATCATATGGCGATGGGGGACAGAGGCTCTCCAAACCACTGGTGTCCAAAAGCCAGGTGGGTGCTCCCGAGTGATGTACTAGTGCTTCCCTGCAGCCTGTGCACCTGGCCACAATTACAGCTGGGATGAGGGACTTTTATCCAAATGACAGAAGCCCCTGGACACCCCTGAGCTGCTGCCCAGCTGTGCTCTGGGGAAAGTCCCTCTGCCTGGGTGGTACCCATCGCTGTGTGCCCGAGCAGAGCAAGGGCAGGTTAGGGGTGCCAATCCCCTGCCAATGCTCCTCCGGTGGCAGTGGAAAACTCTTGGCTGAGGAAATCTTCATGGCTGTGGTGGAGCAGCAGTGCCTTGCACACACAGCTCCGGGAACTCAGTAGGGATCTGTCAGGGAGCTAGAGCTGGCGTGGCCCCTCCAAGAGCATTATAGGTACCTGCCATGGAGGGAAGTGTTCAAGGCCGTGGTGTTTGCTGCTCAAATGCCATGTTACACCCAAAACTGAGGGCAAGTTTTGTTAGGAGCCAGTTCCCCCCCCAGGGCTGGTTGCACTGAGCCCCCAGCTGGCAGGACACAGTCCCGGGTGGGCTCAGAGGAGAGTCCCTGTGCTGCCCCTCTGCCCAGCAGTGATGCTGTGCCCGGTGTGTATCATTGTGTGTGTTTGTGCTGACAGGTTTACCTGCTTTCTAGTGGTTCGAAATTCAGGTTTATGAAAGGAAAGGAAAGATTTATGCTCTTGTCCTGCCGTGTCTGTGTCCCTATGGACACGAGCTTTATCTCTATCCTGTGTTTAATTCCTGCGTAGGCACTTGGAGACTGATCTTCAAGTGCACATCAGCACCACCTCCAGAACATACCTAAATAAAGCAAAATTTGAGTGTTAGCATATGGTTCTTTTCCAAATGCCATGTTGATCCTGCTAGAGAAAAGGGTTATTTTCATAAGCTGCATGGTTAACATTTCAGGGGCATGATTACAAAAATAAAATAGATGCCCAAATAAAAAGAATTGGGCCAAATTTTGCAATGACTAAGTAACTTCACTCAATAAATGGAATGATACTGAGCAAGGAATAAATCATCCCAGAATTTGGCTCAGGGTTCACTGCTGGAGCCCAGACAATAATAACAGGTAGACTGGGTCGTACGTGAAAAGCCAGGATTATGCTTTTCCCTGCTGTTACCAAATGTTCAGTGCCTATTTTTATCAAGCACATTCCTAGCTCATGTACTGTGGGCTAAAAGCTCTTGTCATTGTGTGATGCCCCTGCTTCCTACACAAACAAACCCATACACGTGTGAAGGTCTTGGCTGATCTTTGCAGCTTGGCTTGATGTATTTCCTGCTCCTTATCTGCTGGGCTTGATCAGGCTAGTGAAAATCTGGAGAAGGTCCTTGTGTTGCTGAGCCTATAGGACCCTTCTGCTCAGAGCTTTCCGAGTCTTCTCCTTGCTCAGCTTCCCCAGGAGATCTGTGTCTGTGGTTTCCTTGCATTTTAAAATAGATATACAGTCTCAGAGGGTCAGGACCATCCGAGTGGGAGGCAGGCTGAAGAGGAAGGCTCCTGCTATTTGCAGTGGTCTCTGGCACCCAATGGGCAGGAACAGGATTCCCTATGGAAATCCCTGGAGCTGGGAGGTCTTGTTGGCTTTTCTGCAGGAACTGTTTGCACTCCTCTGACAGGGTTTTAAGGCTTTTTTTTTTTTTTNTCAGATTTTAAACACACCAGTTGCTCTTAAAGCAAGGAAATGTCAGGGCTCCCTTACCCATCCATAAGGCTCTTGGGAGTCCTCTGGATCCTGCCCATCCTTAAGGCTTATAGAATCATAGAATAATACAATGTGCTGTGTTGGAAGGGACCCACCAGGATCGAGTCCAACTCAGGCTTCTGTGACCTGAAGCCATCAACATGCTGCCATGTCTTCTGTGAACCTCTTAAGACAATGCTGGACCCGAGTACTGTAAGGAAAACCCACCAGGCCAGACTGCAGCAAGCTGGCTCCTCTGGGCTTCCACTGGGCTCGCTGCAGACTGGGAGCTGTGTGTCAAGTTCCTCCCGGGCTGCTGCTGTTCATTCCCTGCACATTGGCAGGGCTGTGTGGAAAGGAGGGCAAGACTCAGGACCTTTAGGGACTATTTTCTTATACCTTCTGCCATTGTGTCCCTGTGAAACACCAGTTTTGGGTTGTTAAATGAGTATATGCTGTCCAGCCCACAGAAAGCTATCTCTTTCAGCCGTGTGTTCCTCAAAATACAAGTATGGTTGACACCATGCTTAGCACAGCTTTTCCCAAGTACATTTTGTTTTGTAAAGCTCTGGTTTGTTAATGTTCCTAGCTGAATATAACCTGCCCTGAGGAAGCAGCGCTGAGACTGGAGAGCTGAGCACCTCTTCCCACAGCCGTATGCCCCATCCATCACACAGTGCTCTCTCTTTTGCCATCATCCCAAAAAGAACAAACTCCGTGGAAAGCTGTAACTCTGCTTAGTGTTTGTACTGCCTGCCTGCTTCTCCCCTGTCTTCCCCGTGCTCACAGCTCTGATTTACAGCCCAGAGACTGCTTGCCTCTGTACCCCAGCAGATTCACATTTTCCATTTTGCTGTCTCTCTCTCGGCCTGATGCCTGCTCAAGTGGGACAGAACATCAGGCTCAGCCTCTTTCTTAGCAGCTTGTAAGTACATCACGGTTCTGGAAGTAGGGGTTATTTTTACCACCTCCCTCAGCTTGTTGGTGGCACTGATCTGAAAGCAGCTCTCCCAGCAGCGTCCTGGCCAACAGCTTCCACCTAATGAGATGGGAGCATCATGTAGACAGACTGGGTAAGGTGTGCCTGTGTCCTGGAGAGTCATGAGGCTTCTCCCCTCATCTCCAGCTTTATTTCACAGTTTCCATGATGCAGCCACAGCCAGAATCAGGCCTTCCATAGGCTTTGCCTTGTGTGTGCCTGAAAAAAAACCTCTATGTCATGCTTGATGCATTATGGAGATCTCTCATCCTATGTCTGACTGCCACAGCACACAGAACTAAATAAAAATATTAGTTAGTAAGTATTTCCTGTCAAAATATTGGGGAGTTTATTTTTTTTCTTTGGCCAGGAAACTGCTTGTATAGTTTTTTCTGCTCTGTTGATTTTTCTTTACCCAGTTTAAATGTCTGCTTTTGATTAAAGCTGTAAAAATCTAATTGTGCCTATACTGCAGCAGTGTTTCCTGGGAGGCACAGGTCTGTGGCCTGACGCTGCCCTTCTCTTGGCTGCAGTGGGTGAGGACATCCTCTTCCCCACCCTGGGGCTGTGCAAGCCTCCTGAGGTAGTGATGCCAGGAAGGGTACTGGTGCAGGGAGAAGAGGGTGGACCATTTGGGGGGCTGATATGGGGAAAAGGGCAGCTGGAGATGCCCAAGTGACAGTTAAAATCAAATTTTCAAAATGTTCTGCTTTTATTTCTTTCACCTGAGAGACAGCAATTTTCAGGGGGGAATTGCTCTTGCCTCTAACTCTTGGAGCCACCACTGCTTTCAGGCCCAGCAAAGAGAGCATGAAGGCAGAGGGCTGGAAGGAAATGCTGCTGCCACACATCAGCAGAGACAGTGGACTGAGGTAACCTTTGCAATTACTCCTCTAAAACTGTTCGAGTGCCTCTGTCAGAACCTTCAGTCTTTAAAAAGACGTTGTTGAGACTCTTTATTTAATGCTGCTGTACTAGGAAAGCTTTAGGGCTCCCTTGCTGTAGGAAAAGGCAGGAGGATCTGATGTGCTGTGGGAGGCTGCGTGCGAGCACGGGAGCAGCCTGCAGCACAGGCACTCGCCCGTCCTGGGGGTTCATGCTGCTTGCTCTTGAGCCATGGGGCCACAGGTCTGGTTAAAGTCTTCCCATGCAGGCATCTAAACCCAGCGTGCCCCAGCCCTGCCTGCCTTAGGGGATGCTTTCACCTGATGAAAGCTCAGGAAGGGCTCTGACCCCTTTGTGTTGTTCCTCTAGCATGATTAATACAGTGCCACCCCCAGCTGCTCTCACTGCTCTTTACAGCTCCTTGGAGTTCCTCTGGCCATTTGCAAACACACCTAAACACCCACACAGCCCCACGTCTTGTAAAGCATGGGTTACAACCTACCACAAGGCCCTCTTGTTTTATCCATCACTTACAGATGCTGGAACACAAACCCAGCACGTCCCATGCACTCCTTCCTGAGTGCACAAACACAAACCCACAGCTTTGTTTATCCTGGCGCTACACGTGTATGCTGAATGCAAAATGTGTCCTCATGGCACAGGGTGTGTCTTCCAGAGAATACGACAGTCTTTTGTGTGCAGCAGAAGATGAGCTGCATGAGCAGCTCCATAGAGAAGCAGCCTCCAGCCCAGTTTTGCTGTGGGGTGGCTGTGCTGCTGGAGCGGATTCATCTGGCCCCTGCCAAGGCCAGAGCTGCCAGCTGAAGACAAAGACTCCTTGCAGTCTGGGGCTGCTGTGGCCAGACTGAGCTGCAGAGAAAGCTCTTGTGTCAATATTTACCCAACCCACACTCTAAGCTCTGTGCACCATCCAGAAACACGTGCACTCAGTGCATGCCCTGTGCACACATTTCCATGTGCTTCTGTAGGTAAATCCATAAGATCAGAGGTGCCCTATGCAGCACACAGAAGCCATGTGCAAGCTCCAACACACATCACACACCTGAGTGCCGGCTCTACTCATGGCACTGAAAACCTATCCTTGTGGAAGAACCTGCAGCCTCTGGCACTGTCCACAGAGCAGCAGAGGGCATGGCTCTTAGGAACGGCCAGTATATGGACCTCAAACTGAAATGCCCCTGGGATTTTACAGGTGGGATAATCTTTGGTTTCCTGGCATCTGAATACCATATCCTCTTGTTAGGAACAAGGACATGAAGAAGAAGTTTTTCACAGAAGGAGTGAGCCCATTGGAATGTGCTGGCCAGGGACGTGGTGGAGTCACTGTGCCTGGAGGTGTATAAGAAAAGACTGGATGTGGAACTTGGTGCCATGGTCTAGTGGACAAGGTGGTGTTAGGTCATAGGTTGCATTTGATGATCTCAAAGGTCTTTTCCAACCTAGCTGACTCTGTGATTCTGTAATTAGTATAGGATACTAGCTGGCTAGTGGTGAAGAGTTAACCAGATGGGAAAGGTGGCTGCCATTAATGGCAGTGGCACTGAGAGGCACTTCTGACAAGTCAAAATCAGCCCTTGGCTTGCTGAGAAGGGTCTTATGAACACACAATGCAAGCGCTTGTGCTCCTTGAAACTGAAAACCATAAAGAGTGGAAATAGCCCTCAAATTATGACTGGTTGCTCTTGGATCATGCTCATGTTTTAGCAGCAATCTCACAAAGACTTAAGGCTTTGATTTCATATCTCTTTGGGCTGGGGAAGAAATTTATGGGGTCTTCTCCTGCCCCAGGAGTTTGAAGTGATCATGTAATAAACAGAGGGATTCAGGTAGGTTTTGCTGAGTCACAGTGTCCAGGGTGGACTGGCCGCCTGCTGGCTCAGCTCTATCATGGTATCTGTCAGCCCAACAAGGCTGAGGCAGGAGGTTTGGGCTCCTCTTGTCCTGCAGAGCTGTCACAGCATGCCTGTGAGCCATGTTTTTACCCCAGGCTTCTCATACTTCATATGCATGCTGGAGCAGAGGAACAACAAGCAAGACAAGGAAAAGACTAAGTGTGCAGGGGGCTGTTAATAGGAGTAAATTTCCTCGGAGGAAAATCGCAGGCATGAGTAGTTGCATTTAAAGCTCTTGAGATAGAAAATAAAGAACAGAAACCTCAAATATATTGCCCTTAGCATAATCACTCATGTACCACTCCGCTCCTCTCCCACAACACAAAATCACAACAGCATTACCTTATGGTAATTTTGGGTTCTGACTGTCGGTGCTCAGATATTTAAGGTTGGAATGGTCAGGTGAGGTAAGTGCTACATGTTCAAAAAAACTTCAGCATTTTGGGAAGGATTCTTGCTGGAGGCAATATAAAGGTGTCAGAACTGTCTTTTCCATTCTGTCTTCAGGAAGGCTAAATGTGGTAGAAAAGATAGTGTAAGATTAGAAGAAAACAGGGATGAGTGCTACAAAGACTTGGACACTGTGGACGTCTTTGTTGACCCTTGATGCATAGCAGTGCTGAGCCTGTGAGAAGCTGTGGAAGCTGGCACTGCTCTGTATCCTAGGAAAACCACAGGTGATGCTGTGAAAGAAGACGATGTCTGACAGCATCAGGCTATGGAAGAACTAGGAAGGGTTGGTTGGGTTTTGGGAGGCTTGCTGTGCAGATGGGCAGCATGGTAGTACACATCCAAAAGTGTCCTCTGTGATCTGTTTTGCCCTTGGTCACACCACTGAGCCTGCTTGAAGCCCCACCTTGTGCTCTCCACACTTTCTGGGGGGCTATATATGAGCTGAGGTCAGGTTTCTTTTGCAGTTAACTGGGACAAGAATACAGCAAATAGAGTCCAAGAAATAAATGGTGCCTGTTAATCCTTCCTGTGTGTTCCAGTGAACTGGATTTGTTGTTGTTTAACAACCAGCAGCTCTCACTCTGTGCCATGTTCCCTGGAGACAAAATGCGCAGCTCCTTGCATATCAGGTTCCAGCAAACTGGGATCCAAAAAGGCTTTTAGAAGAGGGATTTCTGCTCGGTCGTGGGTTATTGATCAGTGGAAAGAACAAAATGCTCCTCATGCTGTGGGAACTACATATCTTTGTATCTTTAGCAATAAAATCAAATTCTGGCTTTTGAAGTACAGCCAGGGCATTGCATCGTAGACCTAAGGCTGCTGCTTCTCACTGGGGCCTTGCTTGTGCCTTCTGCTTCTAACAAGGGGTCAGCAGAGAGGATTTTGTGATGAGGTGAGCGATGTGGTTCATGTTTTATTCGTGATTCTTCCAAAGTCTCTGAAGGAGTGGGAAGCACACATCCCTCTCCTTATCTGCCTTCTTCTTTTCCCAAAAGCCTGACCATAGCAATGGATGCACTTTATGCACATCAACATCCTGTCTGCAGGGCATGAACCTGGGGGAGCAGGTTGGGGCTGGATGTAATTCTTCCACAAGTCTGATCCAGCATTTATCTCCTGGGTAGGAAACAACTCCCACAAGGTGCTGATATTCTGAAAGGAAGCAATGCAGATTGAAGCACATTGCACTCTGCATGGGGGACTGGGTTGCAGCAAAAGAGATTTCTCTGGGCTGGTGTGATAGGCCTTCCAAGGCCAGCCAGGATGGATCTATCCATGAACCAGTACAACCCTCAGGCAAGAAAGCCATCAGTCTGTATAGGTGGGCCTTTCCTCTATAACCCTCAAAGGGTAATTGTACTGTGCATTGGGGATGTATTCTGTATTATCCAGGCAAGCTCCCCTACACATGACCATGTGGTATCTGAGAGTGCAGCAGTTGTGTGTGCAGCTGTGCAGCGGCAGAATCTTTTATTTGGTCCTGGAACCACCACAGACTTCATGGGGCTATTGTGGTCAAAGGAAGAGTGCCTCTTCCTCAGACTGGCTGGCAGGGCTGTGCTGGAGTCATGCTGCAGGTGTGAGACACTCCAGTGTGCTCAGCTCTGGGCAGATTTATTACTTAGGGCATAGCCTCAGAAAACAGGATCCCAGTACCAGGTGACTGTTATTTATTAATTTAATTCATTATTTTTATAGATCTATATTAATTTTGTTTATGTATTTCTTCTTTAATACATTTCCCTTTTTGTTTTATTAATGCATTTTCCATTCAGCTATCTGCTTAGTGCGGGCATTGGAGTTAGTCATGCCAATACCAGATATTGAATCTGTTGTCCTGCCAGATGTCAGAGGGCAAAGCTGAGGCTGAACATCCACCCTGAAGTCAACACTTGTTGGTCCTGAAAGACTAAATCCAAATGGGACCCACCGTGTCTTTGGGATTTTGTACCTAACGTTTAAGTGTCACAATCATTCCACCTTCAGCCTATAGATGGTCAGCTAATCAAGATAATCAAGTTTCTGTTTTTCTGCCTAACACACTCTCTGAAGTCCCAGACTGGCCTGACCTCATAACTGTACTCAAGTCTGCTAGAACAGACCTCAACAAACATTGGCATTTTTGTGTTGCTTTATCCTCCTGCCCAGAAGACAGAGCATTAACCTTTGGAGGGACAGAAATGAGGGCTTGTGTTCCATCCTTACTCTGTCTGATTTGGCTCTGGGATTAAAATCTGATTCCACAGCACCGTGGAGGGAAGTGTAGGCAGAGGTAATGGTGGAACTCCTGTCTGCAGCTCTGTCTCAGGTTTTGTCACCCTGGACAGGGTCTCCACCTCCATGGTTCTGAGGAGAGAGATGTGCTGCTCTTAGCCCAGAGGCTGCCACCAAAGGCCTTCTCCTTGGCTCCTTCTATCCACTTTAGCTGACTTCCAGCTTGCTCTGCTGCTACCTCAGCAATCACCCCATCTTGTACAGTTAACCCTGGGAAGCCAATTCTTGACTGAACTTGTCCATGGGTGGCAAGACACCAAGGAGCTTGGCATTGCCAGGCAACTTGTGAGCTATCTGTGGGCCACTTGGAAGCCCTGATTGCTGCAACCACATCTAAGCACAGCAGCAGCATGTGGGAAGCTGCTGGTGAGACAGTGCAGCGCACAACTAGTTAAGCCTTTCATGGCTGCTCAAAGAGTCATAAAGAAGGAAGATGATTTCAAAACCAGCTCCAGATTCTGGAGCTCACAGGTATCTCAGAAGTGCTTACAAGAACAGGGCTGATCTCAGCCAACAGAGGTCTATAAGGTCCACACATTATGGGCAATGCAGTATTGAGGAAGGGTACAGGGCTTTGAATTGCTCTTTGATATTTATAATCCTGTTGAGTTTTAAAAGCAATTCTTCTGGTGTGTTTAATACCATGGGCACAAGGAGGACTCAAGGGGCCTAAGGCAAGAGAGAGGATCACTCTTTACATACAGGCTCAGCAGAGCGATGTTGTGATGTAACAGGATCAGACACCTGCTTCGCTTCTGCATAGAGGACTCACAGGCAATAAGCCCCATTTGCCCCTGCCTGCTCAGCCATGGCTTCAGGCTGTGAAAAACATGAATTATGTGCAGAAAAAAATTTGAGACTAAACAAACTATTAATTTCGGTTTTATTTTTCTTGTTTTCAACTACAGTTCAATAGACTCAAACACTTTTCTATATACAGGAGGACCAGAAATGTGGGTTTGTTTTTTTTTTCTGAGCAGAAACTGAGTCTTGTGCAAAGACAAAGATTGGGATTTAAAGATAGTAATGAACGTGCCTTGAGCTATCATGATAAAAGCTCAAGGCACATGGATCTGGATGAAGTGCCAGACTGGAGTGTGAGTGTTTGGGTATAGTGGGGTGAAAAGAAAGGGTTTGCTCTTCTGCAGCCCAGCTGTTAGCCACAAGCCAGAAGTCTTGCACTTGGAGTTTGCACCCCTATTGCAAGGTCTACAGCTTCCACATTAGAGCACCGTGCCTTCTTTCCCACACTGCAGCTTCTCACATGGTGCCTCTGGGGAATCCACACAAGTCCTGTGCAGGAGGGTGCTGCAGAACCCTCCAGCTGCAGTCCTGAGCTGGTGGTGTTCCCCCTCAGTGTGGATTTGTCCCATCTGATGTCCTGGAAGAGAAGGTACTTTCAGGGCTGTTTCACGCCAGGAGCTACCACATTTGCTGCCCCTCTGCCCTTGGGACACACAGTTTTGGTGCTGCTTAAGAGCTGCACCCAACAGTTTTGCTCTTTCAGCAGAACTGGGGTGTATATTGCAGGGATGTCTTTGCCCCTACGCTGACTTACTGCCAGCCAGAGCACATATAGATCTTGCTATATATAAACAAGCAGGGTCAGAGCTCTATTTTCAGCCTAGCTCAAAATATATCCTTTGCTGTTCATTTCTTGCCACCGATTTCTAGTCCTGTCTTCTTGCCTCAAAAAGCCCTGTGAGGTCAGTGAGGTCTGTCAGCCCTGGAACCAGAGCGGGGGGACAGGGTAGAAAACTTTGCTCTGGGACATTCCCCAGTGCCATGCCCTGCCATGAGCAGACACTGAGATGGGCACTTCTACTAAAACATCCCATTAACATTTCAGGTGAGGAAGTCTCCAGGACAATTTTTAGTATTTAGAGTCAACCACCCTGTAAAATGAAAGCCCAGCAGCTCAGCTGTTCCAGAGCCAGCTGTGGGCACGGGGGGAGCATCAAAAAGATTTGCATACTGTGGAACAATTGTCCCACACTCTAAGTCTCTTCTGCTGTGCCAGGTACATACTCTGTCCTCTCTAGGGCTGAGATTTGCTTTCTCCTCTAGCTGATTGATAGGATCAAGGAGTACAGGGCAAGAGCATCTCTTTTATCTTGTGCCAGTCCATGACTCAATTGGTGCTGCAGTGTGATGGTTTCTGTCATGCTTCAAACATTTCCTGGAGCCACCATGGCAGTAACGAATGAAGTGCTGCTTCTGGACTGCAGACCAGGGGGATCTTTTGGGGATTTGCATTTGCATTCTGTCTTCTCAAAGCCAGACACCTTTGGAAGTGTTTGCAGTACAGTTGATGTGTCACTGTTGCTATTTAACCTGGCTACATGGGGACAGGAGGTGGCTGACCTAAGGATGGACAGGCCATATATTCGTAAAGGGAAACCTGCAGCCTGCTTGACTGAAGGTATGGGAAAGGGGTGGAGGTGACATGTGAGAGGGCAAAGGGACCAAACCCTGGGGGCAGTGACAACTCCTCTTGCAGTGACAGCTCTTTTCCCTGCTGCTACAGCCCCTTTCCTCTGGCTCCCGGGGTGCCTGTTTAAGGAGTGCACACTCAGCCTGCTCTGGGAAGGTGCAGCAGTGTGTCTTGTGGTCATCTCACCTGTTTCTGTTGTGTGCTCTGGTCCCCTGTGACAAAGACATCCCTAAGGGACAGTTTTCTTTGAAGAGCTCTGGACTCTAAAGGGCTCCCACGCTCCCTGGCTTTGCCACGGCATTGCAATTCGCAGTGTTGCTGCTGAGCTGGGGCAGCTGTCTGAGTGTACGTGCTGCAGCCCAGGAGGATCAGATTGTCTTACTACTGTCTTTCATCACAGGCTGAGCTTAATTTCATTTGCCTTCCTCTAGCCCTGGCTCATCCTGTGTGCGTGGCTGGTTACTCATGGTAACTCATGTCACCGTAATTCAGCTCTGAGTCCCAGCTCTGGCAATTTGACTGTAAATCTTAATCTAGTTCAGGATTTTTTTTTACTGTCTTGGCTCCCGGAAGCCTCCGGTCTGGCAAATATCTCTGCTTTTGCTTCTATAACACTTTCCACACTTCCTGTTATGGAAAGAAAGAGCATTAAAATGTGGTTCCAGTATTCTTGGTAGGCTGGGAAAAGAGATAGGAAATGTATCAACTGTTAAAAAATAATCATGACTTTCTGGCCATTTCATATCAGGAGGAGATAAGCAGGTTGTGAAACAACCTGTTTACTCTTTTAGTGAATCATGGCTCTTTGTAAATTTATTCCTGTTGACTGAAAGGCAACAGAAAACTAATGGCATTTTGTCTTTCTTAATCTTTATACAGGGGTTAATGTGGATTTATAAGCAGGAAGACTGGAAGGATCCTAGCAGATCAGTCAGTGGAGCAGAGTACTGTGAACTCCAGTGCAAAGATCCACAAGCTGCAAATCTGTACCAAAAGGAAGACTGTGCACAGCATCATGTCATCAAGTATCTGGAGGAGGAAAGCAAGGATTATGAAGATGTGTGAAACAGACAGCTAATTTCTTACAAGTTCCTTACGGTTACTCATGATGAAAATACATTAATTTATGATTCATTGCATACACAGGATTAATTTGCTAATTCCTTATTTGTAAGTAACTAATAAATATGTAAAGCACAAGTCTTTCAGTGCCAAAATGTATTTACATGGAGGCAGGAGGCTATTGCTATTAAGCAGCAGTAAGCTTGCCACCTTGGGTTGAGTATGAGTATCAGCTATAACTGAATTTTCTGTTCATGGCTTGATGATTACCAGAATATCAACTAGGAGAAGAAAAAGGTGGTAATGTAGGCTTATTACAGACTCCTGTAGCCTAGGAAGAGCCTGGAGACTGCAGTAAACCAGAAAAGACAGCAAAGCTGTCGAGTCACGGTGTACCTTAAAGAAGAATAGCCATTGAGTGGGGTACCCTGATGTCTGGAAGGGCACAACTAGAATTTCCTGCCTGACCCCTGATTCTCTCCCACCACAGATCACAGAGTACTCCCTGCACGCAGTGCATTCGTTGCAAACTAACTTCAGACCTATGGCATGGAGGATAAAACCTGCAGTGGCTTTGAGGTGCTGCAGGAGCAAAATGTGAACGATTAAGTGCAAACCTGGTGTCCTAGGTCCTGGCTGTAGTAGGGTTGCAAACCTCTGGGATTATTCTAAGAGACGAACTGTGGCCCACCTCTCCATGAAGCCCAAACATATTGCTCTGTCTGTGACCTGTGATGTCCAATGAGGTGCACTGACCCTCAGGAGGCTAGGAAGAAGTCGAGATTGAAATGAGCTCTGGTCTGCTGGCTGGGGTGGCCTCATGGTGCTGAGGAGGCGGGCATACAAACCAATCAGCTCATCAGATGGACCCAGGATCTCCATCTTCCTCTACTTAGTCATGTCTGGGATCTGGTGGGGTTGTCCCATCTGAGAAGCATTAATTTGGAGAGCAGAGCTGCAATAGCTAACCCTGGAAACACTGAAAGCTCCTGCATTTGTGGTGGATATTGGGCCAAGAGACTCACTTTGTTCACACTGTAGTGCATGGCAGAGCTCCTACCACTGTTGTCAGCTACTGTCTTACAGCAGTGGGATGAGCTTTTGGAAATCCTGACCTATCACTGCCACCCAGCTTGTCTTCTAAGACCAAAGGTTCCATTATTTTTCACTGTGCTCCTGTTTTCTCGCAGCATCAGCTCATCTCTTCCTCCCAGTTCAACCATTTAATTGTTTACGTCCATTTAGTGATTAAAAATGTAATGGGAAATTGGCGCTTTCCTTCTGTTAACCCTTCAAACTTCTCTCTTAAAACTTCTGCTTTTCTCTCACTTCCAGCTAGCTGTGAAGGGAAGATTTGGATTTCCACAAGACTAAGAGTAGGATCAGGCAGGAAAAAAAATGGCCAGCGCCTAGTTCCTGATACATCACCATTTCGTGGTAAATGGAGAATTAATGCTGTCTGGTGGACACAGTGGCCAAAGCTCAGATTCCCTGGGTCCATATCATATGGAGGAGAACAGATGAAGAAGCAGAGGAAACTAGAGTTTGAATTTTGGCCAAAGCCTGTTTGCTACTCCCATCGACAGTGCCCCAAGTGCTAATCATAATTTCCTTATTCTTTATATTTGGCCGGGGCAAATGACAAAGTGGGGTGAAAGCCAAAAATAAGTAGCCCTCAGAATAGCCCTCTCCACATCTTCCTGCTAATGGCACCTCTGAAGAAGACTGCTTGTTCCCCTTCAGACAAGCTTTTAGAGGCTATTTTAATCCATTTTTAGTTGCAAATAGCATTTATCAGAATGAGTGTGGGCTAGTTGCCAGCTCCATCAGATCTTTGACAGCCTGGAGGGGAAAGTCTCTGAAAAATAACTGACTGTGCTCCTACTGCACGTTCCCCTGCCCAGGGGATTTTGGGGACATAACAAGGAAACATTCATCTGATGGAGCAGAGCTCAGGAACCAGTGCTTTGATAAACCAGCAATTCCTCTGTCTTCAACACTTGTTCCCAGGAATCAGAGCTCTTGTTCCTGTCATCAGTGTGCTTGCTTCATATTCAATTTAGCAATCATTAGGAGGCAAAGAAGCAAGGTTGGCAAAAATGTTAGAGTCACTAATTTCTGAGTCACTGCATAGGACAGGACCCCAGCTAATTGTGCTCAAAAATCCTTGCTGACAGTTATCTCATGGCCACTACATGGTCTCCAGTGAGTTCACCATATTTTCCAAGTTCATAAACTGTTCAAAGTTATATTTTAGAAAATGCCATTTTGAACATTAACTGGCATTCCCAGGGAAGGACACCTGGAGCAGGCTGAAGATTAAATGATTAATTATTTAAAAGATTAAATGCCCCCTTTCCCTGGAGAAATTTTGATAGCAGGCAGTACCTGGGCAGCTTGCCCTACTGCTCTGTTTTGGACTCTGGGGCTGTCATTTTTCATCAATTCTAAATAAATTTTAACATATCTTAGGACTAATCTGTATGGTGACCTACAGCCTGACTTCCCTGGGCAAGGGGTGGCAGGCAAGTGAGAAAGCCCCGACAGAAGGGTGGAGAGTAGTATGAGAGATCTTGGGTTCTGATAGAGGTTGCCATAGGAGAAATCTAGGAAAATTTCTATTTTCCTGAAACTACATTCATAGTGCATTGCTGTCCTCCAGCATTTGTCATAGAGACTTTGAAGACCACTTGACCTGGCCTTGATCTATTTATATCTCTTGTATTCAAAACCAGGCATCTGAAATGCAGATCAGAAGGGGTTAATGAGCAGTACTGTGCAGAAAGTCTGTTGAGTGTATGATACCTGATGCAGTTTTGGACCCATGATCCAGGCCCTGCATCAGCATAATTATGATTAATTCTTTGCTATGATGAGGGGAATTGTGGCATTTAAGCAAGAATACAACTCTTTAAAGATCCATTTTTCTCTGTCTCCTGACCTGAGACCCAGTTATGTGTTTTGCTGTGTGCAAAATACATGTTCATATATTTTAACAGTCACAATAAATCTTTCCGGATGATATGGGAATTTTCACAACGTTGCTAAATTCTTGTTTCTTTATTATTTAGAAGGGCAAAGCCTGGTAGCAACAGAACCCATCAGACGATGACTTGTAGATACAAACAAGCCTTCAAGGAATATTAGCCAATCTTTTTCTCCCTATTTTATTTCACTGTCTTTGTGAGAGAAAAGAAGACTTGGCCGGAGGTGAGCAGGCAGATCATATTTCTAATTATGTCAAGTTTGAAGGCTGACTAGACAATCCTTGTGGCTACTGTTGACCTCCATCCATGCACTGTCAGGGTCTTGTGACCTGTCATTTATTGCCAGGAAATGTCAATAAACCTGACTTACCAGTAGTGTGTCATCCTCTCAACACCAGCAGGGCAGTTACAGTTTTCCAATTGAAAACTACTCCTTTAACTTGATTGTATAAGGGCTCCAGCAAAAACCAAATGGCAGCCCTTACCTACCAGCTCCTGTCAATTCTGTTTCACTCTGTTTCTACAGGTGCATCTGGCTGTTGAGCAGGGCAGTCTGTAAAGAGTGGAAAGAGTAGGGGGTGACTGATTCTGCTGCAGCACGCTGGGGATGCTTCTGCTTGCTGCCTCCAGACTAATTAATTTATCATGAAGGTGGAGGAGTTTTGCTGAATGTCACCATGCTTGTTTTCCCCGCCTGGGCTTCCCCCATTATTTCTAGGTGGATCTTTAATGGGAAAATTGGGTCTGCCTTGTGTCAGTGCACCTGTCTCTGTGATGATGCTGCAGGCCTAAATGGGAAACCCCGGCAGCATTTTTGCTCACATGGCTGCAGGCTCTGCACCATGACAGCAAGGCCAGGGCACTCCAGAGACCAGGCTGCTGAGAGTGGGGATGGAACCTGAAGTCCCATGGAGGAGGCAGCTGCTCCTGACTCACTGCCCCACTTTCTTGGCTGCTTCCTGCCTTGGTGCCTTACTTGTTGTGCCAGCTGGAGCCTTTAGGGAGCTGCTGCTGATTTATTAGTTCAATAAATTCCCCTGTGCAAATACAGATGTAAACAGCCCCCTCTCAGGGAGGGCTGGTGCCAGGAGTGTCAGAGAGCAGTCCAAATAGTTGCAGAGAAAGCTGGAAAGGACCTTTTATGATCTTAGCAACAGGTTTGAGTCAGAGATGCCCTTCCACTCATGCCTTCCTGAGTTCAGAGCCTGAAGTGCCAACTGCCTTGTCACAGCTATTCCTGCTCACTACAAAGATGGATTTACTCTGATGCAGATTTGTCATGGAAGTCAGCTTTGATATGTATATTATGTAGTAAAGCTTGGGCACCCTCGTGACTACTAAAAGCACTGTAATGCTTTCAACTGGGAATAAAGCCACCTTTTTCATCTTGGCTCAGCTGCATTCTCTCCCCAGCATTTTCAGGGACAGGTGCTGCTCCTCACCTAGTGATGGGCACATTCAAGATATTGAATTTAAGTAGAGGGTTTAGCACTTAGATTTAAAAGAAAGTTTGCATCTCTGAATATCTAAAAGTGGTAGCTGACAAAATAAAACTGAATACTTGAGGGAAAACTCTTTATAGGCCAAATGAGAAGCGATGAGCTCTGACAGAGTTCATCTTTGACTACACCATCTGCAGAGGGTCACAGCCTCCATTTTGTGTTGAGGAAATGCTGAGAGCAGACAGTGAGAAGGAAGGAGGAAGCGAGCAGAGGCTTAAGGAATAAAAGGAGAGGAAACCAGAAACGACACTTGAAGGCAGGAGACTGGTGGATAATGTCAACTACTTACACTCACAGGGTTGCAGAAACAAACGGGAGATCTTACCTGACCAATGAGGAGGGCAAGGTCTGTGTATCTGGGGGTTGTATTTGTTTAGGTTTTTTTGCATATGCACTTAATGTTTGGTTCTGTCTTTGGATATTTATATAAATACAGGCATAGAACTTATCTTAAAAAGTGTTCATTGCAGTCTGATAAGCAAAGATTCCTCCTCATTTCCCACAGTTCCCTTGGAAGAAGTCAGTTCCCAGGGCAGAGGCAGTACACAGTATGCGCATGTTCTGGGGGTGGCAGTACAGAAATGAGTAAGCAAAGGGCTGCCTCTTGCCCCGAGTCCAGAGCACTCGGACATGCTGTCCTGGTGGCAGGCACACACAGAGACAGGGGGCAAAGTTTGCTCTTTTCCCGACAGCCAGAGCTGTCTTTAGCATCTGATTTCCCACCCTGTCCTCCACCGCCCTCTCGTACAGGGCACTTGGACAGAACATTGTTTTGGATGGGCTTCCAGAGACCTTTTAAGGCTGTGGGGTTTTTCCTTTATAGATACAATTTACTGGTAAAACTTGTCTGAATTATGCAGGCTTTTTATGGTGAAAAGGGTTCAAGAACCTCTATTTTTAGTCCAGCTCTAAACAAGTGCAAGAATTACTGCCTGTTAGTCTTGTGTTCCTCTGTGGCCGTCTGCCTCACCAGGGCTGTCAGCTGTCTGTGCCAGGTAGCTGTAAGGTGGCAGGGACAGTTAGAGAAACTGGACTATTTAGCCTGAAAGAAATCATAACCTGATTTTCCAGGGCCATAGAAAGCCAATTAATCCTCTTGATTTGTCACAACAAACTGATGTGACAAGCTGGCAAGCCCAGGTTGCTCTCCGCATAGGATATCTGAAAAGTGTGTCGGCTTTTAGAAGATTGTTGATCAGGAGAGAGCATGAGGTAAATGTAAGCATGTAGTACTGGAGTGCTGAGTGTGTATGTGCACTGTTGACATAGCGATGTATCCGTGCATGATATGTTACAGATATTTAAAAATCACATTCCTTGATGGGAAGAGCCGCACTTGAAAAACCATCTGCAATCATAACAAAGACTCGGGTTGACCTGTGGAAATGTTAACTGTGGCAGAGTTCCCTACTCCAATATCCGTTTATATAAAGCATGTATGTGCTGTCCCTTTGTTTTATATACAAATTCACATGGAGTCCATCCCAGGAAGAATATGATCTAGGCTTAGCACTACAGGATGCTGACTGTGGCACAGATGGGAATGGCTGGAAAATAGAGAGGAGCCCACCCTCAGAAGAGACAGTGATTGCCACAAACCCACTGTGCCAATCCCTACTCATATTGTTTCTCATTTGACCCCAGCTCCAGCAGGTATTAAACAACCTTGCAGCATCCCTACAAGCCAGCTGCCCCAGGAAGAGCCCTGGGCAGCAGGAATGGTGGGGTAGGGCATTCTGAGGTTGCCTCTGCAGCACACATATGTATCTTGTCCCAACCTCAACCCACCTGTTGCCTCCTCCTCAAGGCTCAGCTGCGACTAATCCACCAGTGCAGCTTCCTCATATACACCTCCTTGGAGAGAGGATTTTGCAGGCTCTGTAAAAGCTATGAAAGTAGCTACAATCTCCTGGTCCCCTTCTTGTCACGGGGGTGGTCCTTTGAAATGTGGGAAACATGCAGCCATATTGCAAAGCCAATTCCCTGTCTGCTTGGCTTCCCACTGCTGGCTTTGTGGCTGAAGCTGCCCAGGCTGCTGCTGCTCTGTCAGGCAGATCCCTATGGCTGAGGGTGGGATGGCTGTGAGAGAAGGTAACCCCTGGGCAGGGGGTGCTTGATTTCGGATGGATAGACTGTGTCCCAGGGCTCCTGTATGTCACTTGATGCAACTTGAACCCTTGTGGTCAATCAGTTTTGCAGAGCAAGCAGAGAGGAAAGCAGGGCCTGTTTAGAGCTGCTTTCAAGGGGTTTCTCACACAGAGTAAGGTGCACATGGAGAGAGGTGAAATGCTTCCTGAAAGGCTGTGGCCCTCAGCTGTTCTCTCTTGCATCTAAATGGTGAAAAACCATGGAGATTTGAGTGGGTAAAACCTGTAACTGGCAGATTATCTTTGATTTCTGTCCCTAAAAGACCACTGAGAGCTCAGCACAGGCCCTGTCCTCCCTCCTGCAGACACCTGTGAAAGTGCCTTGTCTGTCCCAGCTCTCTTCTTGTGCCTGCCTCCACACTTCCCCAGCTCACGAGCAGTTCTCAGGATGTGAAAGGAAACAACAGCCTTTTTTCCAGCTCCCACAGCCCAGCCATGCCCTGTGATGCCCCAGAGGGATGCACCTAGGGCTGGGAGAGCAACAGCAGTAGGCATTGGCAGGGTGCAGCTCTCCAGCCATGGGCCAGCTTGGCACAGCACAGCCTCCTGGGCTGTAAGTTCCAGGGGTGAGTTCCATGTGGATAATTGACTCTCTGCTTCCTGCAGAGCAGCACCGAGGCATCTGTTGCTGCTTTTCTGCTAGAAATCTACTCATCTGCAGACCGAAATGAGAACCAGCTGGTGGTTGTTGGGATTTGTTTTAGAAAAAAACATCTTCTGTAAAGAATGATTCTGTTTTGAGTTCTGTTTCCTTTCCCATCTCCCAAGGAGCTGGGTTTGTAGGTGTCCCACTGTCTGCATGTCCTCGCTCACGGCATGGCTCCTCTGTGCTGGGTCCCAGTGTGGCTCCAGTGGGAAAGGCTGGGGTTGTATTTCTCCCCAGACTGTACACAGGGGAGCTTTTGCAAACTGTTTGTTAGTTGGCTATGTTTTCATCTGCTTATGGTTTCCCTCCTCCCGAGTTTCCTGGATTTAAGCAAACCCAGAAATCTCAAAGCAAAACACCACTGAAACACCATCTGGTTTCACATCAAAACAGCGCTTCCCAGGCAGTCCTTTGCCAGAGCTTGAGTCTCCCTTGCAGCCTGCAACTGCACATTGTCATTGGCACCAGCACAAAGTGCCTGGTTTGGTGGTATTCTGCACCCACAAAGCCTCTGCAAATATACAAAAACACAAGGCACAAGGCCAGCTTTCAGAAACTGGGCAGAGCAAACTCAACAACATTGAGCAAACTCTAGACTGTAATTTTTACACCTTCTTTTGTCTTCTGTGTTTGATTTTATTAGAGTATAAAACTCTGCCTTATTTGTTTAAAATGAGAGGCCAGGAGCTGCTCTCAGTTGCACCAAAATTAATCTACATTTACACTCAAGTTTTGCAGAAAAGGAGTACTTCTGTGACCTCTTTTTTGTTAACTACAGATGTACTTCCTCTTTTCTTCAATTGTTGGCAGCTACATGAAGGATTTCCTTACTGGATTTTTAATATTTATTAAAGAAATTGTGGCTTTCAAAAAGATTTCACTTTCTTTTGCAACTTCTAATAGTAATTAAAATCTCTTTCATAACATAGCAAAATTTGTTCTGATGTATTTCGGTGCTTTCAAAAGTCTTTTCTGTTCTTCCTGGGCACTTTTCATATTTTTAAGACCAGAGGAATCTTCATGATTATCTGTTCTGACAATAAATCTTACCCAATAATTTCTGCTCCAACATTTCTTGAGATGCATTGTACCTTTGGAAAAAGACTGTTTTGTCTTCAGTTCGAGACCTCAAACTGTGGAAGCTTATACAATTCCTACAGGAATGGTTCTAGTAGTTAATGGGTTTTGCTAAACAGTGCTACCTATATTTCCTCTGAATTTGCTTGGCTTCCAACCACTGCATCAAATTATATTCCTGGGGTTTTTTTTTGCTCTCTCTATCTGATTAAAAAGCCCTATTTAATATAATTTCTTCTGGTGCTGGTAATTATAGACAGTGCTCAAATCATCTTTTGACCTTTTGTTGGGTAAACTTGGATTGACCTTCCTAAGATTCTTGTTAGAAGTATGTTTTCCAGATGCTGCATCTTTCTTGAAGCTCTTTCCTGAACTCTTGACCATTTCTGTGCTGTTTTTAAACTGTGAACACTGACATAAAACTACACATTCTCTTTCGATATAGCAGAGTCGTTTCTGCTGCTGTTTCAACAGCAGTGTATACCAAGATAATGCCACCTCTCTGCTATTGCAGGATATTTTCACCCTTGTGGCTCCAAGAATCACATTTGTCCTAGCAACAGGATCATGTTTAACCATGTACCATGACCCTTGGGTAGAGTCAGATTTTAATCAACCCTTATGGATATTCTATTTTGCAAGGGACTGTCTTCCACTGTACCCATGGAAGCCACACCATCCTTTACTACCATACGAGTGATCCAAATTTGGATGGTCTAACCACTATAATGCACAAATTAATTTGTCATGTTGGACAGGCTTTTAGGTGGGCCTGTACATCTGAGCATTCTCCTTGTTTTCCCAAGCTCACCATTTTTGTATCATGGTTAACGCTACCTGCTTTCCATGAGCAATACTAATGTGGTGGATTGCTGTTATCATATGACAATGTCAAGTGAGGTTGTAAAATGACTCCTGATATAAATGTACTGATAGAGTCATCTACATAAAATAAACTAGTGATGTCACCAAATATGTGACTGTCTCTTAATAAGACCCGATTCCATAAAAAGATAAGCACCTTTCCTAGAGAGAAAGTGCGATTTTTATCTCTGCAGATACTAAAACTGAACCAGACAAGTCTCTGAGCAGCCTCACCACCTAATCACACCTGTTTGGGCAGGAACTTGTATGAGCTGACTTCCAGAAGTCCCTCCCAACTCCAATTTTTCTGTAATTATATAATTATGTTACTAATTAGGTCACTACTTTTAATAACTGTCACTGTTCTCTACAGTCACCTTTCTGCATTTCACCCTGTTCGAAAGACAGGTTAAGTGGAATAGGCCCTGCAGATTTAAATGTCTCTTGTATCAAATCTACTTAAAGAACTGTGTTTGTGGATGAAATAGAGAGCACTTCATTATCAGGTAATCTTGCTCATGCCAAATACAAAGCAGAGATGCTTCTAAAAGATGTTTCTCTGCAAGCTGACAATGTTATGGAGGGTGTGTCTTGGGGGTGACACTAGGGTGCCTGCAGAGATGTCAGGGGCCTCTCTCTTGCATTCTGGCCAAACAGAGGCTACCAGAGCCTGTGGCTGGGCTCCTGCTGTCCCTGGAGCAGGACTACTGGGCTGGCAGTCTCCAGGAGAGGTCACTCCTGCCTGCTGGAATCCACCAGCACTGGACAGGGAGCTACATCTTCCCAGGGCAGAACCTTCCCCTCACCTCTGCAACATGCAATGGCATGGTGGGCAGGAAAGACATCTCTTGAAGGTGGAGAAAGGTGCTTCTCCTTTTCTCCTCAGTGATTTCAATAAAACCTATTTGATCAAGTTTATTTCAATAACAGAGTGTTTTCAAATTGTTCTGCATTTAATTTCTCCCCCTGGTCATAGTTCTCTTCCTAAATACAGTGAATAGCCATTCTCAAGCTCCTGTTTTATTCCAATGCTTAATGGTAGCTTTTAATCAAATGCCATTAAAGAATTTAATTTGGACTGGAAGAGATCTCTGATGATCACCTGGTCCTCCCATTCACTCAGAGCAAGACCAGCTGCAAAGCTGCTCGGGTCCACATCGGGCTGATTACTGAATATTTCTGTTAATGGTGATTTCATAGTGTCTCCAAGAGCCTCTTGCACTGCTTGACCAGCTTCATCAGAGCTTGTTTTGTGTCTTAATACCCAAGGAAGACTCCCTTGCGCTATCCTTGGTTGACTGCATGTAATCCTATTTTTGTCCTCTGTACTGAGATCTTCTAAGATATTCCTGTATCTTAGCTTTCCCTTCCATTTCCCATATTAGTCTTGCTGCCCTTCCTGAAGTGCCTGAACTATCAGGGCCACACAGGTACTTACTGTACTCAAAGGAGTCTGGGGTACTACAGCTCTGCAAGTGTGTTTCATGTTGAGAAATATGCTCTGGTGCTAGGGAATCATGGTAGAGCAGGAGGCAGCTGGGACCCCTGGCAGCTCCAGCAGAGCCTGTGGGGTAACATGGGGAACCACAGGCCCAAGGCAGTGTTTGTGCAGCCATTTACCCACCTCTGTGAGACAGCTGCTGCTTGGTTGCTGCTGCCTGATCCAGGCATAGTGCTCTGGCTGTCTTCCCTGTTTGTTTCCTTCCTTGTGGGTTCAGTTGTTTTGCATCTGTAATGCTGAGTGGGTGGTATGTAGTTTCTGTACGCTCTGTTCTTTCAGTGGGTTTGGTTTAGTCTGTGTTTTTAAATGCAGGTAGAGCTTCTCAGGAGGGACATTATTGAATGGCATAATCCATCTAAATACCTGGTTTAGCTTTTACACCAGAAAATCTGATGAGATACAAGCTGACATCTTTTCTTCATCTGGTTGGAGGAAGTCACGATGTTTTTTCAGGAAAATCTTTATTCAAAGAACTGAAAATGTATAAACAAGTAGATCATTTCCTTTGTCAGGCTGTCAAAATGTTCCCAAGTTACCCTGGTTTGTGATTTTCACTTGTTATTCCTTCTTTTGGATGACAACAGAGAAATGAGTTGACAGGCAGTGGCGTCTGAGGCAGAGACTTGCTCTGGGGAGACAAGCTCTCAGCTTTAGAGAAAACTTTGCTGTACTTTTGGCAAGGCTGGATCAGTGACCCTGCTACAGAGCAATGATGGCTTTTGTCCAAGGGTATTCATACTGCTAAGAAGTAAAAAATGCCTGAAAGCTCTGCTCACTTGGACTGTCCTTTGTTGATGAAAAGGTGTGCAAGGCTTTTTTCTCTAAGAGATATAGGTTAGGCTCAAACCAGAAAACATAAGCATGTGCTGACTTACTCACAAAGTCAGTCTCCTGCCAACTATACAAATAGTATATAGCTTTCCAGTGTCCTGAGTGTAGGTCTTTACCTTTATTCTGCTCTCACTTACACTTTTATTTCAGCAATATAAAGGGTTGAGCCAGTAAAAGGGCAGGTTCAAGCCACAGGCTTCTCATTGGTTTGTTTTGTTTGGACACAGTCAGGAGTTTTAAGGCTGAGTGCGGGGAAATGACTGGGATAACTGAGGTCTCTCTGACCTGACTTTTAGAATCAGACCTGAGCAATCAGACCTTAGCAATCAGACTTTAGCAATCTAGACCACAGCATCTAACTCTTGTTAAATGGGAAGAGAAAGTATGCCTTGGACTTG
Organism: Grantiella picta; assembly: GCA_013397955.1. Classification (NCBI taxonomy): domain Eukaryota; kingdom Metazoa; phylum Chordata; class Aves; order Passeriformes; family Meliphagidae; genus Grantiella; species Grantiella picta. Next base: position 1,115,373 of record VZRM01005554.1, read on the forward strand.
CATGGTTATATTGTGTTGGTTTGAGCTTAAATCAGCAAAGGATGAGGAGCAGCGAATGGTAGTGGTTGTACTGGTGGGTAACATGTCCATGCTGACTGGAGACAGCAGTTAGTGGGGAAAGGGGCTTTTCTGGGCTCATGAGAGAGGAGCAGTGAGAGGAGAGCCTTAGCCATGAGATGGAAAGTGCTTGACTCAGGTGTAATGGGTCCCTAAGTTGTAGAAGTCCATGTGATGAGTTGGAAGAGTTATAGGCTGTGAAAAGAGGGAAGGGTGGGGAGTACGATATGAGGGTAGAGAAAATGAGGTGAGAAGGAAGGAAAGGAAAAGCTGGAGTGGTCAGAAAGGTGAAAGATTTTCTGTGTTGCTTGTTGAAATCTGTGATGGCATCCAAGTTCTAAATATTAATTGTGCACTCAGACACAAGGGACATGAAGGGAAGCTCAGGTCTGAGGAATGTGACTTGTCCACTTGTCTTGTCTCTTTTTTTTCTTTCTTCATCTGTAAGTCTCACACTATGGCTGAACAAAGCTGGAGGTCTCCAACACATGAGTCTTGTGTAGAAAACAGAGCCTGCTGCCTCCCCTTCTTGTTTCCAGGGAAGGGCTCATCATTGCTGTGAGGCACACTGGGGCATGTCAGGCATCTTCTGAGCCAGGCCAATCTGTTACATCCATGAGAAACTGATGACTGAGAAATGGTGGGGGAGTTATGGGGATGAATATGAGGAGTGTAGGGAGGGAGGGATGCACTGTGTGGCTTTGGTTGCTTGAGGTAATCAGGGAAGTACCCAGCAAAGTGCTGTCTACACTGCCTTGCCAAAATCCACAAGAGGTGCCAGTGTTGCCTGGGGGTCATAGGCATGGCCATTCCACTGTTAACCGTCAGCATTCCTTATGGGACCGTGTATAGGAGGGAATAAATGCCAAATGTACACATGTTCCGCTGCGGGGGATGTGAAACCACAGAGAAATGGTCTGTAGCCTTATACAAAAGTCACTTGGCAGCTGCCTGACAGAATTCTGTTCCTGTTAGAGGTGGGTGTCATGTTGAAAAGTCCAAGCAGATTAATGCACCTCCCCAGAGAGCTGCTTTGCCTGCTCTGGAGGTCCTGGGTATGCTCTGCTGAGCTCATGCTGCGTGGTGTGGGGTGTCAAGTGTGCCATGCCTAATGTCCTCTGGAGTCTGTACTGAGAGCCCAGAGTTGGACCACAAGTGTAGCAGCAGCTGTCTGGCAGAGGCTCCTCTGCAGGGGCACCACTGCTCCCTTGGGCCCACCACTGAACAGTGGTGCCTTCCTGTAATGCCCAGGTCGATCTCTCGTGGGCTTTATTATTTGCATGCATGAAGAGATACCTTCCTGATGCAGACTCACATCCAGCTGCAGTTCATGGCATGCATCAGCCTGTTATTGCTGTGACACTGCTCATGTGTTTCCTTCTCTCACCCACTGCCTTTCCAAGGGGAAGCTGTGATAATGACAGGACTTCTTGTTCTGTGTCACAGAAATTGGGTATAATTGCTCCATTTTGGTGGCTTTAGGATGTGCAGCAAGGGAACAGCCTGGATTCTTTCTGAAGACATCAGTCATCTGAGATATTTGGTAGATAGCACATCAGAGCTGGGAAATGACTCAACCATCTTTTTAAAAGCAATCACTTGTCTGTGGGAATAAAATTAGAGGGAGATAGCTGAGGGGGGTGCAGGAGGGGAAAGGAGACGAGCAACAAAAACAGAGATGCTGCGTTCTGTGCCACTGTCACAGCACAAGAGTTTCCTCTTGCCAGAGCTGTATCGGAATCATCCCTTCAGTCAAGGAGCTATTCATCAGCCAGCCTACCCAAGGCAAAGAAGGGCAAGGCGTCCCAGAGGACAAAGTAGGTTAGTGGGTGTAGCTGGGCTCGGCACAGCCATGCTGCTGCTGTCAGCAGTGCGAGGCTGGTGGGCTGAAGCTCCTCCATGAGTGACTGTGAGTTGTGTGAGTTCTGTGAAGCTGTTGGGGTGAGCTCAGACCTCTCTCCTAAGCCCCTGTGATCCCTTAGGGAGGTGTGGAAGCGAGTGATCTGATATCTGCTTAGGTCTTATATATCTCCTGCTTTCAACTTAGTGTTGAGATCTCAGTGGAAGAACCCCAGCTTCCTACCATTGTCTTAGCCAAGATGGGCTGTTATTAGTGGAAAACCTCTTTCAGGGAAGTGAGAATTGCCAGGGAATTACATGGTCTGATTAAACTAGCTTCCTGTTCTCAGCAGACATGGTGTATTGGAACAAGTGTGAATTTCAAAGGTTAGCCCTTCGCTCAGGGAACTTCTACCTGGTGATCTGCTGAGTGCCTGGATGGGCTGCAGCTTTGTCCTTCTGTCACAATACTGGAAACATCCTAACCAGGAGCCATTTCTCCTCCTGGCTGGGCTCACAGAAACCTGTCTGGGTTGCTCTTGTCTGCCAGTGAATCTTTGCAGATCTTGTGTGACAAACTGCTTCATGGCAAAACAAGCTGCTTCTCAGTGGGCGTAGCAGGTACTGGCTTGTTTGTTTTTCCTGCTGCCAAGGCCTTGCTTATCTAACCTCCATTTCAGTTCTGTTCTGAGTGGAAATATTCTTATTTATGCAGCTGGGGCAGAGGTCCTTTTTGTTTTAACTCTTCCAAGTCTGAACTTGTAGAAAAGAAAATCTCTCATGGTGGCTCTGTCTTCTGCTGCATGAAATGTGGTGTTTGATATAGGGATTGTACAGATGAGCACAGATCAATGAATTTGTCCCCTGATCAGTAATCAGCCATGTTAATTTCTTCAGTAAATTTACACTTCTATTTAATTGCATCTAGTAGAAGTTAATTCAGGTCTTAGTTTGAGTCACCCCCATCTAGAGGCAAACCAAACCTGATACAAGTTATATATAAGAAATAATCCCTGCTCCAAAAAGAGCTCAGAGGTGTGACAGCGTAGTTGAAGGACTCCTTGAAGAGCACCCTGATGTCATCTCAGTGTGGGTTTGGAGGCTGTCTGCTGGGATGTTCTGTGCTTGGGCATATCTATTTAGGCTACTCTGCAGTTGGCCTGGGGGCTGCTTGTGAGGGGTAGGTGGCTGAGAACAAGGTGCTCGTAATCAGCCAAGTGACACCCATATGAGAAGATGTAGCCATGTATCTAGGAGACCCTGTTGCTTTGTCCTGATGTTTCTGTCTTTACTCTGGGTAACAGCATCCCTGATGGCCCACAGTGACTTGGTAAGGACTGTTGTGACAGTGGGGACCGGATGATCTTCACACACTGATGCACCTCTTTGATTGTGGCAACCAAAGTGATGGGTTTTTCTGTTATACTGAAAGAACTGTATCCTCTCTAATAGAGAATTCAGTAATTTGCAGAATATCTGATGCCTCCTAGGTTGCTAACTGAAGTGTGAGAACTCCACGGACCCAGTATTGCAGCTGTACCCAGTACTGTGCATTCCTAGGCAGTACTGAGAAAACATGCAGAAATGTGATTTCTTATATATTGCTTCCTTTTATAGTCTCTCAATACACTAATTTGTGTTTTTGTTTAAATACTCTAAGCTCTAGGTTTGCTTTGTTCAGCACAGTCGGTTCAACGCAAAGTAAAGTCAGTCATTAATGATTAATTGGAACATGCTTTCCCTTCTTAGCTGTGCTTTTTATTGACTGTGCAGGTGCCTGTTTCCAAAACAAAGCTGATCTCTGTGTCTCCCCTCTTAAAAGCACTTACCTGTGCTAGGTTATGATTCCATAGTAATTAATGAAGTGTTGCAGAGCTGGTCAGTGATGTCTATTTAGTGTGGGCTAGTGTGTTTCTAAGTACCATGACAAATTGGTTAAGGGAGCATATGTACACGATTTGCTACAGCTGATGAATGACAATAACAGAATTACCCTGTCCATTTACATGCTCAAAGGATCTTGATAAGGTCCTAATGACAGCTCTCCTTTAGCCTGTGTAAGAAGAAATTGTAATTTTGGGAGCAAGCAGAACTAAGTAAAGCTTGTTTCAACAAGCTGAATAGGAGCAGAGTAGGAATCTTTCAACAAAGCTGATGGAGTTAGAAAGTGTGTATGTGCTGAAGCAGAAATGTTTCATAGAAACAAACATGTGGTTTGACAAATTTTAATTGTCAATCATGTGTTGGATAACTGCACAGAAACAAAGCTGCTGAGGTTTGCCCAGGAATTGCTGCCCTGTAGTCAGTCCTCTGGCTGGCTGAAGTAGGACTTCTTTTGTTCTTTAGAACCTGGAAATTTGGTTCTTGCGCGACGCTGATGTGACTCTTCAGTTTTGTTGTTGCTCACTCCTAAATATATTTGCTGTCCTTATTCAGCGCTGAGCAGCCATGATATTGGAAAAAGACCCAACTATGGTCATTTTACTCAGAAGTCCTGGGCTATATCTGATACTTTCTATGTATTGCCGTTTCTGAAATTAAATCTTACAGGATTTTTGCTTCATAGGAAACTTGCAAACTTTTTTAATGCGTATTTGGAATTACATTTCAAGCTATTGAAAATGTCTACAGAAAGGAAATCCTATTAATCAGCTAACCTGAGATCTGACTTCCACCTATTTATTGCTGAGATTTTGAGCAGATGTGGCTGGAGGTGTTGTGACAACCACTGTACTCCTAGCTAGAAGTTGCTTTTATTGCTTTATAAAATACATTTTACACTGAGGTTTACTTGCACACAGGCTCCAGAGGCTCATCCAGTGAAGACTAAGGGCAGAACAAATTTGGCTGTTTCTAAAATTCTGTGCAAGAAAGAAAATTGTTTTACAGTCTCTGATAAGAAATTGCACCATTCTGTCTCTACAGAATGAGTTTGAAGATCAACAGCACCAACAAAAAATAGTGTTAGTATTTTGTACATTCAGGAGATATTCCTTTCTTGGGAATTTGGTCACAGGTACATTTAGTGCTGGAATATATACCCCACCCTGGAGAATCAAAACCTCTAGGGAAGTTCAATTATTAGCTAAAGAGATCCTATGACACAATTCTATGTAGTCTTATCCTATTGCAGACTGAAATCAAATCTGAAATATTATTCCTCCAAAGCCATGGCGTGCCTACTGCTTTCATTTCCAAGTGGCTTCACAGGATATTGACATTATACTAGCTGTGGGATGATTAAGTTTCTCTGTGTGCAATTTTGCTGTCCCTAAGTAAACAGAGACGAAGATCTTAATGAGTTGAATTCCAAGAACTGCAGCCCTGAAAGAAAAATGTAAAACTCACCCACAGCCATCAGTATTTACTTTCTAGATCAAATCTCAGGTCAGGCTTGGGGGGAAGGTGTTAAGAATTGAAGTCCTGACCTAGGGACTGGACAACTGGTTCTGAGTCAGGTGCTCTGTCATCAGTTTTACGTGAAAATTTGAGCAAACAGTTACAGTTCACCTATTCTTGGCTCCTCATTTTCAAAGCGGGGGCAGTAGTACCTTTCTGTCTCACAGGCGTGGGAAATCAGTACAGCTTGTGAGGCTTGGTCATTACTGGTTTGGAAGTATGACAAACCCACCTGTTCTCCTGATTTTACAGATGGCAAAGGCAACATGGGGAGCTGGCTTTGTTAGAGGCTGTGCTAGCAATGATGGACTAACCAGTATAGTCTGGGAATAGCATGTTCTGATGCCAGATCTCTGCTTTGGCCATCCTGTTGCTGTCTCTGCTATCCTTGGCTTGGTATCTGAGGTGCAGAGGTGTTTCACCTGGTGGAGTAACTGGAGATAAAAACTTCTAGTTTCTCTTCTTTACCAGATGCATTTTTTTCCTGGAAAATCTGTTTCAGATTAGCTCAGTCATTAAACTCTCTAATTCCTTAAAAAAAGGTTTGTTTTTGCTTTCACATGCTGACAACATGCTGATGCTTGTCACTTGACTTGGCTGTGTAGCACTTCCCATGACCCCAGTAAGATATTTTGGAAAAGATATTAAAACAAGCATAAATTGGCCCTGCAGAAGAACGTGTTCAGTAAGTGTGTGTTGCAAGCACTTACGTCAAGGAAGCTGGAAATCTGTACAAAACTCTTCTGTCCCTGAAAACCTTGTCATGAGGTCATTTTCTGAGGTGCTGACTGCTGACACCAAAGGACCTGATGATGTTTATGCAAAATCTGGTTGTCCTTCCCTCTAGTATTTACAGCACCCTCACTGATCCCAAATAACCTTGTTGATCCCACACATCTGAGAGCAAAGGAGGCTTTACTCACATATTTCTTGGAGCATTGCACATCTGCCTGGTACCACACAACTTTGGGTTCTGCCACATAGTTGGTTTGCCCATTTAAATGTTTCTGACAAAGCTGAATGTGGTCCAAAAAAGTGTGTCCACCTTCATCACTGACCAAAAGAAAGAATAATTAATGCAAAGATATGATAAAAATTAAATCCAGAAATATGTGCATATTACTTTTTTTGCTCCACCTTACCAGACTTTGCTTTAATTTTGCCAAGTACTGCAGCACCTGATTGTTCAAAGTGATTGAAAAGTTTATGTAAAAACAAGCAGATTGTTTTGTCTATCTATGGCCGAATGCACACTGATCTATTTTTTTTTATTTCTGTAACAGGATGTTTCATGTTTTTCAGGCTGGGTTCCTATGCAGAACTGGCTACCAGTTCCTGTTGAGTTTCCCAATCCACCCACAAGGGCAGAAGATCCTTTGATGTGAGAGACCCACATACAAGCCTCCTTTGGCAAAGGCTGATGCCCAGGTATTTCAGTCACCGGTGGGTCTACATTAGGTTTTGTTGTAGAAGTGAAGTGAATGGCTTCAGAGGAGAAGGCTGAAATACACAGGGAGCATATCTGATGGTTTATTGATTGGGACCCTCTAAGAGGAAGGGTACATAGGGCAGATGGAAGTACATGAACTTGGGATTCTCTCCTACATCATGAACAACTAATACCGGGGTTACTTCTCCCCCTGTCTCTGCTGAAGCTGCTCCTCTTCATCTCCAATAACTCTTAGGGTCAAAGTGAGTTCCATGGCCAGGTGCTTGGTTCAGCCCATGTGGTACTACCTCTCTTCTGTAGACCAGGAACAGTTTCCATTCTTTCTGGAATCCAGCCATTCTGTCTGATTCCTTTGGCTTTTGTAGAAAATGCCTCCCAAGGGAAATCACTTGATTTCCACCTAATAAAACATTTCACTTAATCTGAAGCCAAATGTTTCCAATTTGCCATATATTCCAAAATAAGTAATTCTCAGGGGACCCACAAAAACACTTTTTTTTTTCTGTTCCATGACAGAACATAATTAATTAACTAATGCCTTACCTCCTCTCATGCTAAAGGCAAGGTGGCAAAAGTGGCAGTACTATCTCCCCTTGCCCTGTAAAATGTGCTCAGGCTGAGGGAAGCACTGGGGGCAGTGATAAGGGATCAAGCTCATATTTGAGTGAGTCACACTTGCCTGTTTGCTTCCCAGTGAAAAAGTAGCCCTGCAAAAAGAGATGTGAGAGGTTCAGAGGTTCAGGGCTGTCCTCTGACAAACGGATGAATTTCACAGCACCATCTGTCCTTCGGGCACCTTTCTCTCTACCCACTGACAGCTGAACTGCTCATGTCACATGCCCTGTGGCCACTGAAGTGCTGCTTCTTTTGAGTTGTCTGACTTGCTTGAACAGTATGGAGGACTGAAGTTCCTGCTATCATGACAGTGACCTTCCTCCAGGCGCCACAGAAAGTGTCCAGGGAAGGACATGGTGATGCTGTGCCCTCAGTTACATTCCTCCCCTGCAGCTGCTGCCTCTGGCTCTCTTGTTTCCCAGCAACTCTGTCTGCAGGCACGATGCCTGTCTGTGTTTAGGGGATACCTTCACCTTAGCCTCCAATGTCAAATCTGCGCTTTTACTCATCAGTCTTTTCTCTCCTCATCTGTCATTTGGGCCATGATAACGCCCCTGTGCTCCTCAGGAGGGCTAGATGAGGGAGAGGAGGAACAAACTGTCTTCCAGCAATGCAGAAACATAAAGCTAGAGCTGCAATTGCACTTAGCGAGCACATAAAAGCCGTAATTTCTTTGCCAGTGCACAGCCCAGAGACAAAGCCTCTGCAAAGCCCTGTTGGCAACCACCCCAGACAGAGACATCTGCGTGGCACATCCCCACAGGGGTGCAGAGCAGAGGAGATGATATGTCTCTACTCTGCAATCAAGGCTCTCATTTTGTCAGTTTTATTCCCTTCTTGTGGAAGCCAGTAAAACACTCTGCTTTTCCCAACTCCCACCCGCAGTGCAGTGCTTTATGGTGCTTGGGTGCTCCCTCCCCATTCTGAGGAGAGGCTGCCACCACATCCCTGTGTCACCACTGTCCTGGCAGGGCTGGGTGACTTGCCACCCTGCCTGCCTGCCTTCCGCTGAGCAATACCCTTCTAGCTTTCCTGACCGCTGCTGCAAGGCACTGACAAGCACAGGACCTTGCTGCTGGGAAACTCCTGCATGCAGTCTTGCTCTGAGGCACGCTGCAAAGGTTTTAATTATGTTTGTTTGCTTCTTGGGCTTGGAAGGGCTGTCCAGGTCTTTCCCCACTTTTTGTTATTTTTAAAGAATTTTTTGGATGAATCCTCTCTTTCTATGTCTGCAATTTAAAGCATGCTGCTGCAGGCCCCACGCTATTACCACTTGCCTGTCCAGCTCTGCTGTACCACCTGATGCTGTGCTGCCAGGGCACATCAAAGTGCTAAACTCTGAGTAGATGGGCTGCACTGCTCAGCTATTCAGATACAAAACAGCTGCTTTGGGGGATGTTACTGATCTGTTGTGTTTCTATGATTTCACAGAGACTGAAATCTGGACAAACCCTGGGAAGAAGTCTGGTCTGCTGCACTTCACTGACTCACTACAACAACATGTGTTGCAGGTTTTCTCTCTTCTCATTTGTGAGATGATGATGTACATCCTTTATCCTTCCTCTTTGTACCCTCACATACAAAGATCATCTCCAAGCAGAGCTGTATTTCTCAGCCTCCTAAATGAGGAGTCACCAGGCAGAATGACTCACTAGTGCAATTTTCCATAGCTTAATCTAAACTTTTAGGGCCTGATTTCATTATTATTGCTTACGTTAAGTGGTTTCTTCCTTCATGCTGAAATCAGCAGGATTTCTTGTGTCACTTGGGTGGAAGGTTTTTAAAAAACACCAGGGTTGTTTCAGGTCAGGATTCAATCAGGAGAGTGAAGTGCGGGATGAAGTGCTGGACAGGTCAACAGAGCTGGTGATGAAAACTGGCTTCACATAATGCATGTTCTTCTGTGTTACTTAAGCATTTGAGTGATTTAGTAACTTCTGTGAGCTCCAGGCTGATGGGCTGGCGTGGAGAGGTGGCATTCAGTGGGCAAGTAAGAAATTGCATGTCTCTTGAGAAAAAATTTGAACATTTTGGAGAGCAGCGAGTTAGATGCAGTGCTGTTTTTTTCACATTTCCTTTTCCAATAAATCCTCACCCAGGAAATGGAATAACTTTCCCAGACCATCAGAGTAAAGTACTCCAGAAAAAGCGTTTAGGTCTTTGAAAGTACCTAAGGACCTGACACCCTTTCCTCACACATCACAAAATGGATCTCTGTGATTTCTCAGGAAGAGTACAAAGATGCCATGACGTCATGTAGAAAGAAAATGAGAAAGTCAAGAGCTCAGCTGGAACTCAATCTGACCACTGCTGTAAAAGATGATAATAAAAAAATGCAAAAGGAGGGCCAAGAAAAATCTACATTCTTCATTGGATGTGGGAGGAAACAGTGTCACCAAGGATAAGGAAAAGGCTGAGGTATTTAATATCTTATTTACCTCAGTTTTTAAGAGTGGTTATCCTCAGGGCAACAGGTTCCCTGAGCTGGTAGACAGTGACAGGGAGGAGAATAGCCCTCCTACAATCCAGGAGGTAGGTAGTGACCTGCTGAGCTGCTTAGATGCTCACAGGTCTATGGGACTGGATGTGATTCCTCCAAGGGTGCTGAGGGAGCAGCAGAAGAGCTCACTCAGCCACTCTCCATAATTTATTAGCAGCCCTGGCTAACTGGGGAGGGCCCAGATGATTGGAGGTTGGCCAGTGTGATGCCCATCCACAAGATGGGCCAGAAGGAGGATCCAGGGAGCTACAGGCCTGTCAGCCTTGCCTTGGTGCACGAGAAGGTTTTGGAACAGATCATTTTGAGTCTGATCACACAGCACTCACAGGAAAACCAAGGGATAAGGCCCATCCAGCATGGGCTTAAGAAAGGCAGTCCTGCATGGCCAACCTGATTGCCTTTTATGACCAGGTGACCTGCCCACTGAATGAGGGAAAGGCTTTGGGTTCAGTTAGCAACTAGACAAGAGGACATAGTCTCAAGCAGCTCCAGGGAAGGTTCAGGTTGGACATCAGCAGGAATTTAACAACATCAGCAGGGTTGTTAAGCATTGGAATATACTACCCAAGGAGATGGTGGAGTCACCATCCCTGGAGATGTTAAAGAAAAGACTGGATGTGGCACTCAGTGCAATGATCTATTTGAGAACGTGGTGATTGGTCAAAGGCTGGACTGAATGATGTCAGTTCTCTTTTTCAATCTAATTTATTTTGTGATTTCCCAGCATCACAAATCATTCCTTTTCCCTCCTGTCCTTTCTGCTAAAACAAACCCAGTCCCTCTTCAGGATTTCTTAGTATCTCGGCCAGTCTGACTTGAAAAATACTCTTGTACTGAAGCTTTCACATCTGCTGTATTTACATTACCTTTTCCCTACTCACATCTTTCTCTTTTTTTCTGGTTAAGTCCTTTTCACATGCATAAAAAAAGTCATCTGCTTATTTTTGCCATATTTGCAGACTTATAAGCATATCTGTTTTGCCTCTCAGCCAAATAGCTCAGTTCTGAGAGTCTGGTTAGAGTTTGTTTCTTCTCTCTGAATTCTCACTTTGATAATGTCTTACTAGCAATGTGCTACACACAACTGAGTGAAAAAACATCCCAGAGAACATCACCCACAGATCTTATTCAGAAGAATTGTCCCTTCTGTCCTTCAGGACAGGATATATTTTCTCAGACTCTGTCAAAAAAACTTTTGCAGAAAAGCACCCCCTCACCACTGCAGGCATGACTTTTTCAGGTTTAGCTGAGGAAGGCTTTGACCCTGCCAGATCTAGGGCAAGAGACCCTCGGGGACACCAAATCGGGTCGTGGACCCCCACTGCACTTGTGCCAGAGTACTGGTGAGTCAGGTTGGTTACTGTGATCCCCAGTGAGTTCTGTCCTACTTTCTCTCCTTTCTTATTCCCTTTTTCTATGTTCTTTTTCTCATGGCAAAAGAAGTTCAGCCCCTTTTCCTTCAGTTAGTAACTTATTTTTTTAATTCAGTTCAATCTTCCCATGCTGCAGAGATTTTTTCCGTCCTGGCTGTGATATCACTCTGCATGGAGACCCATCTACTCCTGTAACCCTTGAAAGTGTGGGTAAAAACGATAGAGTATGTTCAAATATTTTGAGAAAGCATACAATAATAAAAAACCAACAAATTATTACCAGAACCTTGAAAGTTCTAACTCTCAAAGTAATTAGATAATAGAGTAGGTCAGAAATATGCCTGCCCCATCTTTTTTTTTTTTCCACTTTCCTCATGCCCTATTTCTGTAGCTTTTAGTCCTTATAATAGCTAATCCCCTGGGAGTAAGGACTAACCTCTTGAGACTAGTGTACTTGGAAAGCCTGTAGCTTTTTCTTTTGCAAATACTAGCTTTGCCAAAAATCATAATCTGTGAGAATATTCTCTCTGGCAGCCTACATAACCCATAGGATCTCCCAGACTGTTGTTTGCAGTAGAAATTGTTGTGTGTAAAGGCTCTGTTTCAGATGGAGTGAGCCCTTATTTTCAAGCTGAGGTGCACGGGTGATGAATAAGAATTGTCCTTGCACATCATGCCAGGAATGTGCATGCACTGATTGATATTTTCTGTGAGGAGTAGCATCTCTGTTCTAGTTTTGGCCCCAACATAGATGTTAATCTATACCACCTCACATGGTTGTTGAAGGTGGAGGCAAGGGATTCTCTTGGTTCATAAAAGAAGGGTGTGGTTTCTGGCCGAAAAAATGTGGTGGGCGGGGGGAGGGTAAACTGTCTACCATTTTTCATTGTCTTGGGGTCTGTGGTGAGCATTTTTGCATGTGAATCACCCTCTCTTTTGTATACTTTTGTTATTAACATTTTTGCTGTTACTGTTTGTTTTCTTATGTCGTTGCTGTTTCCAGTAAACCGTTCTTATCTCAACCCATGATCTTCATATTTTGTGTCCCAATTCTCAACTCCATCCCACCAAAGCAGGAATGGGGAGCAAGAGAGCAGCATGTGATTTAAGAGAGTCTCGCTGGGGACACTGAATTGGGGAATAGCATTCCTAAACCATGACAAACACATAGGTGAAATCTTAACTAAAGGAGAAGGGGAGTAGAAGTTGAATAGAAGACAGGCTGGTTTATAAAGAATAGAGAAGAAAAGGGAAAACTTTTCCTACTTGGTTTAGCAAAAAGTAAAAGAGGCACGAGGAGGGGGGTGATCAGAGTCAGCTGAGCTTTCCCAGATTTGCAGGTGATACCTGGGGGTCTGGCAGGTCCCCTGGGGACAGCAGCTGTCATGGCTTCCTCTTTGGCTCTATGTGGACTCACAGCTGGAAAAGTCTCATGGGCTACTGAGGCTCCATCTGCTCTGTGTTTGTACTGTGATATGCTCTGCAGGATCATACGTGCAATGGACTTGTTGGAACACTGAGTCTCCGCAGAGAAAACATCTCTCGGGACTCAGTGTGATGTGCTACGCAGAACAGGCATAAAGCTGCTCCCTCTTGCCAGAACCTCCACTGGCTCAGACCTCCTCTGAAAATACAAAAAGCTCAGGTCAGGTATGTGTTACTGCTGCTGACTTGAAAAATATCTCTTCTCAGTGTGTGTTTAGAGATCTGACACAGAGCTGTGGTGTACCACCTCCTACAATATTTACCAGGATCTAGAAAGCTAAAACTCTTAGAGGAAAGGTTGTTCTTCCAGAGAGAGTACCACAGGCCAGGCAGGTCTCAGAGACCGGGCTGAGCTTGCCAAATTCAAACCCTCATATAGGGCTTTGTTAATGCTCCAACACAGTTGTATCTGGAAGGGGGCTTTGGGCAAGTTCTGCTTGCTTGTTCTTATTGAGATTGAGATTTTCAGGTGGCTGTCCAAATTGTGGCCTTAAATTTCAGGTCAGAGCCTGGCTCGCAGCCCAGCCCACCCATGGAAATGGGAGTGAAATTCCCAGCAACCGTGGCTGCCCTGAGCTGCCTGGGTAATTATTGAGCTCTCACACACAAAGTATGTTTTTTGTGAGACAAAACACAAACCAGCTCTGTATCTCTCCACTTCACACATTTTTTCTCTCAAAACAGTCAGATGTGATCAAAGCATAACCCGGTTTGACAAAGCATTTGTGAACTTGAACAGACCTGGCCTCCACTACAGCTTGCAGTGAAACCCTGAACCGGGAGCACATTGCCTGGTTCCAGACTGGGATTTGCTCAGCAGCTGGGATCAATGCAGCCTCAGCCAGTTGGGTTTAATTGCTACAGACGCCATTCGCTGTGCAGTGAGATGCAAAGTGGAAAGCAGGCTTTCAACTCCTTGTGTTCTCAACAGACAAATATGGAAGGGGTCCAGTGCCTTCAAAGGGCACAGGGTTTGGATGGGAGTCCCAGGCAATTTGCAGGGAGAATTCTGGTGGAGCTAGGTTTGCACAGGGGCCAAGAGCATTCCTGGTGCAACAGTGTTGACGTCAGTGCCTCACGCATTCAGCGTCAGATCCTCATTTGTATTTTCTCCTGAGCTCACAGAGCCTGGCATCTAGCTTGTGCTTTTGTTACAGCAGCTGTTACTGATCTGGCTGCCTCAATAATTTCCCCATTCCCTGGAAAACCCACCCAGAAGCCCATCTCTAGAGCTCTGTGATTGCTCTATTAAGCACACGCTTCCCAGATTGACTCCCTCTCCACAGAAGAATTCATCTGAATAATTATCCCCTTCTTGGTGCTAGTTTGTTTTGAATGCAGAAATTTGGCCATTGCAATTTGTTCTATTCTTGAAAATTCCAAAGTCATTGAATAACGATGAATAGAAAAAGCCTTTTGTTAATTCAAATTCCACAGTGAACAGTGGCAGCCTCTCTGATGGACATGGCATGTGAGGCTCTCTCTTCCAAAAAAGTGAGTCTGTGGCTCTAGAAATTCTGCTGCTTTGGAGAAGTCAGGCAGGAGGCACTCCCTTGTCCAGTGCTACAGCAAGCATTGCTTGCAGGTGTGTTCCTGAGCAATATACAGGTGAATTATTGGGAGATCTTTTTCAGTGGTGAAAAGTGGAGCAAAACTGCTGACCCTGAGAAACAAAAAATAGATTTCCCTTAGTGGAAGTGATGTAGAACATGAAGTGTCTACCAGCATCTTATCAGCACATCACTGTAGCACAGGAATTGCCACAGTAGCTTAGAGAAAGGGTTTGTCATTGAACCCAACTTTTGTTGTTTCAGAGGACAGCACAAAACATCATGTTAACAACCATGCTTGACTATGGAGGGTGCTTCTGCTGTTTCCATAAACCTCTGCTGGATGTTTTTGCATTATTTCTCAAGCAAGATCTCAAGACAAGGGCCATGCCTTTCAAATTCCTGTGGAGGTATGTTTTAAAGCGAGGTCATTAGGGATGCCTAAATGATCTCTTACATGTTTATGATTTATGTCAGCCCTTTCCTATTCTTGCTTGTGCGCTTTCTTTTGCTTGTAAAAAAACCTTTTCTTTGGATCCCTCTCTACATTTTTTATGGATTTTCAAATATTTCTAGTTGTTCTTTCACAATTTTCAATTTTATTTTGGCTGTTTCTTTTGAGAAAGAAAAATGAACACTGTTATTTCAGTGTGAGTGGTTAATTTTGTTCTTAAGACAGGAGCAAAGGCAGCGTGCCCGTTTCTCTTGGTAAGTTAGAGCCTTCTGAAACTCTTACAGTTGCCTTTTCTTAATGTCAGGGGTAAATGATATGCATCCTAATTCAGATACTTCTATGCCAAAAATGACTGCTTATGCCAGATTTCCACCTGCTGCATTTTTGCTGAAATCGGTATTTTGAAATTATCTGGATGAGAATTCCTACCCCAATATCATCTAATTTTAGATGCATCTATGAGAGCAACTCACAGACATTCCTGCTTTCTAGAAGGAGCACGACTACAATGATGTTTTGGTTTCATAGAAAGTAAGTTAAAGCTAAAATTCCCTGAAGGAACTCAACAGATTGTCTCAAAGTCCATGAAAACCTTGTTATCTTAAGGCAGCCTGGGAATGAAAGACTATATTTTTGCTTCTGTCAGCTTCCTGACTCTTTCCTGAGGCCATAGCAATCAAGCTCTCACCTGGTGTTGTTTAGTGGCATGTCTCAATCATGTTCCCTGGGGCAGTTCTGTTCCAGAGAGAAACCACCACAGCTTCTGTCTCATTGATCACATCAGAAAGAAAAGCGAAGTTTGAGGGAGAGATGGAGTTCATCGCTTTCTCATCTGTAGATGAAAGATTGCATCCTTTTCCACTTACCTTAAACATGCTGGTTTAAAAAAGATTGCTTTATTGTTAAAGTAAAATATTAGCTCTGGAAGTTCCCTTGGTAGGTCTCTCTTAGGTTCCTTCTCCAAAACTGTGTGAGATGCAAAGTGACTTGTGCTCAAAATATGTGTTGTGGTTAACTGTAGAGAAGACCTGTGAATCCAGAATCAGACAATGGTGGGTAAAAAAGCAGTGATACATGGTCATGGAGAAATGAAGAGAATTCCTATAAATGGAAGACTTCTTATAAAAGGCTACATGGTCTTACCTGTTTATTCCCATTTGTCTCCCTGGAAAGTTTTAGTTTGTGCTGGAACGCAGCTTTTCCACATTCTTTTCTGTGTATCATTTAATCCTCTTCTTCTGTCCCCTTCCCCCCATCTCTAATATTTGTGTTTGACTTAAAACTGGACACAATGGGAGAGATATTTGGGCTCCCCCCTCTACTTTCCCTGAGATCTCTTATTTATTTGTGTAAATGTTTTGTTTAATTGATGCACATTTGCCAGAGAAATGCTGGGCTCAGCTCCAGGCACTCTCATTTCCCTCTTCCATCTTGAGACATTCCAGACCTGAGGAGCATAAGCTTGCACAGCTAAATATTTAGGAACAAAGCAACAAATCTGTGTCACCAAAAAGCTGTGAATATCCCTCAGAATAAAATGATGTAATTTAGTATGTGCAGAAAAAGATATATCAAACCATTTCTATGAAAAGTCTTGGAGCAGACTAGGAAAGGTTTAATACTTAAACTATCAATTATTGTAATCAACATGGCATCTCACTTAAGTCTGATATCAGAGGTAAAGCATCACCATACTCAAATCATTCTAACCCCAGACTGCTGAAATATCACAGTGTGCTGGTGACACCTTAATTCTGTAGGATCCCACACCCCTCCTAGCATAGATCAGCTTCTTTCACTGAAGATCAGCATGTTTAAGCTTTTCCCTCTAATTCCTCTTTTAATTTTCCAGTACTTTCTATGAACATGGAGAGAAATTATGGATAAGCATGCATCATTTGGAGCACAGGCACTGTACTGCTCAGCTTTGCTGAGACAAACATCACCTACTGCTAATGACTGCTGAACCTGCCACTAGGGACTTTGTCTGCAAAGTTTTGTGAGATTTCTAAACCTCTCATAGAAATTGGTGCAGAAATTTGTCAGAGTTTACCACAACCCATAGGCGTGGTGAACTTCAGCAGAGAAGTTCAGAAGAATACAGATGGGACTGTCTGCCTTGCTTATACTGTTGACAGAGGCTGTGAACCCTTGTACAAAGTCTGAGAAAAGTACCAGAGGTTTGGGGTATCTTCTTTGGACTTTAGTGCTTGTATGCATCAAACCTTTAGATTGGACATGTCCATGAAAGTAGCTCCTTTTCCTCTACTGCCACATGGTCTGGATGTGAAGGCAGTAAAAGGAATTAAAAGCAAATGGGAATCTGGAGATAGAGGTCCAATTTATCCTCAGTGATGCTGGATTAACTCCAACTAGATGATCCTTCATGTCCAGATGAGTGAGACAGACAAAGACTGACTGCCTGTCTATGCTTGCCTGTCTCTTCCAGTCTGGTAGTGACTGGAGCATTCTGCATCTTCCAGTTGTCTCCTGCCCTTCTTAAAGGTTTTTAGAGCTTCTCCAATAGAGTAAGGGCAGCACTGTATTTAATCAGTTGCCTGTCAGCCGTCACAAGGCCTTGAAGTGGTTCGGGAGAGGGAATACAAACACTGCACACCTGCTTCCAGCCTCTGCCCAAGGTACACCCAACACCACCAAATGCTACCACTGGGTTTGCTCCTGGGCTACAGTCAAGTGTTAAAACAGGGCTACTGCTTGCACAGATGTACGGTATCTTTGCAACAGCCCAGGCACAGCAATGTACTCTTTAGCTCTTCAGTTTATGGGGAACATCTGAAGCCTGGTCACATGCAAATAAATATTCCCAGTGTATAAGAGGGAGAGAGGGGGAAGAGCAAAGGCAACAGCCTGTCTGAATACAAATGGGAGAAGTGAACCAGCATTGCATTGCCAAAGTCTGGATTTTTCTATCAATCTTGAGGTTGCTTTTGCTTTCCTTAATGCCCCAGCTTTATGGAAATCAGGGTTTATTTATCAATATTGACGTAACTTTTGAATGTTTTCTGAGTCAATATTTTGATGGGAAATATATGCTGGTTTAATTTCTTATTTTATTTATTGGAATGGGAATACACAGACGTCAAGAAATTACACATTTTTGTGTCTATTAATGCACATATTTTTCTTTTAGCTGAGCACCTGATGGAGAAATCTATGAAAGCTGTAAATAAAACTTCTTTTCTTCCTCCCTTTTTGCAAATTGTTCTGTAAATAACTATGATTGGTTTTAGACTAGAGGCCAGGCCTTGACCACATAATCAGTGCATCAGCTGTGCCTTTTCCCCAGCATCACTTGTGAGCATCTGGCATATTCTCCACATGGGACAGGCACGTGGCTTGCACCCGGATTTGGAAGTGAGACAACAATAATCTTGCTCTTCCCCCAGTGGTTTGGAGTGCAAGAGAGTGCCTGAAATAACACGGCTAAGGTGATTCCTGCTTGGGCACACCTGGAGATCACTCCTGGAGATACCTAAGTGATAGACAACGCTGCCTCTGGGGCACCAAATGACCACTGCCATTTAGCAAAGTCCCTTCATCAAAGGTTAGTAATGCAGATGAAATGTGGAGTGGTTTAAAGCTAGCTGCTACTATTAAAGCAGATTAATATTAGCTTAAACAGACTGTGATACTTTCTGAGTGAGCTATCCTTCTGTCTGCAGACAAAGAAGTTCAAACTATGCTAATGAGGGGAGCTGGTTGGGAAATCTGTGATATCTGAACATAACTACACTCTGATTTCTCTCTTTTTGTATATTTGAGTTTCATGGAGATAGAATGAATTAAATCCTCTCAGACTGAAGCAGCCTGGGTACAGGCAGAACACATTTCAATGTATGCTGCCTCTGCTTGCCAAAATATTTCTTGCTGCTAATTGGAAAAAGGCAAGTTCCCTTGTGGGACAAACAGACTGCTTGAGTCATGACCTCTGGGCCAGCAACAGACTTAATGGTTTTTCTGTGAGGTATTCATCATTTCTAAGTAAGTGGCTTGAAATGTAACTAATTTCCTTCATAAATGTTTCTGTGATTTTGGTCACTTCTGAATGAAAGCACCTTCCCTCAAAGTGAAAAACAGGAAAGCAGAGAGAAGACAGACTTTCAAATGGAAAGTTTATATGTGTCTTCCTTGATAATTACTCTATTCAGTTGAAATGGAGCCAAAACTGCAGAGGAAAAGGGGTGAAGGCAGATGAACTAGATTTGATTGCTAAGATAACTTTAGGGTAGACTCAAATTTGGGCTCAGGTAAAACAGTCTCTTTAGGGTGAGGATACTCAAGGAGTGTACAGTCAGATAACAGGACACATTGAAAGGCTGAGAAATTGGGAAAATTATGTGAAGGCTCTTCTTTGTAAGCTTTTGACAGTACTGCAGGTGAGATCATGTTCCCTCTCTCCTACCTGTCCTTAATTTACTAAGGCTGAAGGCTGCTACTGGAGTCTGGTTTAGAGACATCTGACTCAAATTCAAGCCAAACGGATCACATCTTTAATACTGGTGAACTCCATTTCCTTCCTTCTGTCAGCTAGGGTGGTGATGGTCCTGGATATGTTCCAATAGTCTGGACGGGAGATTTGATGGTCCTGGACATGTACCAGTAGTCTGGAGGGGAGATTTGGGCGGAACTGGCCTCTGCTCAGTTTCCACTGCACAACTCCCATGACACAAAAGCAGTTCCCTTTCTGAAGTCTTGCCAGATGCATTGTAGGCTTAAATAGCAACTAAAAAAATTTCTTTCATCTCTTGCAGTCACTGGCCAGTTTTAAGCTGTGCAATGGTGGCAAGTCACATGGGGAAAGCTCCCTTTCCTGACTGAACATGACATGCCCTTTTTGGCTGCACTCAGGGTATGAGTACCCTGAGTCAGTTCACTGCCACTGCACATACCTACTATTTTAAGAAACAGCTTACTAAACCAGAGGAAATTCTTTTGCTCCCACCATGTATCACATTTGGAAAGTGACCTCAACATGTCAGCAGCAGAGGCTGACTTTCAGTAGGCTTGAGAGACACACACCTGCAAAGGGTGCTGGGCCTCAGCTTGCCAGAACTTTATTAGCTTTGGAAAAAGGGGTCTCAAGTATTCCCCCAGGCTCCGTGCTGGGGATTTACTGTGACAGTCTTGAGTTGGGAGGTGGTTTCTGCAGAAGACCTCTAGCCTTTGCAATTCAGAAGTTAGAGGTTGGAAAGTTAGCATTGGCATTCTTCAAGGCATCAACATCTGATTGTTATTGATGTCTGGACCAGTGAGTAGCTGAAAAGCCTGACATTTGTAGACTTAGAAGTATTTTCTTACACGTTTCTAGAACCTTTTATGAAGTTCCCTAGAATGAATCACTGTTTCAAAAGAGCTTAATAAACATCATACAGTTAAAATTATTTGAACACAGTACAGTTCAAACTAAGATTGAGTTTTCAAAGTAAAGGTTTGCCAGAAACTGCAAAACAAACTGTTATTCTCCTTAATGTGATAAAACACCTGTCAGCCTCCAGAAAATCAGATTTTCAGAAGTTTCTAGCAGTAGCTGTGAATTCTGAATGTTCCCCTCCACCCCAGAGGGCATACACCTGATGATTGATAACCAGCACACATTCAGCTCTTTAAATACTGCAAGGAAGCCACGTGACTCTAAGCAAGGGCACAAGGACATGGCCTCTGATTGGGAAAACCTTGTAAGGGGGGGTGTGATTCTCACACATGCTTTTCTGGGAGCTCCTTGATGCAATCTGACGAACGTACCTGACAAAGTAAATAAACACCAAAGAGAGCACTTCCTCAGCTTTTTTCCAGAGTTATAACTGCAGCTGTACCCAGGATCTTAAGGCAAAATCTGACTGAGTGTCAGTCCATTTCTTTTGCTAGTAAAGTCTACAGGTAAGAGCAAACTATTACTATCTTACTCAAACTGTGTTTTGCTTCAGCTGTAAGATATGGAGAATTATTTTTGTTTGCTTTTGACAATGGGTATAGTCAATTTCTGGGGCACTCTAGTTCCAGATAAATGGAACTGTTGTTATCATGGGACACTGAACTCTGATAAGACATCCAGCATCTTTGGTTGGTACTTCTCCACAAGAAGAATCTTTGTCTGGTACTTCTTTTGACCTGTGACAAGTCACTGAATTGCCCTGTGCCTCTCTTTCTTAGATGTAAAGTGGGAGCAAGCTGAATGACTGTGTTGTAATGTTGCAGTCATAAACACCCAAAGCATTTGCTTATTCTATAGTAGAAAACAAGATTGGGGTGACCACCAGCTGTATTTTTAAGATTAATTATTTCCGTCTGCCAACTTGTTTGGAACTGGACACTGTAGTAGGATGAGTGTTAGTCAACTCACCATTGTTTGGCTGTACAGGAGAATATGCTAGATATCGGGATGGAGAAGCTGCATGTTGAACGCAAATCAAATTCAGGACCAGCAGATCTAAATAGTTTTGTGGCAGTCTCCTGGATGGGTCTGCACCCCTGCAATGCACTCTAGTGAGAAGAGACAGTGGGGTCTGCCGAGATAATGAGGTCAGACTCAACATTGCATGCAGGCAGTTGTTGTGCTTTGAGGACGGGGTTGGCTCACAATCAGTGTCAGAGGGAACTGGCATCTGAAAGATTAGAGCTTGCTTTGTGCAGTATCACTGACAAGCAGTTCAGGCACTGCTTAGATACATGTCTTCATGCACGCTTGACGAAGTCCAGCGTTGAGGGAACTGGCTGAGAAATATTAGGATATGTTTCTGAGCTATCACAGAAAAGAGATGTGATCCCAGGGTGTACAAAGAAAGTGCATGTAGTGATAGCTTTGAAGAAAGAAGAAAAGGAAGTTAAAAGAACTAGGTAGTAGTCACCCCAGTTCCAGTTTCTGGAAAAAGTGGGACAGATGAGCTGTGCACAAGCCTATTGAAGACAACAAAGTGGTAAGTCACAGGCACACTGGCCTTTCAAGAATCAACCCTATCAGAGACATCTGCCCTCTTTTTTCTGACAGAGGAACCAGCCAGGGAAGGAAAAAGAGATGTCCTATATTCTGACTTGGGTAAGGTTTTCCATTTTCCTTCATGTAATACTCATAAGGCAGCTATAGATTCACATCCCATGTGAAATTCAAGGAATTTGAGTTGCAGTCCCATGGGAAAGCTTATTCACTGAACATCCCCTGGAGCTTTGCATCAAATGGGGGGAGCAATGAGGGGACTCTTGTCATTAATGGCTTCATAGGTGCAACAGCCATAATGTTTATCAAATGTGTTGGTGGTGTCATGCTGACAGGCATGCAAGCACATTGGAGAACAGGGTCAGAATTCAAAGGGATCTTCAGGTTCTGGAGGACCAAATGTAATAATATTCAATATGGACGGGTACAAAATAAGAATCCATTGCACAAATAGAAGGAAGGTGACAGCTTGCAGAACAGCAAGAGAAGGGAAGGTTTTAGTGGTTTTAAGGGATCACAAAATGAATGTTTCAAATACTTTTCTACTGTTAAGAGACCATCATTATCCTGGGACAAACAGACATGAATACAGTCTCTGAAACAGCCTCCTTTCTCTGCTGAGCACTGGTGGGTTTTTGGATTGAGTGTTTATGCCTAACTGTGGATTGCAGATTTCAGAAAAGCCATAGATTAGTTTAAGAGAGTTGAGACAAGAAGAACAAAAACAATCAGATGTCTAGAGAAGATATTCTCTAAATTTTTTCCATTTGTTGCCAAGACTGTACACTAACCTCTCAGCTTGTTGTGAAAGGAGACAAACAATTTTCTGAGTCAGGGCTAGACAGGATAAGAACTCTCCCTTACAGCTTACACTGTAGCAGGAGAGATAAGGGTTAGCCTTTATGAAGCCCTTCTCATTCCAAACGTAGAAAAGCACTGACTAAGTTTCTTAGGAGACCTTAGGAGTCTTTCAAATGAGATTTCAAATCTTTGCATCTTCCAGAATTGTCATGGTAGTGCTGCCACAGGTAGAGATGTAAATAACAAGAGAACAACAGAGAACCCAGCCAGCGGAGCTGTGCAAACCAGACAAGCCTTTGGGCAAATTTCTTTTGCAGTCTCAAGCTATTGGTAACCTTACTGTGGAACAGACCAGCAGACAGTGTCCTGCCAGTCTGTGCCAAAGGCAGAAGAAATCACTCAGTAGAGAAAATAGGTGCTTGTCAGCCTTTTTAGAAACAAAGGTAACAGCACCACCTGCACACTTCTGTTGACTCTTTCCCTGTTACTTTAGTTGCCAAACACTAATGATAGGTTGTGCAACTGTTAGAACAAGAAGATCCTCAACCCCAGCTTCAATGTAAGTGTCTGGGGGCCACTGGCTTTAAAGGGATTTCGAGTTTTGGTTCTGGGTCCATGTGAGAAATTGGAAGGATTTCCAGTCTTGGGAGATTTGACTTTCATCCCAGCTACTTCCACATTTCTTTTTCTGACCAATTTTTTTCATCCATGCACTACTTTGAAGGGGAGATAGACTCTTAGCAGCCTTGACAAATATCTACTTACAGCTGTCAAAACCTTGTGCTAGTCTGACTTCTGGTGATGTCTTCTTTCCAGAGAGCAGTCAATCCAGTGTGGTTATTTTAATTTAAATATTAGCATAAAATTTCTGCTCGCCTTAAAATTTTGCATCAGACAGCTCAAAAACCTCCCTTTCATTCACTCCCTTGTGCAGCCAATCAGTGATGGTCTCCCCGGTATTCTCTCAGGAAGTTTGCATTAAAATAGTATTTAAAAATGGGACATTATTTTTGGGCCACATCAAGTTCAGATAATGATAGCGTAGCTGGATGAGATGCCAAGGAGTTGTACAGCTCAGGCAGTTGCCATTACACTGGTCAGCAGTGTTGTCCCACAGGGTCTCAGGCTGTTCCCTGACATCCTGGTAATTACACAAAGACAATAATGTTCCTGGGAGCAATTGCTGACTTTTTAAGGGCAACATCACCAAAGCTCTTGCACAAGATGGGGAGAATGAGGGAAGGAGAATAGAAAGGTATCTGTCTCTCACAAACTGACTGCAAAGAAAAGCTTAAAAAGAAAAAAAGAATATTTTGTAGCAGTTGTTAAGAAAGCATGACAGTATGTGAGAGGATCATTCTTTTGTGGGGATAATATTTGGCTCAGGAAAGCAGAAGCTGAGCACAGCTGAGCTGGATGGATACATCGATGCTGTCTTTGTAGCTCTCTGATCAAGTCAAGAAGCTACAAGTTTTGTGGCTCAACTTAAGACACAAGGCTACCAGTAAGTGTTATCACCATTTGTTATTCTCTGGCCTGGCAGGGCAGAAAAGAAGGTTAGGATGAGAATGATGATCTGCTGTCAATGCAGTCAGGCTGAAGCAGAAAAGCTGTGGGGCTCCTGCAGGATTGAGTTGCACCGGCAGAGCCCTGTGAAAACCAAGGGCATCTGCAGCAGTCAGTGGGCTCAAAAAACTGCACTGATACCATCACCTCTCCCTAGAAAAGGCTATGTGTGAATGAATGTGTCTTTTGGGGGGATGTTAGAAGTATCCTGCTTAGTTCTTAGTTATACTGCCAGAAACAAGATCCCAGTTTCAGCTCATGTAGTTAGTTCAGGCAGAAGCAGTATAAGCTCCTATTTTAAACGAAAATACAGAAGAATTCTCCCCCATGGTTTTATACAGAAATTGAATTCCAACCGTTTTTTGTATGAGACCAAACATGGAGGTCTCTGTGTCTATCTTTAGCATCAGATAAGGGCAGTTAGTCTGTTCTTCCTCGGGTCTGGCTTTTCTCGTTTAAGGCAAATGCGACGGATCCTGAATATGCCTTACGTAAAACTAGAGGGACCAAAAAAAAAATCATAGCAACTGAAGGACACAGTCCAACCATGCACAGGGAGAGAAATGGGTTGATACCTGATTTTGTTACGTTGTTGATTGAGGAATTTTATCTCTTTTATTTACCTTTATGTGAACAGCAAATCTGTTTTTAGAGGCCACAAAAGGACTGCGGGGTTTTTGGCTCACTGTCTGTGGGTTCCGAAATGACCCACATTGTCTTCTGGCAGCAAACGTTTGCAAATAACTCCAAGATCAGAGTCAGCCCAAGAAGCAGCAATGGCCAAAAAAGAAAGAAACCAGACAAAAATGCATGACTGACTAATATAAACCACATGTCAACAGGGAAGCAACTTCTAGTGCCCATTTTCTAGCTAGAGCCAGTAGCTCTTCTTTACCTCTACTCCCCTGCATGTGGCTTTTCCTTGCAGTCATCTTCCTCTACAAGTGACCATGAAGAAACTGCAAACAGAGGTCACTTTGTCAGATGCCACATCATGTCCTTCATGGTGAAGCCTCTCAGGGTTTCTTTCTCTAGGGCAATGCAAAATCTCCGTGTTTAGAAAAGGAAAGTTGCAACAAGCCCTGCAAGGAACTGAAATGTATGTGTGAATCTGCAAGTGCTGAGGTGCCTTTGCTTGCCTAGGCCTTGAGTGTCTGGCAAGCCTTAGTGGAGGACATGAAGTACTGCAAGAGCTTTCTCTGAATATAGTATGACAAGTGTCACTGTCATAACAAAAGTTTTTCGATATCTTGAATAAGAGAATTGTTCATAGGAATCTGGATCCATTTCTTTTGTTGAAACCCTCCAGCAAATGGATTTAGACACTCAGACTCCCTCTATCTCTTTTTGTTGTTAGTCACAGGGTTAGCCAGTACTTGAACCACCCCCAGTCTAACCAACACTTCCTGCCCCAGGAATACCATTAAATGCTTGCATGGGATTAGTAAGCAGACCGGACTATTATCAAAGTAATTTGCACAGAAAGTGTGAAAACCAGAATTCCTCAATTGTTTGTGTAGATGTTACACTGACTGTAAGGGTAGAAAACACTCAGCACTTCCAATAGCTCCCTCTGCCCACAGTGGGACAGGTCCTTTGGGTCTGCTCAGAGTTTCACAGAAAATGCAATGCGCTCTTTAATCAGTTACAAAACTGACACTTAAGGAAAAAAAAACCAGTCCCAAAAAGTTTAGGAGCTAAACTCTTCTTTTCTTCTGCAGTTTTCCTTGCCCAGCTCTGCTTTACAAAAGATTTTTGAAGACTGTCCTACTGCCCTCTGTGGGCCTTACTGCAAAGTACCTTAAATAACCCTGTGGCCATGTGATGGGACATGACTCCCTCAGACGCTTTTGCTTCTCCTCTCACATGCCCATGTGCTGCAGCTGCTTATTAAACTGATACCTTAATTTAAGAAGGCAAATGTGTCTGCTAATGCAATAGGAAGCCTAGGAGAAGGCTTCTGTAATGGCTGTTTGGTCTTGCTGGTTCTGAAAGCCAGTGAGACGTAATAAACTCATTTACAAATTAACATACAGAAATGGAAGAATTAGTAATAAGTTTGGAAGTAAGATCCTGGTACATATAAGATCCTGACTTAGTTTTGATTGAGGTACTTTGTTTCAGTCAGCATTTTGTGGTTTTCAGGGTCTGGCAGGAAATTGAGCGGATAATCAATATTTCTAATAAGCTTTACACGTTAGAATGTCTGTGAAGCAAAAAGGGTGTTTTCCAGCATTTCTCTACAACAGTCAGTTTTTAAAGAATGTAAAAATAAAGGCTGCTTTTTGGCTTCAGCTGCTCAGTGCCCCTTGGCAGTATGAGGAATCATATGCAGAATAGACCATGCCTGGGGGTGCTCTTCTGCACCATCATTGGCCAGGGCAGTAGCTCAGATCCAGAGAAACTAGCAGAATTAGGAGAGTTTCAACTTGTTCCCATTTGTTTGATCACATGGCAAAATATCATATTTATTTGTACTATCTACCAAACTAGAGATATGCAAGAACATTTTTGTCTCAATGATCAATTTGAACTTTTATTTGTAAACTGCAGTTATTGCAATGAATTTCTACTAGTGCCACCTCTTAGGAAATAGACCTCAGTCTACTCATCTTGTCTGGTTCTAAGGCAGTATGGAAATGGATATCAAGTGGTTGTGGTTTTGATCATGGTGCTCCTGGGCTTTACTTAAGTGCTGCCAGCAGCCACTACATATCCTGGGGAAGTAACCTTCCTCTGATCTACAGCACTGTAAGACCCAAACCAGCATCCTTTCCCAGGCTGGAGGCTGTTGAAAACAGTTGTGTTTTACTTGACTGCAGCAGAAACTTCCCTTTACACGAAGAGCCATTTACTGAACTTCTGGAAAATAGGCCTGCTGGGCAACTGACCCTGCTGTTAACTGACCCTCTTGCTAACACGATCCCAGCCTGCCAGCGTCTCCCACATGTTCCTTCCCACCCCTGGGTTTCCATGCAAACCCACTGTGCCAGACAGAGGAAGGTAGCCGGGGCTGGAGCACCCTCTGCAGGGACCTTCGGCCCATCACGGCGCTGGCCACGCCTGCCTGGACAGGGACACCCCCAGCCCACCGCGGCTCCTCCGCACTGCCACGGTGATGGAGCCAGAAGGTCACAGAGGTCCTGCTTGGCTCATAGAGTGTCAGCACTGGGAGCTGCCAAATGCCCTCTCCTCTGGAAAGGGATGTGAAAGGTATTCTTTGGGAGAGGGAAGCAGCATGATGGTGGAGATGCTAACCCAAATGCTGCTTGGTATGACCCATCCTCTTTGCTGCATAAAGGCATCTATAATTTTAAGGCATTATTATTTATTATTATTATTATTATTTTAAATCCTCTGTAATCATCAAAAAAATTATTATTACGATCTGACATTGAACAGAAGTGCAAGGCATCCACTACTTTTGTAAATTTTCCTTACCAAAACCATCATGATGGTTGTCATGTTTTCCAGCTGAAGGCCTGATACTCAGTGAGTCCCTTTCTCTCAGCTTGCAGATATGCTGGAAACAAACAGAAATTCTAGGGCTTTCATTTCAGTGTTGTCTGTGACCATGCCATTGAACAAGAAATTTGACAAAAATTTATTTTGAATATCATTGCTTATGGGCACTGGCAGAGGAGCACAGTCTCCTGCTCTGATGGCCTGTAATGTGTAGGGCAAGCATTATTGTCTAAGATTTAGCTGATTGTCAACTAGTTGCATCAATGCCTTTGAGTCCTATATTAAGCCAAAAGTAATGAAATAGTGAAGCTTAATACCCTTTTTTAGAGGTGGTATGTTCAGGATCACATGTCATGGCTTGTTAGAAATGGAGTTGTGATATGCAGTTTGCAGGGAAGGAATTATCTGTAACTGAGGCACTTGGCTGTCATCAGCTGAGATAAAACCAAGGCATGAAATTCTCTAAAAAC
This sequence comes from Grantiella picta, assembly GCA_013397955.1. NCBI lineage: Eukaryota > Metazoa > Chordata > Aves > Passeriformes > Meliphagidae > Grantiella > Grantiella picta. The sequence continues at coordinate 1,143,349 of VZRM01005554.1, forward strand.
ACGGATCTCTATGACAGCATTTGGTTTGCATTCCTGAACTTTCTGCATGAAAAGAAAAGGTTGAGAAGAGCTTTTGGCAAAGGAATATTAACAGAATTAGCCTGTGTCGAATACATCAAATTAGGTGGCATCTATACTTTTGTCACTTAAATAGATGTACAAAACAGTTCAGAAATAAAGCCTTTCTGGTTTTGCAATTTTCAGTGGCTTGATTCTGGGCACATTTCAATGCCATCACTTCTTGCAGTTTGGGAGTACAGCCTCTCTTATTCCTCTTTCCCAATTTGAGTTGGAAAAGCAGCTCAAAGAACCGGCAGGTGAAACAAGTACCTCAGCAATATCACAGCACATTATACGCTCCTTCTCAGCCCCGTGCTTGACTGATATGTGGTTGGAATGGAAGCTCTCAATTTTATTTCAAAAATCAAATTTCCACTCTGCAAGGCATAAGGTGAATACAACTGAACCATGAAAAGTAGTTCAGGATTATCATGTTGTTTTATATAATGAATCTAGGTTCCCTTCCTTTTAGTGTTTGCATTTTGAAACAGTGGCTTTTTCTGAAGCCAGGACATATGTCAAGTTACTTTTTCAGCTGCTGCCTGGACAAGTTAGAGCCCTCAGTATATCTGTACTATCTGTACTTGCTACAGGCTGTAGCAAGCTCTCAGGCTTCTGTGAAAAGCTTTTTAAAAGACTATTGCATACTGCCTTTAATCTATTTATATTTACTATTAAACTTCCATCATCAATGGCTCCATACATTGCTGCCAAGTACACAATCTATGTAAAAGTCCTTCTATAATTAAGGACTTGTAATTGTATAACGCAGAGTGCCATTCCCATGAAAAAAAGACAAGGAAGTAAAAGCACTTCCTTATGGCTTTGTGGAAAGACAAACTCTAGTTCAGCAGGCCTCTAAAAAATCCAACCCACTCTCTGGTCATAGTTTGTTAAGAAAGGTAGTGTGATTTTCAAAGCTAAGTCTTGCCTCCCTTTTTTTTTTTTTAAATTCTCCCCTCCTTCTCTCCCCCCCCTCCCCCCGACAGTATTCAAAGTATTTCTCAACATACAGCAGAGATCAAGATTTTTGTTTCTCAGTCAGACTGATTCTCAGTCTGGGAAATGGAATCATAGAGGCCGTGAATGATTTATTAAAATCCAGAGTGAAGGTAGTAAGAGTTGGATAAAAAACCTACAGTACTGCAATGAAGTAGATCTTAAGGTCTAAGAGGAAAATCACAAACTTAGTATGTGCTTCATCATTTGAATAACGGCCACAGGTGATAGAGGATAGGGAGACACTATGTTTCATTCTGGTTTCATCATTAATTACCCGCCCGGGCGTGTACTTGCTGCCTTACGGCTCAATCCTTATCCTGCCAGACTGGGGTCTGCACTGAAATTTCCGAACCGATGTGGCACGGTGCTGCTAGCTCTGTCCTGCAGCGTGGCTTCACAGCTGAAGAGACACGACAGCTCTGTGAAGTCGAGTGCGGCAATTAGAGATCCCTGCAGGGAATTTGGCCTGCTGGTGTAGAGGAAGAAATCTTGCATTCGCTCTCTACAGTCCTACAGCCCGCTCATGGAAGTGGTAGAGGACGGGGTGGGTACTTGGAAGGATCTGAACCACGCAGCTCACTGATGGTGGGGTGTAAACACAGGAGCATTACTGGTGTAACGCCGTGTCGCTCCGCACGGCCAAACCGGAGGCACCAGCCTTCGCTGGTGTCCAGGGGCCGCGGGCAGCGACCGTCCCCGCGCGTGTCCCCAGC
>VZRM01005554.1:1151942-1168584 GCA_013397955.1 Grantiella picta
GTTCCAACGGATGGCTCTTTTTTTTCCTTCCCCTGCTTGGCCAAACGCCCATTGTTTCTTACAAAAGAGTTGATAGCTCTTAAATACCCAGCTATTTGTTGCTTAGTAACAGTGATGGAGAAAAATTCTAAGGCATCCTCCCAACCTCTGACATCCTGTCTTTTGAAAGCTCCTGTTACTCTTCAACACTTACCAAAACTGATCAGAAATATAAATCTGAAGAAGCTACAGTAACTTGGAACTGAGACATAAATGAAAGCTGTAATTCATTAAAAAATTGATGTATTGAAAGTTTATTCAAGAAAATACATATCTGGCTCTGATTAAAATTAATTTCGAACTCCTTCGGACAGTCTAGACCTGAGCTTTCACAACTGGGATTTATCTTCCCAGCTAAAAGCTGTTGTCCCCAGAGCTTGGGAAAAACACTCTAGGGGTTGCATTATTTGCTGAGAAAGTCTTCTGCAGGCACCTTGGTTATGGGCATCACATGTTGCCCGTTCTGCATCCTTTCTGTAGATTTCTGTGCAGTGAAGTTTTGGCTGCAATAACTTAGCAGAAACCTGTAGTTCATACAGCCTGAAGGTATCACAGGTCTGTTTGCTGGTCGTTGCATCTGTAAGCTGCATTAATTTTGATGGTCAGTGGCTTCCCCAATCCAGTTTTACAACTGTTGAAGTTGCATGAGCGTCGTGCAGGTGTGTGCCTGTACATGGATCCTGTCTATCTCCATGTTTCCCTTATCAGTAACTGTGCCTTTAATGATTCTTCTCATTGCTCCCAGCTGACACAGGCTGATATGAATCTGATAGATCCTCCACTGCTTCAGTATCCCGACTGGAAGGGACATCTGTTGTAAGTCTTTTCTGTAACACTTCTCTTTTTGTCTACTTGTTTAATAAACAGAATGGATAAATACAAACCTCTTCTGCTACATTCTTTAGTTAAAAGTTTCTTAGGTCATTTAATCATCTTTTTCTTTGCAAAACTTTTAATTAGCTGCTCTACCAGTTCATCCAGTTAAAAATCCTTTTATGTGAAAGAAGCTACAAATTTTCTAAAGCAAATAGTTTTTAAAGCATGTGCATGCATTAACAAACTGGGTAACTCCAAACAATTCTTTGAAACATAGTGAACACTTGAGGATGTTAATCCTTCTCTTCTGTGCTGGATTAAAGCTCATCAGAAGTGCATGCACCATTATAGCCATTATCTATGACACCCCTGCTGAGTGTGAAAATCATGTCTGTTCCAGAGGCCTGAGCTATCCTGTTTTCTAGCTGTTTTCACCAGACTTTACTGTCCCTGACTTGATTTTCCTAAAAAGTGAACTGGTTTGGAAGCCCAGCCTCCTGGAGAATATTTGAATCAATATTTGCTTTTGTGTATTTTTCAGTTTACGGGAGGAAGTGGCTCGATTTTTGACCTATTACTGCAAGGCACCTGCACCTCTTAAAGCAGAGAATGTAGGTAACCCATTGTCCATTACTATCTATGTCAATGTATTGCCATTTGTTGGGAAACAGTTTCAAATTCTGTTTTCTTAAACAAATGATTTGGTAAGAATGCAATCTGTTATCATGTAAGTGAGATTGATTCTTCATTTCAGTAGCTTTTGATGCACATTTCAGCCAAAACACTTCTACTGTATATTTGCCTCATGTTTCACTTCTGTGTGCCAGCTCCTCCTGCCAGTGCTCCCAGTGGGGCTTAATATCTTCATCTCCTTATTTAGCTCAGGGACCTACTATGCCTGTATCCCTCCGCCTTGACAAAGAGTGCCCACTGTTTCAGTTGAGTTTCATGTCATCCCATTCCTCTCTTATACCTCAGGAAAAAGATTTGTGATTGAACCAAGAGTTAGAAACAGGCCTGTAGAAACAGATCTTTTCAAACATTGTGGCAGTTTTTTTAAGAAAGGCATTGAGACCCGAGTCTCTGCAGGACTTTCTGACTTGTGAGAGATGCAGCCTGGGATGCAGGAGCCTGTGGAGATCAGGGACTCCTGGCTCTGCTGAGTGCTGAAGACAGCAGGAGCTGGTGCAGCCATTGCTTTTCTGGTTACAATAATTCAACTGAACCCCATACTTCACGTGAACTGAGGTTACCACTGGTCAGTTTGCTGATCACTGCCTCTCCAAGGCATCAGATTCTTCCTGATACTTGGAATGGAACTCATGGCACCTGTGAGCATTTGTCCAGCAGAAGCAGGAGTCAATCCTACTTCTGTACGAGACAGTAGTTTCCACTTTTGCACAAATTTGGCAGGAGACCTGAACTGTTATTACCACAAAGAGATGATAACACATGTCAACTGTTGAAAAGTATTTTGCTTTACTGGCAGCTCATAACTGTTCCTCAGGTTTTTTTCTTACTTAAAGCCTATTCTTTTTCTTAATTGCTTATTGGAATCAAGAATGGCACCAGAACAAAGTGTCTCTGAAGCAAAGAACAGTTTAAAAGTTATTCTGGTAGAAGTGGTATTTCAGCAGGAAAATTCTACTAGAGAACTGGGGAGAAAATTTATTTCAGTGATATTGTCAGGAATTATTATTTTATAGTGTTGACTTTCTATGTACAGATTTATCACTAGCTTCTCTCTTTCTCCTGTAGGTGATTGTTTTAAATGGTTGTGGCTCTTTATTTTCTGCATTAGCTACAGTCCTTTGTGATCCAGGGGGTAAGTGGATGGTTGGAACACAGTTTTGTTTTTTTCTGGGAAATAATGTGTTACTTTGTTTAAATACTGCTTGACAGAAGTGAAGTAGTGGAACTGGCAGTGGCCTACTGCAAAGTTCTTGTTTTCAGCAAGATACTACTTGCAGAAAATTGTTCAATGAAATTCTTCATTTCCCTGGCCTGCGGATGTCATGGTGTCTGCCCTGTCTGCCTTCAATGTTTTTGTTTGTTTTAGTTTGCTAGACTAGATGTGGGCTACACTCAGGTTTACCTGGGCTCTTGCAGAAGATTAAAGATTTAATGTAAAAATAAAGGGAAGAAAAAGGCAGTAGCATTACTGTGTTTCCAGGGGACACAGCTGCAAAAACGCTCTCATGATTAGCTAAAGCACATTAGGAGAGAAGACTGTGACCTGTCAATAACTAGCTTTGTTTTCTTGGTTCCAGAAGCTGTTCTGATTGCTACTCCCTTTTATGGCGGCATTACCCAGAGTGTCTTCCTCTATGGTAATGTCAAGTTGGTGTATGTCTACTTAGACAGTAAGGTAAGATCTACAAGAGGGGAATAACAACCTCTGTAGTTAAACTGGAAAGTGCTGAGCTTTGGGAACCTCTGCAAGCAATTCTCAGAACAAGGGTACACTACAGCCAATAGACATTTTCTCACTTTATTGCTAGCAAAATGGGCATATAGTTTACAAGAAAGTAATTTGGGACTGTAAATCTGGATTCCAGTTTTGTCCTTTTCCTGTATCTTACTCCCAATAACAGTCCTTGGAAGGTAAAAAATGACCATTTTGAACCTTGGATAAAGATGTATGCCATCCTACTGGAGGTGGTCCCAGGGTGGAAGAGCAGATGGAGATCTTGCATTGCTTTAGTATTCAAGGATAGCCAGCAAATCCTGTTTGTGGCCAGTCTCTGATTGCCATTGCTTTGATTTTATTTATTGATTTATTTATTCTCTCTGTAGTATAAAGGGATAAGATGGTTGCTAGGTCATCCCCATGTTGGGGATTTTTTTTTTTTTCAGGGAGCATTTCTTAGTGGATTGGCTTAAGGCAGTCTCTATTGAAACAACTTTGCATTTTTTATCTTTTTTTCTGTCTTTCAGATTACTGGAACAAGCACTCGGCCTTTTCAGCTTACAGTGGAAAAACTGGAAAAAGCCTTACAGGATGCCCGGGCAGATGTGAGTTTAGCTGAACTTCACATTACCACCTAAGTTTACAATATATTGGAGACATCACACCCCCGAAGTGGTCTAAAGATCAAAGCATTTTCAAAATCTAGTACTTGGCTTTCTGGTTGTCCTTGTGGACCACCTGAGGTGAGGCTGCTTGCAAACTCGGGGGGAGTTCTAGGGGGACTCCCTCAGTTTTGTGTCTGTCCAGTTTTGGTCACAGCAGAAAGGATAAACCAGACCGTTCACAAAGCACTGGAACCCATTCATATTACCAAAAAAAAAATATTTGGGCATGCACTAAAATTTGGGAATACCCAGGGTTTCTCCCTCAGAAAGACCAGCTGAGTTATCTGACAACTGACTGCTCTACACTGCAGGGCAGATGAATCCACTAAGAATACTGAGAGTTTTTGTAGGAGGGAAATTTAGAGGATAAAATGTAGGTGAATATCACTTTTCTGGAGTCAGTTTTTAAGTTTGACATTGTCCTAATTTCTGTATATGTTTAGCTGCATCTTTGAATTGTTACCAGCTCTGACATCTCCAGCCAAGTGTGCTGTAAATTAGTGCACTTTGCATCCACCTCACTCAAATTCTCGTCTGTCTTGCCACGTTCATGGGCAATCTTCAGTAATGTATTACATCCTAATTAGTGATGCAGCTCAGAGAAAGTGCTCTTGTGCTGAGGGCATGTGAGACCATCTATTTCATTAACTGGTTGACTGGATGGCAACCAATTACTTGGTGGTGGCAATTCCCTCTTTTCAAAGTCATGGATTAATTCTATAATATGTCGCTCAGTTCACTTTGCAAGTTATTTAATTAAAAAAAAAAAAACTTAATTTGTGGCTGAAAGTTTTCTCATGCAGATCTAACCTTTGAGGTGAAAACTCATGGTAGAAGCTTAAGGGGAATCCTGTGTCACACTCACTGCTCAAGTAAAGGGACTAAAAATTTATCCCATGATGGGCACTCTCTTTATACTGTATTCTTTATACTGTGTTCTACAGGGTGTCACTGTAAGAGCCTTAATTCTTCTGAATCCCCAAAATCCCCTTGGGGACATCTACTCCTTGTCAGAGCTACGGGATTACCTGGAATTTGCTAAAAGGTATGTCAGTTTGGAAGGCGAATATATCCTGAGTCAGATACAGTTTTCAGAGTCTGGTGGACTACTTGCTGTCCCTGAATTTATCTGTGAATATATTTTAAGTCAGGCAAACAGTCTATTCTTTACACACACAGTCTATTGGTCTATTCACACACAGTCTATTGGTGGACTTCAGAAAGGAGAGGGGAGTGCTGGGAATATGGACCATGCAGTCCTCTGAGTAGCAAAGCAACTTGAATCAAAGAATGCAAGTTTTATTTTTCAGTAATCGGAGGAAACACTATGGTGCTGTGCTTCCCCGATAGGAAACTGAGTTCTTTTCCTCTCGGTTTCTCTGTTTGTAAAGACAAAGAAGCATATGAATGTGGGTTCCCAGCTTCATCATGGATCATTATACTCTTTGAGATTCTGAATCTATAGATGCAGAGTTGATGACGATGCAACTTATTCTACATGGGTAGTACATACAGGAATTAATTTTCACTAGTACATTGGAAATGAAAAGATTTTTGTCTTGTATATGGTTGCAGTGGGTGACATTTAAGTGGCTATACCTCAAATCACTTCAGTGTACACAAAATAGATCTGAGTTGAGAAAAGTTGCTTTATTTCTGCAAAATTTGGTATCCCCTCTTCTTTGTATAAAGCAAGTATTTGCAGGCCTGAATTTATCTCTGCTTCTAAACGAGAAGCAGCCTTCTTTTGTAATCTCCATTTTGTCCTTTTGCAGACATGAATTGCATGTGATAGTAGATGAGATCTACATGCTGTCAGTTTTTGATGAATCAGCCACGTTTCACAGTGTCCTAGGCATGGACAGGTAAAAGCAATTCCTACTTCCCTGGCCATCTTCCAGTGACAGTTCAACATGATGCCTTGCTGAGAACTTGTGACTGGAAGTTAAGTCATGAGCTAGCGAATTCTGAACCCACCTTACACTGATTTCTTTCTTCTATTTTGTAATTTCTGAATGGCAAATGCATTTTGTCAAATACAATCTAGCAAGTAAAAAATGGTAGCTAGCTTTTTATTGTGGTACACTTTTCAATCTGTGCATCAGTATTTGGTTATGACAGTCCCTAAAACTGAAATCATATTTTTCATTTGTTGAAGGTGATGCTTTTCTTCCTACCTAAACATCTTTTTTCCATGTTTCTGTTGATACTTGTAAAGACTTTCTGTTGCTGTTTACTTCCTTTTTTTCTAGAGTAGTCCCAGATCACAGTAGTATTACAGAATGGATAATGGCTTTTATTAGGTATTGTTTTAATGAGATAAAAAACTTCTAAAATATTTTTTGAAACATGGCATGGTGTTGGAGTTTTCTTTCTTTTTTAATTTCTAGTCTTCATCAGTAGTGCTAGCTTTCTTTTTGTCCTCAGTTGCAAGGAAATAAAATATACTTGGTTAAGTGTTAGCTCAATGTTGCTGGGCTTAGATGTAAAAGAACATTGCTTTTGATTCTTGACAAATATGCTGGCAGAAGCCTGATTTCTAGCATTATATGTACAAGCTTCACATGTTCAGGGACTCTATGTGTAAAATTTAGCACTTTTAAGCATCTGTGTCTCTGAAATATTTAAAAATTCTGTCTAAAACTACTTCCAGGGGGTTCCTAGCTTCTAAAGTTAGGTTGCATTTGAATTTTCCCTGCTTGACTGCTGTTCTGTGGTGCACTGTCTATCATTGTGTAATGCTGCCTCTCTGTTTCTGCAATGCTGCACTGGTGATCCAAAACCTTCAGCACCTATGACACTAACTGCCCATCTGCATCCTTCTACATACAGATTGCCTGATCCACAGCGGACTCACGTGATGTGGGGCATCACCAAGGTGAGTGCTGGTTGTTATCATGCTGTGCCTTTGTGGCTGGTGGGTGTGTTCTGAGCTCCTCATGTTTCTCATGCTGGAAAGATCAAGTTCGTAGTAATAGGATCCTAGACTTTCACTGTAATAAAGTCGTTTCTCTGTGTCTTCTGCAGGATTTTGCTGTTTCTGGGATTCGTTTTGGTACTTTATACACAGAGAACCAAGATGTTGCTAATGCAGTGGCTTCTTTGTGTTATTTCCACGGGGTTTGTGGACCTGTCCAGCACAAGGTTGCTCAGCTGCTTAGAGACAGAGGTGAGTCAGTAACTCCATGTACAGTCCTCTGCCATTCTGTGTGTCCTGGTACCTGGAAAATCCCCTCCCCTTACTTTCCCTAGTGATCTCCTCTTTGTACAGCATAATTGAGTCTTCTGTTACCCTGAAGCTGCCCGTGCCACATGAGGCTGATGGCTCTACAGAAAAGGACCATATCTGCAGAGCTCCTGATCAGCAGAGTTAGAGGAGCAGCTTGGAAGAAGTGTGGTAGCTGTTTGTACTGAACTTGCCAGTGTTGTGTAGAACCAGCTGTGCAGAAACAAAGAATACATGCTTGTGGGACAGGGGAAGTGACCTTCTAACTCTACCCAGGACGGAGTGCTAACAGTCCATGACAACTAAGAACTATAAATGTAGGAAAACTTCCTCAGGAAGGTCAAAGAGATACACTTCTGCACAGACATAAAACTGCAAAATAGTTCTTGCCTGTCTGAGGAAACAGAAAACAAAAGTAGCGGGTAAAGCATGAAGCAGAAAAAGACACTCAGTGTTTTTGAATCTTGAACAGATCTGAATACTTTTTCAGTTTGTAATTCTTTTCTTTATCTTCTTCTTCTGGTTAGAATGGATCAACCAGGTGTACCTGAGGGCCAACCATGCCCGGCTAAAAGCTGCCCATACGTATGTGACAGATGAGCTGAAGACACTTGGAGTTCCATTCCTCAACCGCAACGCAGGCTTCTTTGTCTGGATTGATTTCCGGAAGGTTGGTAGTCTTAGGAAGTGAGGCTTCTCCTGGAGTGAGGGCAGGCACGTAGTGCAGCTGCATCTAGAGGAAAGGTTAATATTGTGGCAAGCATTTTGTTTTAACAAATCTGTTGTCTGATGAGGAGAGGGAAGGACTGCCTGATGTTTCAGTCTATTCCTTTTGTCTATCTGTGAACTTCCCTCCTTGCAGGAATCTCACTACTCTCAAGCCACTTTCCTCCCAATTTCTTCCTTTGTATCACAGCTGCTGTACTTCAGAGGTAAAAGGTGTCTCCCTTGGCCTTTGCAGACCTCATGGGAATCACAAATTCATGAGGATCTTGGTGATGTAGTCTATATGTTACTAACCTTTGGCCCTTCTGATGACTCTCCTAGTACCTTAAGACAAGCACGTTTGAGGAGGAGTTGCTGCTCTGGAAGCGTTTTCTGGATAATAAAGTCCTCCTGTCCTGCGGAAAAGCCTTTGAGTGCAGTGAACCTGGATGGTTCCGCATTATCTTTGCTGACAAAACTCACCGGCTGCAGTTAGGTGAGTAATGGTTTCTTCTCTTCTTTCTCCCACCAGAATTTCTGCAACACTGTTCCCTTCTCTTCTCAATCCTAAGTTTAGCCTATTATTATCCTCTTGTCTTCTCTGTTTTTTCTCCCTTTCTCCATCTTCCTTTTCTGGATTTGATGGATTTGGAGACACTTGTGACTTAAACTAATCCACTAGTGTTTCTCCTTCCTATACCACTGCAGGTATGCAACGGATACGCAAGGTTTTGGAAGAGCGTGAGCAAGAGATACAGGCTGAGGAGAAGGAGCAGCCTTGTCAATCAGATCAGGATGGCAAAGCAGATAGCACAGATGAAGTCATTTTTGTATCCCGCCATCAGGAGCCTACCTGTGCCAGTAGCTCCAGCCTTGGTGACCTCATTGGCCTCCTGCAGCAACAGATGCGTTCATCTGACTGGCTGCAGAAAAATACAGCCGAGCAGTTTGCACAGGAAAAGCCAGAGATCTATGATGTGTTCAGCAAATTGGTGGGGAAGCAGTAGGGGTCAGTGTGCCTTCAGGGGCAATCCTTAGCAGTGACTGACCCTGGGCCACTAACAACTCAGCAGTGACCTCCAGCAAATAATATATTTTCTGTATAGCAAGAAAATTACTTTGTAAGTCCCCTCCTCTCCCCCCTGTTTTAGATCTCTAATTTGTACTATATAGGTGTATTTCCTTGGATTGGGGTGAGGGTAGGGAATGGGGGTGGGGGTCTTGTTTGCGTGCTGCTCTCTGTCCTGCAGCATCATTGTATTTTATATTTCATTTCTAATGAATATGCTCTTGACTCTCTTATAAGGTCCTGTAGTGTAATTTTTTATTCTTCTTCACACTTTCCAAAAAGACAGAGACTTGAGATGGTTAAAATGTGTAAAGTTTTCATTTTTTTAAATGATCAGATGTAACTATTTTGGGGCCAGCTGTCGCAAAGAGGTTTATTTGGGAGATAGATTAATTGTCAGCCCTAACTCAGCCCCATCTAAGGGTAAATAAGCATGTTCATGGATTCATCTGCATGAGTGAGGCTCTTAGGACCATGGCCATCTAGACTGAATTCTATGAAGCTTTTTGTTTTGAGTTGGTTTCCTCAAACCTCAGTCTGACCTCAGATCAGACAGTATCCACCACCCTCAGTTGGTGAAATGCCCAGTTTTGTTTATATTCTTCTTTTTCATATTTATATGAATAGACAGCATCCATTGGCCTCGTGGCACAATGTCCAGAAAAGAGCTATGAACGGAGAGGCAATTGAAAGTAGAGGTTCTTTTGCATCCTTCCTATTCCTGGAAGTCCATCCCTTGTGGTTAACAATGAGGTATATTGGCAGAAGAGAGCAGAGAATGCTTCTGCCACCATGCTAGGTGTACCTGCTGGTACACCTGCTTCTGTCACCTACCACAGGCATCCAAGGTGGCACCTTCCACCATTATCAGGATAATTAATGCAATTTTTTTAATCTGTGTTTGTCAGTTTGCAGGGTAATTTTTTTGTTTTGACTAAACAGTATTCTGTCTCCTTCTCTTTCCATTTTAAGACACTGTTTTCTGTATGCTGGTGATAGAGTATTTGAGTTGGAAAACTTTCACAGATACAAAGCTCTTCAACTTCTGGTACTGTAAAATTTTAGGTATTAAAAAGGAATTGGAGCTGTTTTTTCTGCATACATATTAATCAAGAATTGAAGGAAATTGCCCATGAAAACTGAACAGAAGTGCGCCTTTCCCCTCCTCATAGATTTTGGCAGATGCGCATGAATGACAAAAATACATCTGCATCATAAACCAACTAACCAAAGCATAGGCAACAAATAATTAATGCAACCACATTTTGCTGCATGGTGATGGTGGAGAACTTGGACAGTGGGAAGGAAAGTCTGAGCAGTGGCTGAAGAGAAGATGGTGCATGTGGCTGCTGTGAGCAGTAGCCAGTTCCTCCCTCAGAGGCCAGCAATGAGGCAACATTGGTGAGGTGATTGGTAAGAACAGTATAAGGGATAGTTACAAATATTATATTTGCTTACTAGTTTGGCATTTGTCCGTGGACAATATTTTAAAGTCCATGAAGAAAGCTATAGCAGAAGACAGGTCTCCTTAATGGAATGGGAGGTGAGATGTACAGCCAAAATAAAAATGGACTCCATGATTTGCCCCTTCTTATTTATGTACCTAGGAGGACCTGCACAACAACTTTTTAGGGGGTAAGCTCTTTGAAATCAAGAACCAGGTAAGACTGTATATATTTCAGGTATACAAATAACAAATTCAACCCATAATTATCCCTAATTTTCTTTTGTTGTTCTGGTCACTCTTATAGTTGGAGTATGTGAATAAACAATAGTAGCAATTAATATAATAGTTTTCACCCATATATATTTACTGCTCAGAAAGCAGGTTTATTGTGCTGTCTCTGTGTGGATTCAGCTAGTAAAGCACAACTCTGCAGGAAAGATGGTGTAATGTGCTTTCAGAATCCTCACAGCTGATGTAGTATGACCCCCAGTCACTTATATCTCAGCTTGCTGTAACTCAACAGAACACACACATACTTTGTTGCATGGGGTATTTTCCATGGTTTTTTTTTTTCAAGTTTAACATCTGCCTGAGGAGCAATGGAATTCACTGAGGAATGTTATCTTGGTCACAGAAAATAGAAATTTAACTGGAAATGAGGTGAGAGAGAATGAGTCTGCTGTTGGAATAAGTAATGTGTTTTTTTGACTGTACAAGCCCCATAAATTTTGCAAATGGCCTTTAGTAGTTTACAAGAAGTGGTAAGCATGTAGAAAGTCATGTGTGTATGTATATGAAGCTAAATCAATTCTTATTTGCTCTAAGAATACCCTGAGAGGAAAAACACAGGTTTTGCCTGTACAAATTGTTTGTTCTTACTGCTACCTTCATGTTAGATGTTCTCTCTGCTTGCTGTATCTCATAGTTCTCATTAATGACCTTTTTTTAAAAATGTGTTGCCAATCTCTACAGAAAAAAAAGTATAGAGAAAAGATTAAGGACTCTATAATCCCCTGCTGTCTCTGCCCTCATTTCTTTTGACCTCTTTGTCAAACAATAGGCAAGCAGAGTAGCACCTTGAATGAAGCCAGTCAGATCTGTTTTTAAAACGGATCCATTTAATCTAAAATAAGAAATGCCATCAAAATGAGTATAACACTGTGCCTTCATTGCTTGTGCTCATTGTAATCAAACAAGATGATGAAATCCACTTTGCATACAATTTTTGTGTTCCATTCATCATTCATTTGAGCACCAAAAGGATCCTAGATGCTTCCATGGTCCTTGCCATGTTCCAGTCACTCTCTCTCTCCCCCTCCCTCTCTGTCCCCCTCCTCTGCCCCCTGCTCTATTTTGTCTCTCTACTACAGAGAAATGTTCAGCACTTTTAGGGTAGAGGTGGAAATTTCCTGTGCAGCACTGCTCTCATCCACAGAAATTTGCATAACATATATTTCAGACATACACTTGACATGCTCATGTTTGTGCAAAGGAAAAATGTGAATCTCTAAACTATTAACCTGTGTTACACTGAAGTTAAGCAGACAACATAAGTGGGTCCCATTCAAGATAAATATTTATGGAGGATCACTCAAAGAATGCATCTGTGAAGATGAGTGTTCCCTTACAGAAATTTAATAGAACCTAAGAAAAATATCTGTAAGGGAAAATATTTACTAATAACTTAAGAGTTGTCCACCTTAACTGAAGAAGGGCAGTTGCTCAAATGTTCTGTGTAATACACTTTATTTTTTAAAAAATAAATGTTAATACATTAATTTTTGTCTTTCTCTCTTGGAACAGTTGGATTGACTGCTGTGTGTTTCCCCCTCCCCATAACGACCCAGTTTTTTGAAACCTGCCTAGGGGTCAAATTATCATTTTTGTTGACAATTTCTCTGCAGTCGTCCTCCAGTTACTTGGTTACAGAATCCATCTATCGCTCTCGTCCTGCTGACAGAATGGTGGCTTTATTTCATCAGAGAGATAGTGGCACACAGAGGCTCAATTAAAAAAAAAAACTTCTCATGGAGGAAGCTACATGAATCACAACCTGGAAAATTTCTGCATCTGAAGTATCAGGCATGCAAAACTGTTTTTGCTCTTTTAATTACATATGCAGCTATTTTTGTAAGATTGGGTGACCAATAGGAGGTTGTTTTTGTTATTTCTGAAGCAATTCATGCCACATCATGAAGAATAGGGTAAGATAACCTACAAGGATTTTATATAAAAAGATATGTGTTCCATTTGAGAAGACCAGAGTGGCAAGACAGACTCATTTTCCATTCCAATTAATGCTTTATTTATTACTGACTTACATAAAACACTGGCAATTGACTGATGACAAGATCCTAGATTATCTGCAGCCAACAAATACACTAAGGAGTTGGAGGTGGTTATAAATACTCTACTTTTTGTCCTCAGTTTGCCGGGTTTGGTTATTTTTAGCAAGTAGCCAGTCTACCTTATCAAAATGAAGAATCAAAAATAGTCTGGAAAAACACTGCAAGGAAAGGCTATTTTTAGCTCTCCATCTATTCACTGCTGCTATCCAGCAAGGTCTGATGGCACAGCTCATGCACGACTGCTTAGTTATTCTAGGCAAATGGTTGTTATGACCTGTCCTTTCCCTGGATACCTCACTGCAGAAGGCATTCAATTGATTAAAGATTAATGCCTCTGCAGACCGTGACAGCTGAAAGCTTTAGGGAGGGGGAAACATATGCTGACAGATTGCTTCTATCTGCATCTTTCTGCCAGATTATAGTTTCTTTGAAGGGAACTCTTGCCTAACTGAATTGCCTTGTGTCTCACATCCTTCATGGGAGCTATTGCAGCACCCCTTCAAAGTATATTTACACTTCTCCTTTCACTTCAGAGAGGCAGTAGAGGAAGTAAGAGTTACAGACTTAAGTTAAATCACTGTTTTGACCAGTGCCATCCATCACAAACCAGCAGCACTGGAAGCATATGATGGGCTGGATCAAGAGAGTTTCAAAACCATGCAATTGGCTGCTAGATACAGTTTATTGATCAGACTAGTTAAAAACTCCACTGATATAAATGAGGGTGCCATTCAGTTGTAAGACTTAAACCAGAACACTGAACCAAGGCAATGACTTGGCTGCTACAATATCCACCTTTCTCTTACAATAGAAACTCTTTAATTTAGTTCAGTACCTTATATGTTGGGAGTAGCCATTAACAAAATTTTCAGAAGAATAAACTGAGCTATGAATTTTTAGTTATGCTATGCCATTGGTTGAAAATAAGGTGGGAAAATATCCTCAAATCATTAGATTTCCTTTTAATATTTAGCTTTTAAAATTACCTCCTTTTATTATAAATGTGTTTTCAGAATGTGCTGCTTCCTCCACTAAATGCATGAGGTGCACCATAATCTCACATGCAGCTTCTTTACATGTGGAGACACAGTAGCTGGCAAAAGGTTTTCTCCTGTGCACACTGATCATCCCAGCAGAAAATGCAGGACGCCGTATGCGACAGCAGGCAAATGTATGGTGCGATGGTAAAGACCTTTAAAAACAAATTCTAAATGACCCCCACAGAGCCATATAAGGCAGGACATAAAAGGGCAAAGCAAAAGAAGTGAAGTATCTGCATTTATTAAAATTGATAGCCTGTTATCCAGACGCTGATGAATATTTTCACAAGCTATAAATGGCAACCTGGAGTCTAAAAATAGATGCTGTGCCGCAGACTTGTCTGGCTTAGCTACATCACTAGAATATAAAGAGGCTCCCTGATGTGGTTTCAGGGAAATCTCCATCAAAACAGACTACATCCTCCATTTTTCTCGCTATATTCTGAAATAAAATAGCTGATTCCTCTTGCATTTGTTTAACACTAGCTTTTAATGCAATTGTACCGATTTCCAAAGTCTCCTACAGCGACGAAAAGATCACCAAGTCTCCATGAATATTTCAGCTACAATTAATTCGATGCACTTTTTTCTCCCTGGCAGAGCACGGAGGCAGAGGAAGCGCCTGCGGGCACTGCATGGGCTGGTGGAGGCTGCGCTCGGTGACCCCCACCCCTCCTCCCCGCCGCTGCACGTGGACCAGCCAGTGTCCCCGTCAGGCGACAGGGCTGGGAACCCCTCTCCCTGGCTCAGGCACACCCAGGCACGGCTCGTGCTGGTGAATCCCGTAACTGCAGAGATCCAGTGCTCATCCACCAGCCCTAACACGTGATAGGTGCCCCTTCCAATTCGTAAAATCAGACACGGTCCAGCCATCTTCCTGAAGGGGAATTCCTGCCTCTGATTTATGAATGGGGCAGCTTGCAGCAATTTGAAGTTGATGGGTTAAGCCCAGAAATATTATGTGCTCTAACAAACCCTGGTAGCTAGTACTTGCAAGGAAGAACAAGGCAGTAGCAGAGGAAAAAGCCAGTACCAGCGCTCAGAAGGTGCTTTAAAGATCTATGAGTGCTGTCTGTTGCTGGCTTTGAATGTCATGGACAAGATGAAGAAGGTAGCAGTGAGTCTGAGAAGAACGCTACATCACCTGCTATGCCACGTGTATGAGGAGAGGTTTACAGAAAGAAGAGAAAGCACTGCAATGACACCATTTTGCCTTTCTTGTGGGAGTACCGAGCTGTCTCTGTGCGTGCGTGTGGATGGTTTTGCAGAAAGCTGTTTTCCCAAGGGCAGGTGAAGTGAAAGAGAACTAATCTATTGCTGACAGTCAAGACTGTTTAAGGACACTGTACTCACTGTGTGTGTGACAGACAGAGAGAGATTCAGTTTAGAGGCTTAGACCAGGGATAGGTATCCCATCCTTTCACAAACATATATTATAGGATAGTACACCATCACATCGTGGTTGTACATAAGATACAAATATATAAAAATGGCTACAAGAACAATTGAAGAGGGGGAAAAATACATTTCAAGCCAGCAAAGATGACACTATAAGATACAGATGGTAAGAGTCTTTTAAACCACCAAGGACTACAGGATAGAAGCAGAGCTGGCCTGCCTTGTACCCCACGGAGCAGAGAGACTGGAAATGCTTCTGGCTCAGAGATCAGGTGGTTGAAAGGGCTGCAGCTGGAGAACCTTTTGTGGCAGGACATAAGTGTTGAAAACTTTATTGGTAAAATTATAACAATTGAAACAGTCACAGTCCTAACATTTGAAAATTGTTTACAGGTGAGAGATAAAAAGTCAGTCCTGTTTCCACCTGGGTGGCACTGAATATAGTCAGGATCTGCTGTTCCAGATGATGAACATGGTGCCACATGCAGGGATACCACTGTGCTGCGGAGCCATTGACCCACGCACAGTTCAGCTGCAGCATCAATATCTGCTATGAAGACAGGCTGAGAGAACTGGGATTCTTCAGCCCAGAGAAGAGAAGGCTCTGTGGAGGCCTTAGAGCAGCCTGAAGGTAGCCCACAAGAAAGTTGGGGAGGGACTTTTTACAAAGGCATGCAGTGATAGGATATGGGGGAATGGCTTTAAACTGAAAGAGGGTAGGTTTAGGTCAGGTATTAGGAAGAAATTTGTCACTGTGAGGGTGGTGAGGCACAGGTGGCCCAGAGAAGCTGGGAATGCACCGTTCCTGGAAGTGTTCAAGGCCAGGTTGGAAGGGCTTCAAGCAACCTGCTCTAGTGGAATATGTCACTGCCTGTGGAAGGGCGGTTGGAAGTAGATGATCCTCAAGACGGCCTCTTTCTTACTTGGGTGTATTTTGTTTGGTTTGGTTGCTGTTGTGGATATTTTAAAATTTGTTTTAGAGTTGATATTAATTTTGTTTGGTTTATTTTTCGATTGTTTGGGGTTTTTCTGCTTGGTTTCTTTTTCTCCCTACTGACCAAGTCAGCTCCCATTTTGGGAATGAAACCAGTGTCTCTGATTCCCACATAGATGGAGTTTTGTGCAACAAATTTCTGTTTCCCTGTCTTCTGTTAGAAGAGCACTGCTTCCAGTTACTTTCGAGAAAGGTTTGGGGAAGGTGTAGATTAGCGATGTTTTCTTATTAAAGTAGTGTGATCCAGCAGAAAGTGACACATGACCCAAAGTCTCTTTGTCAATGATAAAGTCCAAAACAGTTTTGGAAACGTGCAGAGGACCGGAGAAAAGCGAGCCAAGAATGCAAATGAACTGGAAAGCAGGGTGGTGGCGGTTCATGGGCACGAATTTGGCCCAGCCAGACGAGCACTGCCGCGGTCGCCGCACCCTTTCCGACGGAGCAGCATCCATCGCTGCCGTGAGGGCGCCGCGCCGGCCGGGCCC
>VZRM01005554.1:1168600-1229242 GCA_013397955.1 Grantiella picta
TCGGCCCTCGGTCCCGTAATGGTGTTGACAGCTTTCTGTCTGCTGTGTCTTGTTCCCGTTACTTCCAGTACTCCTAGTGCGAGTACAGCTTGTCCGGTGCCTGCGGTTGCCCAAGCGGATTGTGTGCTGTGTAAGAGAGGACGTTTCCATGGATGGAGAGGTACCTTTCATTGAGGGCTCTTCCGCCCGGGCTCGGGTCTGGACAGATTTGCCGAGCGACTGGAAAGCTCGATGCGGAGTGCGACCTGTGTCATCACTCAGGCAGGTGCCAGGTGCTCTGGCAGGAAGGAGCAATGACGGACGTGGTTAACAGTCGGAAGCATATGGAAAGTTTTTATTTGTAAAGCTGATAGTAATGTGGCATTCCCTCTTCTGTCCTGATAACAGCATCACGCATGTATGGCCTTGTACAGGAGATTTTAGAAGCTTCCTCCAGAATGAGAATGTGGATATAAAGTGATGAGAAGAGCCGTTAAAAGTGGAATATTTATTAGCATCTGAGATTATTTAGTGCTACTGTAAGTACAATCAAGTCATGTATTAGCCACCCCATCCTAACAGTCTTTTGTTAAGAACACCAAATCAACATAACTCAATTTGCTAGAAAGACTATTTGATTAATAATGAAATGGATGCTTCTTTTGTTCATTGATACTTCTTTTATTCATATTTGTTGTCTGCTGGACAGTTGACTTGTCAGACTTTCTTTCTAGCTCACAAAGCAAGAAAACATCCCATTTGTCCAAAATAAAAACATAATTATACTGTTCACATTCTTTTTCTGGAAAATGTGTTTACTGCTTTTTAAAAGCTCTCACTGTGGAGAGTTCAGGCTGAATTTATTTCTTATAAAAGCTTTAGTCGAAAACCTAGGCAAGTTGTTGCTTGCCTATTTTTCAGTCTGTAGTTAATGTAAATTGTCTTTTGCAAGAACCACAATTCCGTGTGTAGGAACTTGTAAAAAATAGTAAAGATGACAGTAATTTGTGATACTTTATATTGCATCATGTTTTTCATTACAATTGTACTTCAGGCTACAGTGAACTATTTAAATGCTTTTCTTAATGTGGCTCCAGTGGCAGCTCATAGAACACTTTTTTGCCCCAAAAGTCACAGTGACAAAGATGGCAAATTCATTCTTTTTTCTTGCCAGAGGTGGTTTACCATCATTCTAATCAGATATGGTGGCGCTCCTGTGAAATTCAATTTAAAAGCACCTTTACCTTAGAAACAGTATCATCATCCTAAGTTTTGTGTGATGCCCTGTTATAAGCAATTTGTCGGTATCCAGGTCGTTTCTCTTTTCTCATAGATAAGCATTTTGTTTTTTTGTTAGTATTCCTTCCCTGTGAATATACTTCATTGTAGGTGGAGTGGGACCTATGAGGCCTCACCACTTGTGCAGTGAGATGTCCTCCTCCTCTCACTGCCCAGGCTGTGCCTTTTTCTGGCTTGTGGTTGTTAACTGGCCCACATCATTTCCTTACAGCCAGGCCCAGCAGATGAGCCTCAACTGGTGCTTGCCTGTGGCAGTCCCAGTTGCCATCCTATGCTCTGGTGGGACATGTGAGCATCTGAAGAAAGTCTGCTGCAATCTGCTGGGGCAAAGAACCTTCAGTGAAAGGAATAACTGGATGTTTCTCTGCATTGTGTTAACTATGGATCTCTCCCAGAGTTCATCCTAAAACCTCTCTCTTTATTTTGTAGTGACAAGAGATAATTGATTCCATTATGTGTGCCTCAGCCAAATATAACACCCGGGGTCCAGCCCTCATCCCAAGGATGAAAACCAAGCATCGCATCTATTACATCACTCTCTTTTCCATAGTTCTGCTTGGCCTAATTGCCACAGGAATGTTCCAGTTCTGGCCTCACTCCATTGAATCATCCAATGACTGGACTGTTGAAAAACGCAGTGTCCATGATGTGCCTGTGGTCAAGATTCCTGCTGATAGCCCCATTCCTGAGCGGGGAGACCTCAGCTGCAGGATGCACACCTGCTTCGATGTCTATAGATGTGGCTTCAATCCCAAGAACAAAATCAAAGTGTATATCTATTCACTGAAAAAGTATGTGGATGAATATGGGACGTCGGTGAGCAACACCATTTCCAGGGAATACAATGAGCTGCTGACAGCCATCTCTGACAGTGAATTCTACACTGACGATGTCAACCGGGCCTGCCTTTTTGTGCCATCCATAGATGTCCTCAATCAGAATGCCCTCCGTATCAAAGAGACAGCTCAGGCTTTGGCACAGTTATCCAGGTTTGTGCTGAAACTTCAGTGTGTGAATGTAAAAAACACAAGGGGGACAAAAGTACGGTTAATGCATAAGGGGAGAATGCAGTGAGTTAATAGAAGCACTAGGGTTTGACAAAACTTGTCTATATGTAGAGAGCGCCTTTCTAATTGAAGCTTGTTTCTTCTTTTGCCATAGGTGGGATCGAGGCACAAATCACTTGCTCTTCAATATGCTGCCTGGAGGGCCACCAGATTATAACACTGCCCTGGATGTTCCCAGAGATAGGTACGTGTTGTGCTGTGTGATGTACTGATCTGGGTTCAAATGCCACTGAAGAAGCAACAAACTCAGAAGGGCAATTGATAGCAAGGGATGTGCTCCTTAACTGTCACAAAGCTGGAATATGACCTCCTTGCTTCTCAAAAAGGGAAATACAGAAGTTGCTGCCTTGGAAGTGTTTACTTTTGCAGTCTGATAGTTTAGCCCCATCTTTAATTTTATAAGGGACATGGCTGACAGTTTGCTTTTAACTCTTGGACTTGCTGTAAGGTTAGAGAATCTTGATCTGGTGTGTAACTGAATATGAACTCTTTACAGAATGTCCCATTTGATGCAAATTTGAAGCTCAAAGATGATTGTGGCAGCAGCTTTCTGATAGAAGTTAGGTGCTTCAAGGGCATTTTAAAGCAGCTGCTCTGCTTGACAAAACTGTAGTGAATTTCAATAGTTTTTCTTATGTTAATAATTAGACTGTATTAGTAATTGAACAAATGCTCTTAGTTATTCTCTGGCAAATGTGCTTTTACAATATTTGTCAGGAACTCAAAAGGCATACATTCTGAGCTCAGTTTTCACTTGCTGGATAGTATACTTTTGGAAGAGGAAAGGAGATTGAAAGGCAAAGAACATTGGAATAAGAGGAATGCAAAATTAGTGAGCTTGGATACTGTTACTGAATATGTTTCTAATGCATCCACCCCGTGTGCTTAGTTCTGCTGAGTTAGGTCTATTGTAACCAGTGCTTCTCTTGAAGGTGAAGGCTAACTTTCTTCTGCCAAATGTTAACAAAATCTTGCCTGAGATATGGGATCTTTGCTAAGATGATTGTCTGTGGAGTGTATCTTGATTTCTTTGCAGCAAAGACAATTTAAAACATCCTCCATTACCAGAGCAGAACATTTTTTTTTCTGCACATGTTTAAAGAGTGAATTTGCTAATTGTAATTACATCACTGTGAAGTAAGGCTTTAGTTTTTTACTTCTCTGAGATACCTTGTATGTATGTAGGTTACCCTGGAGAGGGCAGTCAAGCATCAGTCTCATGTAAACAAGTCTGTTAATCCGTTAGTAAATACTTGCATTTGTTTGATTTATGCTTAAGGAGAAGTTTCATTTGACAGTGGAATGGACTACATGTTTATGGATGCATGTGTCATCAAAGAAGTGACTTTATTGACTGAATATAGTATATGATACAGAACTTTCTATTTTTTCTTTTTAGTCTAAAATATCCATTTATATTTGGCCTTACGTGCCTTGGCTTAGCTGGCAGGTAACATATTATTTTGGTAGATGTTTCTCCTAAGTGTTTGTCATGCTAACATGGAAAACTGAGTAATTTAAGTAAAAAACTGAAGTATTTTTTGGCATTCAGCCGTTGTAGTTTGCCAGTGTGACTCACCCCACAGCTGTATGATCACAAGCTGTAGTCCATAAGAGAGGCAATAAGAGTGCTTGGGATGGCAAAAAGTGGAAAATCCTTTTTGTAGGCAGCCAACAGTTGGACTGTTGATGTACAGATCCTGTTTTGCAGGTCACAGGTGCGAAGACAAGGGGCCTGTGAAAGAAGTCGGGAGTGTAGACCTTGTCCTGGAGAGGCCTGAGGGATGCAGTGTGAGCTTTCAATGTGATTTTGGAGACCTTTGGAGTTCTTAGTTCATGTCTAACAGGACAAGCGACCTGAGTGTGTTTTCTTAAATTGAGAATGTCTACAGGCGGTAGGAATGGATTGTTAAACAAATGTGAAAGACAGCTGTTTGTATCATCATAGGGTGAGAGGCTGCTGGCCAAATTAAAGGCAGGTTGGCAGAATTCAGTTGGTTTTGAATGACTTGTCTGAACTGTTCCAAGAAAGACTGCATTAGTGGGAGTTTGTGGATCACTTGTGAAATGCTCAGTCAATATTTGTGAAGTTTTCACAGGGAGTGTGGCCTGGCCTTCTGCAGTCAACATGTTTGAGAGATCATACACAGTTGAATGGTGATGGATCATGAGATTTAATAGACTTGTGTTCTATTGCTTTGCCGCAGAATATTAATTCAGATAAGTATGACGTTATACACAGAGGAGAGTTCAGTTATATATTAATAATTTTACATCTGTAAAATTTCTTAGCTAAGATGCTTCACTAAAGGGTTGTTTGTTTATTAAATCTTTAAATCCAATTTCCAAAGACAGTGTAAAAGTGCTTTATTCCATAATTTCATAGGCGAAACTTTGCCTTGTGGGCATGGAGGTTATGTTCCTGGTATTAGCTGCCTTAACATATGTAATCTCCTGCCACAAAACTTCTGAGATAAGCTCTGTATTATCTGTTAATTAGTGCTGTTGAATTTGATACAATAATGAGGTTGTAAGGATTTCTTCTGCAAAGCTAATCTGTAGCTGTAGGATTGAATTTATGAACTAAGATAGTTTTTATTTATTTCTGTTGCAGTCCATGAAGTGGGTTTCAGAGACTTGTGAAGTTTGGACAGAAACATTTAAGTACAGGCCAGCTGGGGCACTTCAAGGAGAGAAAGATCAACATTTGAAAAGTGGTGAAAAATTGCTCAGGGACAATCATTCCTCACTGATCAGTGCAATTTAAAGATTATTTTCTTGAGTACATTAGGAGTTAATATTTCTACTCCCTTAATGCACTGCACAATGAAAATCTGAGTGGAGTTACTTAGCTGGTGTTGGTTCCCTGTGGGTTTATTTAGGTAAAATTTTGCATGACACACACCTGCTTTCTCAAGGCTGATGAGGTGCTGCCATGTTTTCACTGGATCCTATTAAAACAATCTGGTTCTGGTTTCCCAGTTGAGGGGAGATGTAAAAAAGAGAAGAGAGGTATAAAGTGCAAGAGAGTAACACCCAAGCCAATATTTTTTCTGCCTTGTAACTGAATTAATACGAATAAGTCAGGGAATTTGCAGCTTCAAGCGTGAGACCTAGTCATAGCAGCATTGTATGTGTCACCAAAAGCAGGGGGGTGGGGGACACTGGAAAGGAATTTAAAATGATCAATTTGATTTGGAACATAAACTCTAAACTCAGCATGTACTTAATTTATCATCCTGTTCCCAAGCTGATGTTTGCTCCTATCATAGTTTGTGTTCTGAAACTATGAATGAAGAATCACATTTATGGCAAAGTGTGTTCATGGTGTTTGAACACTAAACAGTTGTGCTGCAGGTCAGAGCAGAAAGTAAAGTATCCTGTGGGATGTCTGATGGGATTAAAACAGGCAGAACATAGTGGTGTTCATCCAGAATGTCTTGTTCTGGTGGGAAAAAATCTGGGATGATAATTAGGTATAATGATAATCTGTTGTCTAACATTTGTGGAAAAACTGCTTCTCCAAACACCGTACCAAGGATTTCATTCAGTGATATCTGTAAACAAGAATATCAGCTAGTGGATTGTTGGTGCCTCTTCCAGTCTCACGTTGACTTTTTGTTCCTGTGTGTGTTCTGATTGCTAATGGGACCTGTGCATACTTAGATCTGAACTGTGACAGTAAGGCTTTCCACTGCAATCACAGCTGCAACAATGAAACAGCTCCTCAAGATCCTTTCTCTAGTGCATTATCTAGTGGCATATTTGTGTTCTGCTTCTTTCCCCAGAGAAGGAGACAAACTGGAATTGAGAAATATTTTTCTCCAAACTACTTTGTATGGTACCTTAAGCAGATTCAGTGTCTCAGGGGCAACTAAAAGTATAGCACACCCTGTTGTTGAGTGACAGATGACTGAAAGTATGATCAGCTGTTTGAGCGGTCTCACAAAAGAAGCTGAATCTGACCTCTTTTTGGAACTAGGATGATGTGTTCCTGATGCCATGTGGTCACTGGACATGAAATGACAATGGCAAAACTGTTGTCCTCTAATAGCATATTTCAAAGAAGCTTGGTTTGTGATAGAAGATAGTAACAAACCTATTTTTTTCTGGAATTGTATATGATATGCTGCTTTCTTCTGTACACATTATTCTCTTTTGTTTCTTAAAGCACTTCTGTGTGGCAAAAGGTTGTGCCATCTAGGACACAGCACAGTGAACATCCTGTTGGAAGGTTGAATTGCATTTTAATTTATCAGTCCTTGATTATTCCTATTCTCTCTAGCACAGTGTCCTGAGCAACCTCTTCTGTTGGAACTTAGAGTTGTAACATACAGATTTCTTGTTCATGTGTTTTTTGTTTATAGAATTTTTGTGTAATACAAAAATTAAACAAATTTCACTAGCTTGTATGATTGACTTTGAAAATACAGTTGCAAAATAACTTTGTTTTATTTTCCAGTCTGAAGAGTCCAGAGTCAGTAAGATGCCAAAATACTGTATTATTGTACTGTGATTTGTATCTGAAATACAGCTTGTCTCTAACACTCTGAAAGTTGTGATATACCCTATTTTAGTACAGGCATCAGTGAATATCTTAACTGTATAAATAATTCAGAATGTATTTCTTCAAATTAAAATTGTCTTAGAATATGTAAGCTTGCAAGTTGCAAAATTATCATAATGACAGCAATATATTAAATTTCCCCATATTAATGCAAAAATGGTCCATTCCTCAGTGATTAGACACAATTGTAAGCACTCTGTTGGTGGCTAGATCCACTTTAGCAGTAAACCCAGATCATGAAAACTAAAGTGAAACCAGCATGAAATCATGCCACTGATAAAAGCTGAGGGAAATACTTACCTCAGAGCATGCATCTTCTTGTTATGGTAAGGACAAGCGGTGAATTTCTGGAGTTTGAATGTTGTACATTCTCAGTTTAAGGTCACTTTCTTGTGTTTTCCAGAGCTCTGTTGGCTGGTGGAGGCTTCTCCACTTGGACTTACCGGCAAGGCTATGATGTCAGTATTCCTGTTTACAGCCCACTGTCGGGAGAAGTAGATCTGCCAGAAAGAGGACCAGGGTAAAGTAATTCTCATGAATTGGGCGAAGTATATTCAGTATCATATTCAGTATTGATGATTATAAAATAGAAAAATGGCTACTAACTTTATGGTGAGCTTGGGCAATTTTGTAAGAGTTGTTTTTAACAACTCTTGCTATTAAAATAGGTGATGCTTTTGATGCTGATGGTTCCAATGCTGATGGTCTTGGTTCAATTGCCAACTGCTCTCTCTGATAGCTTTATACTTCTCCTATATTGTGGTGCCCAAAACTGTGCAGAGGACTCAGAGTGGGACAATCCCCTCCTTTGACCAGCTGCTTGATGTCCCCCAGGACACGCTTGGCCCTCCTGGCTGCTAAGGCACTGCTGACTCATATTCAGCTTGCCATCGACCAGGAACCCAGGTGTCTTTCTACAGGGCTGCTTTCCAGCCTCTTGCAACCGTGGATGTATGGACAGACAGGGAGACCCTGTCCCAGGTATAACCTGGGACTTGGCTTTGTTAAACTTCATACAGGTGGTGATTGCCCAGCCCTTTGATTTGTCAAGGTCTCTCTGCAGGGCTTCTCTGCCTTCAAGGGAGCCAACAGCGCCTCCCAAGTTATTGTTGTTGGCAAACTTAATATTCCTTCCCGTCCTGCGTCCAAGTAATTTATGAAGATATGGAAGAGCAAAGGGCCAGAGCCCTGAGGAACCCCACTAGTGACAGGTTGCCAGCCAGGTCATTTGCACCTGTCCTGTCATTAAGCTCATGTAAAAGAAGGAAGAAAACTTGTATGTATGATTATGGGAATACTAACGTGCAGGGCTTAGAATACTGATTTTATTTGTTTTTTTAAGTAAGAAAAGTAATGGTGTAAGACATAAACATAAACAACATAACCCACTTCTCCGCAAACCTTGTAGCTGGAAGTAAAGCAAGACAATTCCTAAATAAAGCACTGATTTTATCAGAGAATGTAGTTAGACATTGAAATGAGCTACTCTGGAAAATGGTTTCTCTAATCCATTCGTATCTTAATAATAAGAGTAGATAGAATTCTGGAAGACATGTTTTAACTGGTTATGGAATGCTGGTTATGGAATGCTGTTATTTTTATATTTCATAAACCTTTTAATTACACAGCTGAAAAAGTTTCACTGTAACAAAGTCTTACCTCTGTTATGGTTTAAAAGATGGGCAGGCAGACAGAGGCAATGGGGATCAATGATGTGTCTGCTCATTGTGAAGATCAAGTTTACAAATGTAGAAACTTCAGGTCCTTTTCTTCTGACAGCATTGTGTAGACAATATGAATTTTCAAAGTTGAAAACTGTGATTGAAATGGTGCAGCCTCTGTTGGACACAGAAGTTTTTCATCTTTGGGTTCAGTTGTCTTTTCTGGTAAGAGAACTCTTGCTGTTGCTCTTGGCTGCCCCAAGTACGATAATGCAGTCAATTAAGACAAACTTGTGTAGCAGTGGTTTACTTTGCTCACATCCGTTATGCTCCTGGACCAGGGCAGCGAGTGGCATCTGGTTGCATCGCACTTGATTCTTCATAGGTCTGAAGTGTTGCTTACATTCTGACACAGAGTGAAAGCATGCTTTGTATTTCTGTCTGGAGAGCATGAATGTGCTGATAGGCTTCAGCACGTATAGAACCAGTTGTAAAGAGAGTTGCAGTCAAATTATTCATATCCATGTAGTCAGCTAAACTCTGTGTCTGATTTTGGGTCGTATAAAAGAAATAGGCCTTGTGTTCAGTTAAAGTGTTGGAGATTTCATTTCTCATAACTGTTCATTTTATTTTTTAAATTGTGTAGGGCAGCCTGGTGTCTGGGGTGCCATCCAGTGGCCAGTCAGCGTTACTAGTGAGACACGTTCCCCGCCTCGACTGCTTTGTGCAGGAGGGGTGGGATGAGGACACACTGCTCAGAATCTAGGAGATAAACCTTTGCAAATAACACTACATTAGTGTTATTTCTTGGGAGATGGTGTGTACTTCCTTTTGTAGCAATGTTTGATATCTAGATTCTGAGTGTCATAGAATGATGACCGTTTCAAGGCAAAATTTGATTTCAAATATATACATAAACCTTCTTTTTTTTTTTTTTTTAAGCTGGTTGGGTGCATTTATTATCACTCATCTGCATCATTATTTCCTTTTTTAAAGGCCTCTTACAGAGCTGAACTGAGGGGGTTTGATTTACTTGCCTTTTAAATTGGATTGCTTAAAATCCACTTCTGCTGGTAGCAAGTTTGTAGCAGCTGGAGACTTGTCAGAAAGAATGTTTTAAAAAAATACTTTGTATCTGTTAATTGAAGCAACTGAAGTGACCAGCATGAAAAATGAGTAGAAGAGGTGAGAAGAGCAGCAGGAGAGGTCTGACTTTATAAAGTGTGTGTGTTTGTGTGTTTTCAGAGCTGTAAATTAAAGATAGCATCACAGGGAGTAGAACTGGAATCCCAAGTACAGGCCTCGTGCTTCCTGTGTTCTTTTGGCAGCATGAGGGCACTCACTCACTGTGTGTTCCTTTCAAAGGGGAGTGGTGGAGCAGTCTGACTTCAGCTGACCTGTTGTAAAAGGATACCCAAGTAGATGAGTCTAACAATTATATGACATGCTATTTTCCAGTATTAGAGTAACTTTTCTAAGCAGCAAGTGTCTAATTTGAGCCTGTATTCCTGTATGGTTTACCTTCAGTGTTAGTATTTTTAAACACTTCAATATTTAAAATGTTCAGCATATTTTAACTATTCATGGTTTTGGAACATGGTAGGAGTTGAGAGTGTGTGGGATAACATACACTATATGGACCTTCAACTTTTCCCTGGAAATGTTGCCTTTGTATTGCCCCAAAGGGACAGAACCTAATCACAGTTAGAAATTACGAGCTTGTTCTATTGCTGCTGTTACCATATCAATACTAAATAAGCTAAATACTGAGTTGTCAATTCTGCATCTCTTTCCAATTAAAATTCACGAGAGCATATATGGGAGGAGAAGCTAGAAGCAGCACTCAATGTTCTATCTACTTTTTATTTTAGTATACAAACACCCGACAAAAGTACTAACAATCCTGGCATCAATCATAGGCTGTTTTAAAATGTAGCTAAGTAATGTTTATTTAAGTTTACAATAGATGTTGTAATGCAAGTGTCTATTCTGATGTAATAAGCACTCTTACCAAGTACAAATTTATTCAGAATTGTAAATAATATTGAGCCACTTACCTATCCCAGACTTAATTACATTTCATCGTTACCCTTTCCAGCCTTGTCTGAAAATATGGTCTTGGCAGCATGTCCACACGTAGTTAATCTTGCTCTGTTTTTCCAGGATGGAAGGAAATGTGTTCATGAGCATCTTGGAAGTAAACTTGCAGTGCTGTCAGGTAACCTGGCTGTGTTTTTTCAGTCCTCGCAGGTATTTCATTCTGTCATCTCAAATGGCTCTGCACCCAGAATACCGCTTGGAGTTGGAAGCTCTTCAGGCTGAGAATGGAGAATCAGTGCTGATCCTGGACAAATGTACAAACCTGTCAGATGGGGTTCCTGCTGTTCGCAAACGCTGCTACAAGAATCAAGTCTTTGATTATCCTCAAGTGCTTCAGGTAAGGCTGTCTCTTCTGCAAACTTCTCTTCCCCTTGGTGTCTGTCTAGGCTGTGGTGTTGTTCCTGTTTAGCAGTGGTATGGTACTTCCTTGTATTTAATTAGCTTGCTGGATATGTTTTGAAACTGCATAATTTGTTATGTTAGCTTGAGTATTACGTCCTAACTTTATCCTTATTAAGAGGGCCAAAAACTATGTACTCAACCTTATATGCAGACTATGCTCTAATTTGAAAACACTGTATACCAACTTCATGAGACTGGTCACAGTGGTCTAGTAACACATGACAATGTCACGTAAACTTAATAAAATGATACAAAGATACTGCCAAATCCAGCATCAATGGGATGTTAAAATGGAGGAACTGAAAGAAAAACTTTTGGAGGCAGATAAAGTTGCTCACTTCAAGACTGGAGAGGAACATTGGAATCTACACTTTCCAAAATAGCTATCAAAGAGGCTTTCAGCAGGCATGAATTTGGAATTGATTTCTGAGATATGGCAGTCCAGGTCTTGCTAGATGAAGCTTAGAACTGAAGATGTCTTTGTCAATTGGATAGAAGGTTAAAATGAACTTTAAAGAAGTTATGCTCTTATATTTGGGCCAAAAAAGGAGTGTTACATATAAGTAGAGTTAGTCAGATTACATTTTTTGTATGCAGCTTAGTAGTTAAATCATACAAAACTATCTATATAAATATGACAGACTGAGCTAGAGGGTGTGTCAGCATGCAGCTATGAAAATATCTAGGTGAAATGTGTTTCATGGCCTTGGCCCAATTTCCAGAGGCCTTTTGATGTGTCAGTGAAGATAAAACTAGATAGTGTTCTCAGACCCCTGTGTCTCTTGGCAATTCACTAACAGAGAGGTGCTTTGGCATGCAGTGTCGTGAGGTGAGTTATGCCATAGGCCACTGTACTCTGTCTGCAGTCACCAGCATATAACCTGTCTTTGAACTTCAGCAAATGCTGGTAAAATAACAAACAAGCTGAGGAAAAGCAAAGTTTCCACCCCTCCTGCTATGTTTTGTAGGAAATATGTTTAAAATTCCTTGTGGAGGAGGAGGAGAGGGAGGAAAGGGTCACTGTAAGTCCTAAACTTTGAGTAAAAAAAAAAACCCAACAAAATTAAAAGACTTGTTTGCTTTATTTCCTTAAATACAGACTGGATTTCTAAAGGATAGGAAGTCAGGGAATATATATCTATATCTTGCTTTGTATGATTTTATAACTCAGAAGAGAGCTGGCACATGCCAAGATTGTTAAAATACTTTCCTTTGCAGAGCCCTGCATTTCCCTTTGGAATGTCTGGCTGATAACAGTGGTGATGTGAGGAGATGTATTTATAGTAACCTTTGTCTAGACAGGAAAAATGGTTATCTGGGCAGATGGATGAGCATGTGTGTCCACATCTGGGCTTCTTTTTTTCTTTTTCGTCTCTCCCAGACCTTATTTTGAGTCTCTTCCACCTGCTACTGCGTGATCTAGTGAGTCAATGGTTAAAATGTGTGTTCATTCTCTCAGCTCCTTCCATTCCCCACACCCTTCTTTTCCTTCTCTTCCTGTCTAAGAGTGGGGGAAGGGGGACTTGGATCACAGTTCATCCTTTCAAGAGCTGCCTTTACAGATGTCCTACTAGACAGACTCTTGGCTTCCAGGTTGTTAATGCTTCCTGTTTGCAGTCTTCTCTTGGATGAGATTTTTGAGGCTCTTAGTACTGTATGGGTATGAACACAGGTCTTATGATTGCATTAGGAAACAAATGAAGAGCCAGCAAACCCCCTTGTATTTCCTAGTTCCATCTTGATGTTTTGCTGCCCTGCTGAGCCTTCTGGCTCCTTTTCATCAGGCCATGGAACACAAGCTGGAGAAATGTTTTCTTATCTGTGGGAACCCCTGTGTCAACTTTATAATTTTCCTTTCTTAGACTTAGGGATAATACTGACTTGGGATTTTTCCCTGTTGTGTAGCTGAACTCTGCTAGCATTTATTTTATGATCTTGTATCTGTAGCAAGATTCCTCAGTGGCAGTGAGAGCTAAAGTCCCAAAGTACAGGGTGAGTGCAACATAGTCAAGAACTCTTCTCTGCTGCAGTTTAAACTAATGGCATTTTGTCCTGTGTGTTGTGGACATGAGTAAGTGGATTATATACTCTTTTGCAACAACTTTTTTTGTCTTTGAAGCTCCCTTCCTCCTGCCCTCATTCCTTCAAAATAGGTAGCAATGATATAGTCAGTCCTTCCCTGTAGATCATACCTTCAAGGTAAGTAATCATTCTTTATTTACCACTGGAAGTGCATTGCCCAAGACTGAACCCTGCTCTGTCTGAGGTCATTTGTTACTATGAAGAGTGAGTGAATCCTGCAGATTTCCTACACTCTACTTCTTTTTGCGCTGTAATATTACCTGTGTGTGGGGTGGTTGGTTTTTTCAGTAGTACAGCATTGCTGTCACATGAATACCCTTTCTTTGCCTGTTCTTTTGTAGGAGCTGTCCTCATTTGCAAAATGCAAAGATTAGCCAGTTATTTCATGCTTTATATTTGTGCAGTTTGGTATTTTTCTCCAAGTGTTGAATTTCTATATATGTTGGTGTTTCTTAGTTGATTTATGCATATAGTGTTAAAGTCTAATCCTGTTATCCATTATACCTGCTAATCCTACAAAATCATAAGTATTATCAGGTCTAATAAGTATGGTCTTAATTCTGATACTCAGTTAATTGAGGGACACTTTGAATGCTGTTGCACTTAGGAAAGATTAGTTTATCCATCACTGTTTAACTTGTGAGCCACTGTGAACTACTTTATACTTGGAGCTCTGTAACTATAATTTATGTAACTGTAAAGCCTATTAGGGCTTTATCTAGCCCCTGATTTCTTAATTTTCCTGTCAAAATGCTATCAAAGATGTCAAATTACTTTTAAACTTGATAGACAAAATCTGTTACTTCCCTGCTATCCATAGAGCTGCATTTCCCTATAATAAAAGAAAATTAAATTGGGTCCTTACAGTTTATGCTCAAATAAGTTCACATTAATTGTTGCTCATCTTCTTGTGCCAAACTTTTGAAATGTTTTTAACTTAATTCTCCTTGAGTTTTCTCAGTTGAATTCTGAAGTTTGGCCATTAAAATAAAGCATGGAATTGTCCCACTAGCTTGTGGGACATCCCTCCACTTATAATAATTTTCCTAGCCTCTGGAAGATAAAGTTGTATAATTATTTTGAATTAACTAATAAGTCAGAATATATTGATTGCACAGAGCAAGTTGGTTTTCCTTTTGACTAGTTTTTTTAATGAAAGGAAGGGCAGGAAAACATAATGCATATGTAAATACACACAATGCAAATCTAACATTTTGGGGTTTTTTCCCTCATCTGTGTGTTGGATACAATTTGTTCACAGGAATCTACGTTCTGTGTTGTTCTACGTGGAGCCCGCCTGGGACAGGCTGTGCTAAGTGATGTTCTTCAAGCTG
The DNA here is from genome assembly GCA_013397955.1 of Grantiella picta. Lineage (NCBI taxonomy): Eukaryota > Metazoa > Chordata > Aves > Passeriformes > Meliphagidae > Grantiella > Grantiella picta. The sequence continues at coordinate 1,183,092 of VZRM01005554.1, forward strand.
GCTGTGTCCCAGTCATCATTGCTGACTCCTACATTTTACCTTTCTCTGAGGTTCTGGATTGGAAGAGGTCTGTACTCTCACTGTTGGATATTGAACCACTGCATAAGATACTTCACTGCCTTCAGTCATTTGAATCAAATCTGTCTGATAAGTCAAGTGTACTGGGAGTTACAGGGAATAAAATAGAGAGTAGGATGCATGCCGTCCTTGGCCTTGATCTGTTATGTATCAAAGATAGGAGAGGAAAATAAATGAGGTTGGTCTGACAGAGCATTTGATTATCCTGTAGCCAGCCACATTTTTTTCTAAAATTGATTTGCTGTATTATTGTGCTTGAATTCAGAGAGGAGTGGTCTCCATTCAGGCTCTTTTAAGGAAAATACATGGTAAATATTGCATCACAGAAATGCTAACTCTCTATATTGCATCACGATTCCCAAGTTTATTTGAGATAGAAATGTATAATTATTTTGTAACTGAGTACCCTGTGTTAGGGGCTTAGATTATTTTTCTATGCATGCACTATGCCCAGTTACATGATCTTGGGATAATATGTACAAAAATTACTAGTTTTATGTGTATCACTGTATATATTCTATTATTGCTTGGTTACTCCAAGAATCTCTGCTGACAACAAGTCGGTGGCAATCCAGAGATGAGTATTCAGGATTTGTGGGTCTCTGTCCCTTCCATAGTTATTAGATTGTCTGGACAGATCAGTCTACAGACTTTGGTGGCATTGTCTGTGGGCAGAATGGCTGGTGTTGGGAAGGAACTGCTACAGAGCATTTGGTTTCACCGAGAGAAGACTGCTTATTTTTGCTTATGTCTTTTGAGTATGTCTTATTAAAATAGGACAAGAGTCTGGAAAAGCAGTCAACATCATTTAACGTAGAATTTCTTTCTTCTCATCTTGTCATATGTTTTCTGTCTTTTGCTTATAGGGCCTCTGTTGTCATCCCTGAAGAAAAGATGCCTGAAATGTACAGTATTCTGCAAAGTATCCCCCAGCGACAGATTGAAGAGATGCAAAGACAGGTAAAACAATGCACTGTGTTGAAATTATTTTCCTTTTTTTTGCAGTTGGACTGTAGGTTCATACACCTTCCTTGCTCTGAAAGCTGTTGGATTACAGAAACATCCACTGTACTCTCATGTTAATGTTTTGATTATTTGACCCTGTTTCCTTTACGCTAAACGTTTGCATTTGCCATCACTTTTCAATGGGATGGAAGCTCTCCTTGAATCTGTGTGTACTACCTGCTGATATCTATTAACATATTTCTGGTGGAATTACAGCATATATTTGTTTCATTTTTCTATGTGGTATTTAAATTGTAGTAAACAAGTTCAAGAGTCTCTGTTTATTTCAAGAGAAGCTTTTGTTTGTAGAAAAAATTTAGTCACTTAAAATGTGAGGGGAGCATTAAGTCCAAAATATTTTCATACCTTATGTAAGTTTGTAATTCCTCTGAGAGAGAGATTTTGCTTATTTGATGACTGCAAGAGCTGAGACCATGAGCTGTCAGGCCAGCAAAGAGGCTATTAACATATAATGTACACTAATGTCTATGATATTTCATCCTTGACATCTTGCTGTACCTGAGTATGTATTGTTATAAGGTAAGAAAATACACTTATTGTTGCCTCAGTTCCCCATCAGGAAAACCATAGAGGAAGTAAGAGCTAGGTATTTAAGGGAGAAGTTAACTCTCTGATCTCAGGTGGCTTTTCAAGATGTATGGAATTTCTGTGGCCAAATTTCTGCAAGAATTGTGAAATCATGTCTCTGAAATTCCCTTACACAACATTAGTGACAAAGTCATCTTTTGTGTGGTCCTTGTAAAAAGCAACCCAAGAAAGATTTTTTTCGAGTGTAGCCTAAAACACTAGTTATTTCTACTTAGGCAGTGCTAAAAGCTGCAGAATGTCTATTAATACTGATATATAGCAAGAAAATGGACTCTCAAATTTAAAAGTAGATATCTTTCACACCTAATTGTGTTGCCAACTTCTCTTCATTGTGTTCTGAGAGTCTGCAAATACCAGAGCAGCCATCAGGGGTCTCCTTTTCTCTTTGGGGCCGTCACACAAATGAACCATTTTGATGGGGCCTGCTGGCAGTACCACTGTGCCACCAAAAACAGGAGGTGAAAAAGTAACCTTGGTGTTACAACTCCTAGAGATGTGATTTTTCCTTTAGAGATGTTAACCTAGGGAATTGTGCCTAATAAGGCTTTAAAACTGACATTAATAGTCTCTCAAAGTGTACATTAATTTTCTAGTCCATTTTACTGATTACATAAAATAATAATTTTAGGATAGTGTTCTCTTGCTATGGACAATGCACTTGACATTATGGACTGCTTAAACACTAATTTTAAAGTATGAAATCATAGTTTATGATTAATGAAACTCTAGTCTGTAAAAAAAAACCAAAGGCAAACAAAATAAAAACAAAGAAGGAAACCCCCTAAACATTCATAATGAGACAAACCAACAATAAGACCATTAAATCAGATGATATATACATTATCTATAATATCTGTAACACTATAAACTTGGCTTAAAATAGATGATATTTTAATGGTCATAATACAGATATAGTCTCTGTTCAGAGTGAATTTTGTTGGATTATAGATAATTTGCAATAGTCATTGTCAGTGGGTTCAAAACATCACTGGACATCGTTGGAAAATGCGATTGTATTGACTGAAGGTGTGATGTGTTTTTCTAAACCTTCCTCTCACATCTTGTTCCTTTTGCTGTGGATACAGTTTTGTGTTTTGACAGTACAAGTGAAAGGATGAAATCACAAGGTCTGTCTTTCATCTTTGTGAATTTATTTCTGTCTGTGTATTGAGGATGCTGTAACATGTTATTCATACATTTCATGTCCTGTCAGCCTTATTTACAAGGTCAAATCACTGTGTGTCTCTGAAATTCCCTTGATGATGTGTGGTTCTGTCTAATATGGTGGAAAGTACTTAGCAACTGATACTGTGTGGACTACCAGTAGCTGGACATGTATGGTTGAGATCATCTTTTTCTGGGCAAATAGAAATCTAGTCAAATCCTTGCTCTGAATTTCTCCTGGCTGAAGCATGCATTCATCATACCTATCAGGCTTTCTGGGTCTGATAACTCTTGTGGGATTGGAGCCTTGCTGTCCAACAGCATTGGTTTCAATGGTCGTCTTATGATATAATTCTTATCCTTAGTTGGGATACATCATAATTAAAACAGACATTATTGTAAATGTTAGCTTGCCAGTTTTCTTTGTTGATTAGGTGCTTTTTCGCAGTATCTTATTACAGGAGATTCTCTGGAGATCATACATCAAGGTTAAAATGTAGACATAAACATATATACATACATATACCTGTATATAATGTTTGTCAAGTTGAAATAGGTTGTCTGCTTTTAATGAGTAAAATACAAATTCTCTGCATATTTTTTTGCTTTGTTTCTGGACATACTTTTAGCTATACATCAGCTGGGGAAGAGAGGAAGTCTCTTAAACAGAAGTCATTATATTTAAGTTATATATGAACTCATATTTGAAAGTGTTTTCTTACAGTTTGTACACATATCAGGGACATCACAATATTTTCATGAAGAGGTGTTTTACAGGTGTTTTAGTTTCGGAGACATCGTCTGCTAGGATATGTGGCTGGTATGTCCTGAGCTGTGATTTCCTACAACACAATTTTATTTTGCTCAGTTTTATATAAGAGAGTACATGATATAAATTGGGAAAGAGATTCATTGGTTTGAGCAGAGCTTGAGTGTGGGGAATCAGAATTAATTCTATTGTCCTACATGAATACCTGATTGCACTGAGGTCTCTGGAGATCAGCTATATTAACTTACGCTTTTGTTGTTCAAACTTGCAGAACAGTTTGCTCTCAACAATTCCAGTTCCAGTTTCCTGTTTTTCCTCACAGAAGGGAATAGTTTCTGTGCTTGTAGCCTAGTCTACACTGTTGTAAAACATTGCTATGTACTTTCAATACTATGTGTACAGCCTAGCCCTGAAAACTGGATACTCACATATGATAGCTCTTATAAACTGCAACATTTTGACCGTCAAAACCAGTCTCTGCTAAGTGAACTGCTAAAATTAATAGTGGTCTGGATGAAACTTATGTTTCTCTGGGATTACTGTCTTGTCTGTTTTCTACAGTAATGTTGTCATTCTCATTTTCTTTGAAGCTTCCTTGAACCATTCCCCTCTCACAAATAGTTCCATATGGACTCTGAAACACTGGCAAAAGTGCCCAGAGGCAAGTTGATAAGCAGCTTAGCTGCACAGCTACTGATCCAGCAGACTTGATGCTGCATCCTTATGTTTTCATTTTCTCTGCACCTCTAACCAGCACCCAGGTAATAGCAAAGTTCTAGAATTGGAGGGAAGGAAGTAGATGTAATAGAGCTGTGTGATAAAGAGTAAAATATGAAATTTTGTCTTGCTCCTGAAGTATGAAATAGGTAAAGGAAGAAAAGTAAAACAAAACTTTGCTGGTATCACCTTATCTCATGCCTTTTATAGTTTCCCTTGCAACAGTTGGGTTTTTTTTTCCTAAGGTTTTGCTTTGAAATCCTGTTAGTCTATGGAAACATGTTTCAGCACTGTAGTTGATATATAAATGCCTTTAACTAGTATGAAAGTTTTCTTCAGCTTATATCTCAGCGTCTGTACTTTTTTCACCCTGTTTTTGGGAGGCGAGTCTGACTATCCAAGTATATAGGCATCTTGTAAATATTTTTCTTCACTTAATATCAACATACTTAGAACTCTTTTAACATGGATAGACTCATTAAGGTATAGAATCAGAATATGGAAATACTATAGTGAGAATAGAAGACTTGTTCTTCTGTTTATTTAGGTATTCTTTCTCACTGAAGAGATTTTAGGTAAGGAGTTTATTTTCAAAACAAGACTTTGTTGCCTGTTCCTTTTTGACTTTTTAACACTCCCCATCTCCCAGAAATAAAACTTCTGAATTCTTACATATTCTGGAAAACTGAATGACTTTGTGTGCTGTGATGGTGTAAGAATGAAGAGCTGGTGTTCTTAAAAGTGGGAATTCTTTTCATCCAGGTTTTCTAGTGAAATATGTGTATGATCTCATACAATGTGCATGCATGCTGATTCTCTTCTGATTTCAGTTACTGTCCAATTTCTACCAAACTTACAGAGAAGTGGAGAGGTTGGAAATAAGAAATTCCATAAAGTTAGGTAACTGTGTAGGAGCTAAGCACCCTAGAATAACATGGCCTTTTAAGAGAGACTTTGCAGCTTGATCTAACAGTCATAGAAAACCACTTGCATTTATCCATTATGAATTATCTGCTTTGGGAAGGGTTTTATTTGGAAATGGCACACCTTAGGCCATGGAAATTCAGGTACAAAATGGCCAAATGATAAAGTGATAAATTAAATTCAGTATACAAAGTGATATATATGCAATTTAAAACAGCCTTCTCAAAGGCAGTTGTGGCCTCTCAAATAACTGCAGTCGCTTGGAAAAGAATTCTTAAGAGCTGTAACAAATAGTTATGTGAAAGTATAAATTCCATAGTCAGTTGTAGTAAAAAAGTAATAACAACAAAGAATTTTTAGAAAAGAGGTAGGGAACAAGATAGAAAATACTATGCCACCATGTAAATCTGTTGTATGTCTGCACCATGATTACAGTTCATAGTTATGGTTCTCCCATCTTAAAAATGATATGGTAGAACAAGGGTGATCAAAAGTTTCAAGAGAAGAGTGATTAAATAGCCTAACACTCTTCGTCTTTAAAATGAATGATTGATGATGATGAAGCAATAATGTAATACACAACTATAAAATAAGAGGATAATGAAGCAAGTGAATGGACATGACTGTACATTTTTTGATACAATTTCATTTGATGTCACATAGTACTTTTTTTATTTGTAATATGGTCTAAAACAATTAAAAAAGGAGATGATCTCACAAAACTAATAGGTAGTCTGTGAGAATCACTTATTTTCATTTTGTGTGAGTGAAGGGGTTTTATTGACATAAAAGGCAGGATGAAAAAATCCAGAAAAGGAAAATCTGTCAGGGATGAATGCAAAGATATACCCTCTGGCTTAAAATTTCCTCCATTGCAAACTTCTGAAGTTGGAGAGTATTTGGGGAAGTGGTGGCTTGTGCCTGCTGTGTCTATTGGAGAGGAGTTCCTAAGGTACTTGCTGTGGAGCATTGTCAGAGGGACAATGTGGGAGCCAGAAGGCCATTCGGTCAGACCTGGTGCAGGCACAGTGATGCAGCTTCAGGACTCATGTTTACAAAAGACCTTAGTATTATATTGCCTTGTGTAATAATCTTGTCAGATAATCAGTAGTTTTTAAAATGCATCTTGACTTCACTGGCTGCCAAACACTTCAGTGAGAGACTATTGAAAGTCATGTATAGTTTCCTGCTTTGGATGAATGTGTAATTCACTTTTCTGAAGCCCCACAAGATACTCTCTCAAATAGTGGCCACATACCATTCTTGCTTTTCATTAATTAAAGTTTTAGATAATCACAAACTCTCGTGGTTTTAGCCTGTGTGGACAGCTAAAGGCTAAAAAAGCACGCAAATTCAGTGTAAAAAAATGTGGATGGAAACCATATAGTTTGCAATGTTTGTTCCTACAGTCAGAATACCTGGACGAGCTGTTGTGGTTTTGCTTGTGCACATCCCATGTGCCTCAGCCCTGACCTGAAGAAAAGTTCAGACTCCAGGTCAAGCAGAGCTGAAGACACGAGCATAAATCAATGACTTGTTTTAGTGCCACGTTAAAACAACATGAGTGGCTGGCTCTTCTGACCCTCCTCCCTTTCATTTAATGTGCTTCTTTGGCTCTTCTTTAAAGAGGGCTCTGTAGAGTAATTTCAACTCTTATCAGCTTGCTGACAGCTATATGAGCCTTTCTGCTGGCTCCAGGCAATCACTGCCAGCGTGTGAAACATCCCATTCTTGCAGTGAAATGGTCTTGGGTAAAGTTAAAGCAAATGGGTGGTGGAGTTTTCCTGTGGGTGGTGCAGCTTACATGAAAGAGATGGGATTTAGTTCTTGTTAACCAATTAAACAGAAATTCATTTCAATATCTGGACACTAGATGCTCTTTGAGCATACTTAGGTTTTTACAAGTCATTTTAATGAGAATATTAAACTTACAGCTGCAGTTCTTTACCTGATAGGGGACAGCTTCTGTCTCTGGTTTCTTTAGAATCATCATTATCAAATTTAAGCGAACTTTCATCTGTCTGCCATTTGTAGCATTTTAAGGGGTGCAACTGCAGAGCCTAACCCTGCTTTAATCCTCCCAGAGTGCTTCAGTGAAGCTCCGGGTCCCCCATAAATGTCAGGCCTGGACAATTTGTGTTCTTATCAGATGCAGTGAAGTAAGTTCCAACCCTCTCACCCCTCCCCCAAGGGAAAGATTTGTTGCTGCAAACAGCAAAGGAAAGAAAAAACTTTTTCCTGGCTTACTTCCAGGATCACCATGGGAGTTGTAGAATCCTTGGCATTTATATATGAGACTTTCATTACTCCCTGCTCCCTTCAGTTGTTGCAGAGTATCCTTATCCTAGATTTTTTTTTTCCTTCTTGCCTGTCCTGCCTTGTTGTTTTTCAGAATGGAGAAAACTGTCTTCGTGGCATCTCTGAGAAAGAGCTCTGAAATTTGAGACCAATCAGCACCTCCATGAATAATTTTTATAGGATACATTTGGTCTGCTTTTGTATCTACATTGGCAGCTTCTAAACAATAAAAGGTTAAACTTAACTGTAAGAGGTAAATGATGCTATTTTAAGACAGTTTTTTTGTTTGTTTTTCAGATTTGATTTTAAGCGTCTGTGTTTTAAGGGTCTGTATCTTGTTGCACAGTGGATTTTTTGTACTTACCCGTTTCAGATTGCTATACACAGTTTGGGTAGACTACAGATAAACCAGATGATCCAGAAATTGGAAAGGCATGTGCTTTTAGAAGGAATATTTGAAAATATTCTGTCATGCACATGAAGCAGTTATCTGCAGACAAATGGATGATTAAGTGTATCTCCTGGTGTTCCACTCTTTCTTTGTTACTCTGCTTTCGCTTATCAAATCTGCTTGCTTTGCTTGCCCCCTTTAATTATTGTGTTACAACTTTGGCATTTATCTATGTAGCATAAATACACTGCATTGTTGTACTAATTGGCATGTGAGTATATTGAATAGAGGTAGTAAATACACCTTGGTCTTGTATCTGTTTTACTACTGAGTAGATAGATATGTAAATAACTTACACAAAGTCAAATCATAATTTTAATAATGGAATTTAGAAATCTGGATCTTGTTTTAATGACTATATCAAATGTATGTTGTGAGACAGTAGGAACATTTGGCTTTTAAATTAGAAAGGTCTTACATTTTCTATAGAAACACTTTGCTGCCAGATAATCTTTAGACAGCTTTTCCTTTAATCTTTGTCTGTAAATTATGCAGATATACTGAATAGCTTCTTAGATGCCTGGAGGTAGGAAAATCCTGTGTCTTTTTTACAAACTGAATAGTGGGCTGTTTCAGGAGTATACTGTAGTGCCCCTTGGTTTGCAAATTTTGTAATTTGTATGTATCTGGGGTTTGGCTTCTTCCTTTCCTTTTTTTTTTTTTTTAATTAGCAAAAATTTTGACTGCTCTTTAGAAATTTAAATGGCACCTGATATTAGTTGTCTTTGAATCCTGGTGACTTAATTCTGTAGAGATGCTATGGAGAGAAGGATTATAGAAGGTATCTACAAGGTATCCATATTCCAGAATGCTAAAGTTGGAGTAGGGAATCATGGATAGAAGTTGTTAGATTATGGCTAAGATTAAGAAATACAGTTTCCTGTAACCAGACTCAGCTGGTAGTGAAATTCTGCTCCCAGGGAGTCCACAGAATACTTCATCTCTGTTCTCCCCACAGCAATCTACCATAAATATGCATCCCCAACACTATAGCAAACGAAAGCAAAACATATCAATGGTGCCCTTTGAGATACTGGGAGAAACTTTCCTGATCCTGATTTGGTGATGAGGTTAAGCCTGAGTATGAATACTGCACCCATTAATCAACTTTTTGAAATGTTTCAGTAAGATAGCAGCACCAGCCCAAGCCTTGAATTCTTCCTCTCACCACTAGTTTTGTTTCTGGTCTGCTCCTACCTATGTGTAGTAGCCAATATGTATGAAGGGGAGAGGGAAAACAACTCTATCTTCACGTTTTTAGTTGTTCAGGTGAAGCAAAATATTAATACATAATAAATATGCAAATGGTGGTTAGTGGAGTTCTTTTTTCTTTCTTGGTAGTGATGACTTAATGCATTAGCTTAAATATCTATCTTTGAGATTTCTTTTTTACAAAATTTGGCCTCATGCAATAAAGACTAGCATGCTATTCCAGATATTTGCCAAGAAAAATAAATAACTCTTGTTTACATCTATCAATAATTTTTTTGGTGTAAATTTATTTTCAATCCTGTTTCATTGTAGTGTGACTACTGCATAGTATTGTCACCACCAGCAGTTAATACTCACCTTCCCCATTTCATCAGATAGCCATACAGCCATGTGCAGTTTCAGCCATGAAGGATGAGGTATTTTTATATAGCCCAAGCTAAGATCAGTTATTTTTAAGATGCAGAGGAAAAAAGCAGCACTGTGTCCTAAATGGAATTTTTCCAGTAGATATGGAAAAAACTTCATGACTGCCAGTCCTTCAGCTTTTATCCTCAGAGAAGTCAGTAAGATATATTTGTATTCAAGCAATGCTGGCAGTGTTGTCTGTGGTTAAAGTTCACCAATGTTGAAAACTGTGTGTATGGGAGTATGTGTATTATGTTTGTGCTTATATAAAACAGAGCTATATAGCTTACAGGAAACTGAGCAAAACTTGCCTTCATCAAAAGGGCAAGTTTGTCCTGCTAGAGCTTAAGCTCTGAAATTGAGGTATGTGCTGATTTTTGACAGCTGTAATATGATGGTAACTTTACCTAGATTTTTTTTTCTTCTTTCAGAAAGCTGTCCTTTCATGTGTGTGATTGGCACTGGGCTTGCTTTGTGTTTAGCTTCTCTAATCAAGGGAATTTAAGCTTCTATTCTCCCAGCATTAGTATAGCAGTCATGGGAAATCTCAAACAAGCCAGATCTTATTGCAGCAGTTGACACAAATAAAAGCAGTTGTGCTTTTATTTATTTATTTTTGATGCTGGGTGCTGATTAAAAGTTTCCAAGCATCCTTTAGCCATGTTGGAAAGCCAACCAGCAGAGAGCAGGGCAGCTGCCAAGGAAGAGAGATGGTGGTGGACATAGGACAAGATCACAGTGGGAAGCATCAGTGTGTGTAACTCAGAAAGCTGGGAAAGGTGTAAACAGATCCCCAATTTATCTATAGAGTGGGCTCTCCAAACACTGTTTTATTGGCTAGTGGCTCCTGCTTTACTAACCTCTAACCCCTGCAGTACTCAGAGGTGCTGCCCACCAGCCAGCCTTGTCTTTGAACCTCCCTTGGCTCCTGCCACCTCAAAGGCTTGCAGTCAGATTCCTGTGTTTTGCTTGGGACCTCACCTCTCAGCAGGATGCCTGCAGCAGGGAAAACTGATCTACCCTGAGAACATAGACATATTTGAAGGCAATACCCCTAGGACTAGAAACCTATTGCTTTCAGTTTCAAGAGCTGTCTATCACTTGTCAAGAAATGTGGATAAAACATCCTCCCACCCCTCAACTTCTGGTCATGCAACAGTTGAATGTTCCCTGCAGTTACATACATGTATTCGTTTTCTATTATTTTCTAGACTGCTGTTGAATCAGTGATAGCACAAGTCTAGCTCAGTGTAGGTCTGGTTTTGTGTTAACAGAGTATGTGGAGGACAAACATCGTAATGAAGGTGATACAGGTCCAAGTATTTTTGACTACTCCAGGTTAGGTGCCTGCCCCTTCCTTACAGTAACAGCCTGGTGAAATTGGAGTAATTAGGGAGCCATACAAACTCCTGGAAACTGGAGGGAGGAGAGTGGGCTATTTTTTGTGTCTTTACCTCAGAATCGATGGCTATGTGGGTAATGACTTATCTGGAAGCAAGAGTAGGATCTGTATTTCTCTTTTTCAGCTGTGTTATTTTTATGGTGTCAACACGTGTCATTTGCCTGTAAATAGGAAGACACAACTGAAAGCTCTTTGGGAGCAAAGGGAATTCAGAAAATGATAACAATTTTTATAACACTTGTTTTTAAAGCTGTAAATGCTTCATGAAATTTAGGGTTTTGATTAGTTGGGTTTTTTTTATTAAGTTTTGGTGTTCTTTTATCGCTCATCCTGCTGCTTTCTTTGCTGGCTCTGTCTCCATACTTTGCAATAGTATTCCCAGCCACAGCTGAGAATGGGGTGGTTCCTTGCTGCTCATAGTGCTGGTGTCAGTTGGCTCCATAACTGAAATGTATTTCAACTGTGGATTTGTAGGGTGCTAGGACAGTAAGTCAGGTTTCTTGACTGGTGCAATGTTGCCTTCTGCAACAGAGTTGTTAAGTTGACATGCTCATTAATCAAAGAAGCAAGTCTGAGGTGAAGAAATATATGGAGGGAGGAGGGAACACCAGTGCTAAGTGATATTTTTATTTATTCAGGTCTTGTGTTCTTGCTATTTTTAGAATTAAGTTGCTATCACTGGGACAAGGAATAGTGGAAATCCGTATTTTAAGGGTAAAGATAATGCAGGATTTCAAAACTGTATAAAAAATTGCCATTTCATGAGAGAAAATAAGAACACTTCTATTGAAAATACCTTCTTTTGTGTTGTATATTTAAGCAGAATAAGGCTCTTCATATCAGAAGATGAAAACCTTAGAAACACCAAAGCAAAAAAAAACCCCAATCCCATCACCCCTAAAACAAACCAGAACCCTACCAAACACCCAAAATTATGTGAAAGTGTGGAAGCAAGAGTGAAAATGTAAACAGATATGCTTCTAAGAACCATTCTCATATATGCGCAGTTTGTGTTGTACGTATGAATTACTGCAATTGATGTGATTCTTTTCAAATCACCAAAGAGGAGAATCTGACGAAGGCTGCAGTGCAAGAAGCTTAATTTTAATATCTGAGCTTGCACTAGCATTTTCTTTTAACTCTTAGAAGTCAGCAAGTAGTCTCCGGCAATAAAACTGAGAATGAGTAGAAGTGAGTTACTCCCAAGTGGCTGGTATCTGAATGGTAAGATTAGCATTTTGAACTCTGACCTCTGTCCCCTTATGAATTGGCAGCTTCAAAAAGAAAAAGAAAAAAAATTTGGATAATGGAAAGATTCAGTTCTCACTCTCTGTTGTATTTGAAGGAGGCAAATGTGCTTGTTTCATAGCAGAAAAAATACAGCAGAGAATATTTAGCCAAAGGATTAAATCCACTTACTGCTTCACTTTTGAAGAGATAGTGTCTGAAGCTGAATTACGGTAAAAACCAGCACCATGAAATGTCTGTCTAGAATCTCTTTCTTAAACTATTTGACTGTAATGATACAAATTATTGTTTTGTTTGCTCATATTCCAGAATTGTCTTGTAATTAAGGAATATTTTGCTATAGGTCACTCATATAATTTGTATGAGTTAAATTGAGTATTTGAGTAATAGATGAATTGAGTATTTTCAGGGCTTTACTTGAGAATCATGCATAACTCAGAGAGTTATGAGACAAGATAAACAAGAGTTGAAAGATGGAATGAAATTTCAGAAATAATATTAAAAGAACATTGTCAGATTACATTAGAAGCAGACCTTAGTTAACTGGAAATAACAGTATGTGCCCTGCACTGTTCTATGGCTCATTCCTCTTTTTTCTGTTGCAGAAAAAGTTCTATTTTGAGGTTTAGATAACCCTGAATCTGAGTTATGGGTTAGTCTGTATCTGAAGTGATTGAGGCTTCCAAAACTGCAATTTCTTGCTTACCTTCATTTTTTAGCTTTAGAAGTGACATGCTGATGTTCTGAGCACTCTTTATATACTGTCTGCACTACTGCTTTTCTTGGATAGGTCTGCCTTGAGAAGCAGATGCAACACAGTCAGTTTAGGTTGAATTTGAAAGATGCTTTTAATCTGGTATTCTATTAAACATGAAAATAATGCAGAAAACTTTTTGGTTTTGTGCAAGTTAGCATGATTTTACCAGTATTTGTTTGATTTAATGGATTAGCTCTTAAAATTCCTACATAGTCAATGTATGGGGACAAGAAACTAATTTTTACTTTCAGACTGCAATTTCTAAAGGGTTTACCTCCAGTTTCAGGTAATTGTACTGGCACCCCAAAAGTGAGACTACTTTTCAGAGTACAGCTCTCTTAATGAGAGCACAGCTCTCTTTTTTCATAGGCTGAAACAAATGAATTATTTTTGAAAAATGTAGCCTGCTTTTGTGTAGATTTGTGTAGCCTCGATTTGCATTTCAAATCTTTATGCCTCCCTGGAAAAAATTAGACAACTTTAGGTCACTATTAAAAAAGGCCTTTAAGGGGTAGAAGAACCATGACTTACAGCTAGTCACTTATTTTATCATCTCATGGTCCCCAGTCCTCCCAGATGGATCAGAAAGTATTTTAAGGTACCAGAGCTCTGAATTTCTGTCAGAATGACCCATTTTTTTCCTGCACTGATTACAGAGAGAATGAGCCAGCCAGCTTTAGGTGTGTTGAATGTGATTGAGTGATATTGCTAAGGGTCCTAAACCAATAAAGCCTTTTTTGATCCCAAATGTTTACCGTTTTCTAGAAACAACAAAATACTGTTTAATTCTTAGTAGTAAAATGTAGCAACGTGATTTCCAGATCTCCATGTGGTTTCCCTTTGTCCCCCTGCTCTGTATGCTATTGGTTCATTTTGAAATATGCATACTGCTGTACCTGAAACCTGTTGGTGTCCACCAATCTTCCCTTCAGACTCCCCGGGAATGGCTCCAGGGGAGAAAATCCTGCCCCCTTCCTTCCCTTTATAAGCTGATGTCTGGATCAGCTTGAGGTCTTCATCTCTGAGTTGCTAGCCCCTGTTACCACCCCTCACTTTCCTCCCCGCCTCCTTCCCCTGCAGCCCTTTTTCCTTACCCCAGATAAACCTCCCTGGCAGAACAGAGATGGATTCCAGTTCGTTTCTTTGTCCCACTGCATTTCCTGCTGAATTTCGGTGGCTACAAGACCCCCACCATGCCGAGTTGTCCCCGGGGCACGCCACAAACCCGGTAGAGATACGCAGACCAGGGACCTCGCTCTGGGGGGGAGTCGGCTCTTGCAGCCCCCCCGGAGCCTGCTACATCAGTAAAAGTCCTCTGAGGTTTTCTTGTAAGCCTGTATAAAAACCCCAAAGATATCACTAGTTTTAGCTGGCCCAGCTGGTGTCATCTTTGCTGGAGAACTGGATACTGAAAGTAGTATGTGTGATCAGCAAGGAAATTGGAACAGGGAACCAGATGTAGGAAACGTTAAGCAGTACAGAAAGAGGGTGCAGAATACAATTTATAAGCAGAAAACTTTGGGAACTTGGGGCTCTGGGGTCCTCAGTCTGAGCCCAAAATTTGTCTTCAGAAACTTTTTATAAAATGCATATTGCTCTAAGAGAGAAACTTACACTCTCTTCAGTCCCATTTTATAGGGGAGGTCAGTAGGGCTCTTGAGATCTCAGGCTTGTTACCTATTATATGACATCAGCTGTGTCCAGATGCATCTTTAGTATAGAGAGAACATATAAAATTTCAGTTTATCTTGAACCTCAGTGGCCCATTTAATCTTGCTGCACAATAGAAATAGTTTGGGAGGAGGGGAGGTTGCCTGGGACCAATCCTGGTAGTTTACTTGATGGACAATAACATGCTATGTCTCAATCACTTAGCAAACATTTGATAGTATTGCAATATGACATATAACTTCAGAAGGTCTTAGTGGATGCACTTCCATGTCCAGAGCTGTCAGATGCACAGCTGAGCTGTAGATGTTTATTGTAATATCTTTTGTATCTCTGTTGAAGGTACTCATTTCAGCAAAGGGTTACTGCAGTCAGTTACTTCAATTACTTAGCTAAATATTTTATTAAAGCTTCTATTTACAAATAAAAGGAGTAGATGAAGTTGTTGGGGTTTTTTTCTATTCTTCTAGCCATCCCAAAATTTTGGAAGATTTAGAATGGCTAAGTCTCACAACATCTCTTTGAGGTCAATAATACACATACTGGTGAGAGGCTGAAGTAGAAGCAAGAAATCTAATGAATGCCAAACTTTTATCTGTAAACAAGTAACAGAACCAGGATTAAAAGTAAGATCAGTAAGTTTCCAGGCCAGTGATGTTGCAACAGGTAGACCACACTCTCTTGCTTGGCTAGACTTCTCTAATCCAGCTAGGAATAAAGACCAGGAACACCAAAAGACATCAAGAAGGGAAAGCATTTAAGTAGAGACATCATAGGCGGTGTGAAAATGGTTGTATTTCAAGGCCTTGTAAACCCTTTCAAGGCATTTTGGAAACACTGAACTGCTGCAGTGGGGCAGAATCTCACAGCATCATGGCGCCTGACCTAAAACTTGAGAAAAGTGGTGCTTTATGGGCAGTTAAATTTTACTACTCTTTTGCGAATTTTTTTCCCCTCTTGCTACTTTTACCAACTCCCACCAAATCATGGGCTGTAAAAAGGAGGCTAGAAAGTTCCTTTCATGGACTGTTCTCCCCTTGATCTAAATGTTACAGAAGGTAGTCCTTTTCTTGCCTTATGCCCAGTTTTTTTTTTTTGTTCACAAACCAATCAAAAGATTTACATTGATCTGTCTTGCACACTACACCAGAGCACCATTAGTGGCATTAACATTAAAACTTATAAACATTATATGAATGGACTCTGTAACCTGATGCTGTGTTGGCTTGTAAAGAGCTTATAAAGAGATGCTAAACCCCCAAGTGTGTTTATTTCTAAGGAAAATAACACCTTACCTAAGCAAATGTTACTTTCTATGACTAGACTGCCCTGCTGCCGCATGCTGTTGCCTGTTGTCTGGTATGAAAATAAGTTCAAATGCTCCCTTCCCAAGCTCTTGCCTGTGCTGATATGTGCTGAGTATTGTCATTTTCTTCACAGTCCTCTTAAACTAAATTCTGGAACTGAAAGCAAGTGGGATTGAACTTTTGGGTTGGATGCTTGCTTACTTGGTTTGGGGAACATCTGCCTTACAGGTTATTGCTAGTCTTTCTCAGGATGTGCATATATATTCATAGACATAGATTAATAACACAGCATTATATTAAGAAATTTTGATCTTTACAGAAAGTGGTGGGTTTTCATGGCTGATCTAATGAGGATGCAGCAGTTGAAAGCTGGGCAGGAGGAAGGAGGAAAGGAAGGGCAACACCTTAGAGCTACTTACTGACATGCCTGTGTTTGTGACCTTGGTCTGCAGAGCTCACTGCTTGGCAAGAGCAGAGAGTTTGGTCTCCAGTTCCTTCAGTCTTTGGCTTCCATAATGAAGTTATCATGGCTTTGTTAAATTGAGTGCAGAAACTGAATTCAGGTGAATCAGTTTCATGGGCAATCTATTATGTAATGAGAGTTTCCAGTCACTTCCAACCCATTGGGCAACCCAATAACATAATGTATTTCTCACTGTCAGTCAAGTCATACAATACGCTACATTTGATGCTTCAAAACATTGGTAAAACTGTTATAGAAAGTAATGCTTTTCTGTCTTTCATTTTGGACCTATCCTGGATTTTCAATTTATCCAGAAATTTAGAAGGAGAAGAGAAATTTTATTTCTTCTTTCTGTTTTCAATTCCCTGTTAGCCGTACAGGTTAATGTGCATTAATCTGTGTTGTCTTGGCAGTTGTACAAAGTAGATATTTGATCTTTGTTTACCACCTAGGGTACCTGTGGCCCAGCAATATTTTGGTGTATACAGTTAGGATTCTCTACAAGTCTTTGGTCCACACAGTGTGTTTCCTTAGAAAAATCTGGAAACTTCCTCAAGCAGGCTTCTAGAGTACTGGAAGCTAATTTTAGTTCAGATTGAAGGGCGAAGTCTGACTTTATCTTAGCTATAGTCTGTGTATAATCAATGCTTGTGTGAAAGCTGTGGTCTGGACTTACAGATTATTTATTTCAAGATTCTGAAAGGCATTCAGGTAGCTCTAATTAGTATATTAGAATTACCATACCTTAAAAACATTGCTTAGTATATTAAAGTTACTCTTGAGTTTTCTGGATTCATAGCTAGAGAAAAGAGAAACAGACAGCTGAGTAAAGCTATGTAAGAATAATAAGAAAGGTTGCATAGGAGTCTGGAACAGAAAGCTTTGTTTTTTGGTTTTTACTCTCTCCTGTATTGCAAATGTGTTAATGGGATTTTTATCCCCTCTATTTCTTACATTCCAACATAAGCTTTTCAACCTCACCAAACAGAGTAGAAAATACATTTCAATTGGATTCAACATACATCTTCCCAATAGAAAACTTTCCCAAAATATTTAGTAACACAGCATGTGGAGCAGCAGACACTAGCAAGCCATGTTAATCAGTTCTGCTTTATAAAAGCAAACAAGGTGGGGAGGAAGTAGTGAGACCCTGAAACATCTGTTTGGGGACTTGAAATCCCCTTGGAAGGTTTTGAGTTCTGCCTTAAAGAAACACAACTCCAAAAATATTACAACCAACTGTGGGAACATTTTATGGCTCTTTACAAAAAATTAATTACATAAATATTAGTCTATAAAACATAAATTCCCTCTGCCCTCTTCTCCAGATTTGCTTCTGGTGTAAAGGTGTAATTTTGCCTGATATTGCAAGCATTCTTTAAGCAAAGAGAAGCTAGATCAGATCCATCCTAGTTTTGCTGAAGGAAGAAAACAGTCTTTGATTTTTATGGAGCTAGATAATAGTAAATATTGCAGTATTAATAAATATACTTAGAACAGTATAGGAATGCTGTCATTTAATAAGAATGGAATACACAATCCCGTATTTCACACTATTAATAGTTATTTATTGCTTATAAAGTTATATGTTAAAAGCCTACATAAAATAGTTTCTCCTTCCTACTTAGTGCTCCTTATAGTAATTGTTCTAAACTGTTGTCTAACATGAAAATAAAATTTGAAATCTGTGTTCTTACTCCTGTTTATTTAGGATATTTGAACAGAGAAGTTAGCTGTTCTGGCCCATTTTTATTCTTAATCTGCTTCTGGTTTTCTTTTTTGATAGGTTGCTGCTGAGTTCTGGATAATACATTTTTCTTAAGAAATGGGGCGTGGGAAAAGAAATACTAATGCTTTTGCTTATCATGTGGTGTTTGCTTTATTTAGTGTCTTTATTTTGTCCTATCTGTTTATATCATTCTTCTGCTTTTATACTTGGATGTGTTAGTAATTTTGATCTGTGTTCTTGGTAATCAGCCTGTTATCCAGCTGTTAAGTCCTGTCAGGAAGAGAAGGAGAGGGAAGTGATTCCATTCTAAATTGAAGTTGTGTTGCACTCTCTCAGATGACAAGCTCCAGAGTAGTGTCATTTTGGACATCTTCATCAGCCTATGTAGTAAAATTTTGAAAAAGCCTGGAATAGTCAGAGTTATGGCTGTTTTCACAATAAAGGTAGTGCTTCAGAGAGCACTAATCTCTTATCTAGTTTTTTTTTTCTTAATTGTAACATGATTTTTTTTTTTGTCCTAAATATTTACAGAAATATTCTGCAAAATATGCTTTATGGATTTTATTTTCTACTCACAGAGCAGAGTTCTGAGACCAGTGGTTCAGCAACAAATCTGTAGTTTTAAATCCCATATATTATGCTCAGAGTAAAGAACAGGGTAGCATAAGCATGAATATGTGCAAGTTTGTGCTTATAATCTTTCCTGTATGCTGTTATTTAGTCTAGGAATATCCCAAAAGAAGTGTATATGCAGGAATCACTATGTGTCTTCTGTTAAAAATACTGACCTACAGAGTGAGATGTGCTGGCATTTGTTAACAACAGATAAACAAGAATTATTTTTAGTTCATCCTAAGATTTGTACCTCCAGAAACTTTGTATTCCTTCAGTAATTACATAAGGTAAATAATAAAGGAGCTAAATAAGGTAAATAATATTTAATATTTCCATAGCATGTTATTAAAACTGGCTTCTCTGTATAGCCTTTTTGCTATTTAAGAAATCTGAAGCAAGAGCAAAATAGCACTTGCCCAAATTTGTGTATTGTCTTCAGATGTATTCTGACTCTGAAAGCTTGTAAAGGTTCCAATTAATGAAAAAATGCATTTTTTTAATTGTTCAGCCTCATAGATGCAAGCACATACTCTTATAGTTGATAATTAAGCATAGGGAGATTGCAAATGAAATTACTTTCTGGACAGTTCAAGGTGCTCCAGTTTCCTGAGGAAAAATAAGGTTGAAAAAACTGTGTCTTTTGGGCCAGAACACTTGAACTATACGTTTTGGTTAAGCACCTTTCCTTCTCGGTTGGATGGGCACCGACAGGGTCATTTGATAGTTCTAGGCATTGAAAAAGTATGTTTATATCTTTTAACAGGGAGTCAGATAAATCACCATTTTCATTCCCAAACCCCTGTTTTTCTTGTAGCATTTCTGTCTTACACACAGACTGGGACAAGATGAAAACTTGTACAGGGCCTTAGTTTTACTAATCTGTCAAATTCAGAGCACCTGTGTTTAGCAATCCCATGCTTCATTTCAGCAGTTTTACACTATGCTGTAAATTAGCCTAGATTAATGTAATTAACTTGGCATGCACATGCACTTTTATGTGAAAATCATAATAATTTACTTGTATAAATAGTATTAGGCTTTTTGGAAGACTTGGGAAGGTATTAGTCTGGTAGGGTTCATGACTACAGAAGTTCTCTATTGATCAGGTGTCTCCAATATTGATGTTAAAAAGTGACTTCTAAGTTCCACCATTTAGCAGTATGTTTTTATTTGCCTATTTAACTGTGCTGTGGATTCCCTTGCCTTGGAAAAAAAATGGAGTATAACAGCAATTAATTTTGTTCCACGGTCAAACTGCTTTTGACAATTTTCGGGAGGAAAACATTTGATAAAAGTGTGAAGACCTGTTTCCTTCAAATATTCTCATTCTGTTTAATCACTTGCAAAATAATACTGCTGCTTTTTATTGCCTGTGAGTCCTTTCACGGGGTGGAGTTAAGTTTGAAGCCTTCAGGCTTTATGGAAATACTCTATCTACAATAAACATGCCTCCTAATT
This sequence comes from Grantiella picta, assembly GCA_013397955.1. Classification (NCBI taxonomy): domain Eukaryota; kingdom Metazoa; phylum Chordata; class Aves; order Passeriformes; family Meliphagidae; genus Grantiella; species Grantiella picta. The sequence goes on from VZRM01005554.1 coordinate 1,203,371, forward strand.
TAATTTCCACCTGACATGTAGACTTCATGGAACAGATTGTGCATGGCAAGCCAAAATCGGTTATTAAGCACTGGATCTGTGCAATGTGAAAGTGAATTTTATTCTCTTTACAGGCAAGGTGGTTCTGGGAAGCATATTTTCGATCAATGAAAGCAATTGCTCTCGCTACTCTTCAGATTATCAATGATAGAATTTACCCATATGCTGCCATTTCTTATGAAGAATGGAATGATCCCCCAGCTGTGGTAAGTTAATTCGTTTGATTTACTCATAAAACAAATTGTGGATTTGTTGGGTTTTTTTTACCTCGTATAAGAGGTATGTGCTGTAAAACTTGGTAATAATTCTGTGTATGTGAGTTTGTGTGTATATGTGTTGTGCTGGTAACTTGCACAGATGAAGCTAATATATTTTATGATAGCTGCCAAAATAACTAGCAGTTCATTTTATGTCTTGGCACTAAGATGAGAACTCTTAACTTTTGCTATTGCACACATTAAATTGCTTCCTTGTTTATTTATTTATTTATTTTTCCTTCACACACACACACACACACTTCTTTATTTCTGTTGAATTCAGGGAGAATTTGGAGCATTGTATGTATCTGGATGCAGTTTGTATGACTGCAGAGAAACTAGTGGAAATGCTGACGATCTCAAACAATCTGCAAGGATCTTTCATTTAATTCTGTTGAAACAGCTAATTATTCCTCTGCCTACAATTTTCTGCATGTTATTTCTTAACAATTTCTCTTCTATAGAAAGTGATGATCAAAGTTTTGCTGGGCGGTTTTTTTTTTGCCTTTTTTGGGTTTATGGTTTAATTTAAAGTTTCACTGTTTGGACTCATTTCTGTTAAGAAAAAACAGTGCAGTATTAATTAACCTCCTGCACCAAGCAGCTGGTTCTGATTTTTTTACTCTACAAGAGCATGTAGATGATTTTCACTCATAATCAGTTAATTTTTGCTGTGTCAAAATATAAAAAATAGTTTTGTTTTACTAATACAACTAAACTTGTTAACTGTCTTACTTTATGATAGAGAAAGAAAGCTGGGTAGGAGTACTCAGCAGTAGAGTGTGTTTTACTTTAAACTCTTCAGGCCAATGGAGTGCAGACAGTGGCTGATGAAGAGTTAGAAGCTCATTGCTGTGCTTCAGAAGTTGAGTTTCCATTGTCTAGGCAAAGGCTTTAATAATTTCCTGTTGTCATTCCTTTGAGAGGAAATGTGGCACTTACCAATATTCAAGGAAGAAATTAATCTGCCCAAGTATGTACTCCACAAGATGGGAATCAGAATATCTTAACACCTTTACAGGTATTCTAGCAAAACCAAGCATCTTTAAACACACTTAGTGAAGTTAAGAAAATGATTTAAGGATTACTCAGTCTTTAAAGGGAATGTAAAAATATCTTCTCCTGGGTTCTATACTTTTTTTTTTAAAAATAAATGCACTAGTCAGAGTTCCAAAGTTGTTGTCTGCTTGTCACGGAGTAATAATTCCCTTGAGCCTAAGTATGCGTCTCATCTAGCTCCTGCCTAATATCCACTCATAGCACTGTTACAATTTCTGGTAAGCCTGGATGAAACACTGTAGTTGGAAAGGAATTACACACGTACATTTGAGGTAGCAGAAAATGGCAACTGTGTCCTCTAACTTTGATAAGAAGGCAAAGTAATTAACGTGCTTTTTGTTTACAAGAAAATTGCTGTATTCTTCTCTAAATAAACTCCCATCACTCAAGGTTTTAAAGAAAATTATTTCAGGTCAGCCTCAGGGCCAGGATATAACTAAGTGTTAAAATAAGCACCTGTGAGTTAACATTAATACCACAGTGAAAGGTGTGAGTAACTGGGTGTCATAAATTCTTATGTTACTGGTCAGAACTAATCTCCAGAACTTGCCATGTGTATTCTGCCTCTAAACTCAGCCAACTCAGCACCCAGTCCTTTAGCTCTGCTTGTTCCATGTGATGTTGTGGCCAGTAGGGATTAACTGCAATGCTCTTCTGTATGCTCTTGTTCCTGTTAAATGGTTTCCATAGGAACACAAAGAGACAGAAGGAGTATGTAGAAGCTGTGGACACATTAACAAGAGGTGCAGAGGTGCGGTCACTGTTTTAAGGGCTGACTGAAATTAGCCAGAGATTTCTTTAATCAGTACGAGAGTGTTAATAGAGCTCAGATCCCTGTGCTGTGAATAGTGAGGTTTTGAAAATGAGAGCATAGATTTGTATATGGAATATATATACAGGAAAATGCCAGCTTTAAGGGGTTTATGAACTTACTTGCTAGGACAAATTCACCTTTCTAACAGAAAGATGAGCTTGCTGTGCAAGATCGTTATGCAGAGAAGGATACTTAGAGAGAGCCCTTGGCGATGGTTGCTTACCTGCTTGACTCCTTGGTTTAAGATGGGGGCTTTTTTGTGTGTGCTTATAGGGGTTAATTTTGCTTAGTATGTCGCTAGGACCCTGAGAAATAACAGAAGAAGTTTTGTAAAATATTCTGGTTACTAATTGTTGTGCTGCTCAATTGTTACAACTGCTTCAGGTGTTAGATAAAGCAGTATAACCATTATTTCTACTTTGACAATTAGAATAGCTCATAAGTCTCCAAGGTGCATGTTATACTCTGCATTTTGTTGAGCTATTGTAGTCTCATGGCGTTTGCTTCCAGACTTAGATTAATCATCTGATTTCAGTCTATTTTCTAAGTTTTTGTATAGTTCTTCCATTTAGGATTGTGATCATAGTATGGTAGAATAGATTATATTTTGAGTTAGCAAGCACTTGGCAAATTACAGCATATAAGTATGCTAGGTAAGAGATTTTTAGCAGCCTCAAATATTCAATTAAGTTAGTTTGTAACTGCAGCGTGTGCGAGGAAAAAGCTGAGAAAGCTGCATCATTCACAAAAGGCTGCCCGAAGTTTGATGTCACCTGCAAAGTAAGATTGGTAAGCTTCTCTTTGCTTTTTATTTTAGCTCAGATACTTCAAAATAGGAATTAAGACATATCTGCAAGCATAATATTGATGATACTGTTTTTACTGCAAAATTGCATTGATTCGGGGATGGCTGTTACCTTGTACACTCAGCATGGAAATGTGTGAAGCATACTGATGGCTAGATCTGCACATGGATGAGCTGTATTCCGGTTCCTGAGATATTTCTCAAATCTCAACACAAAGAAACATCAGCCTGTCTTGTGTTGAATTTGTAGCTTCCCAAACACTTTAAACCACTACAGAAGGTACTGCTGCCCAAAGAAGCAGTCCTGCACTTTTCTACAGTTGAATAACAGTTTCTTTTTTCATGTGCTACCTTCTTTTTGGTTTTTCTATTTCACTTGTAGTAAATTAGCCAAAATAATGTTCTTCATATAAAACATACCAAGCAAAAGAAAAAATAAAAGAGAGTGGGGGTGTGTGCAAGGGAGGGACTAGGTGGCTGGAGAGCTGGTTTTCTTGGCATTAGTTTGGCTTATATTGGCTCAAAATATTAGTAAGACTGTTGCCTGAGTATCTTCACCACAGTGTGGATCCAGCAGTGGTACAGGAGGGTGTTTTTCCAGGAGGGAGTATAAGGTACTTAGAAGATAAATGCATATACAGTTAATTCCATACTTAGTACATTGCGATGGGGAAGTGATCCAAGCAGTTTTATGTGTTTTTATGGGCTGACTGAACCGTGTTGGCCTTCCTAAAGAAAAAAAAGTTATAAAGTAGGTTATTTTTCAACTTATTCACTGTCCTGTTGAGGAAATGGAAGACTAGTAGCATGTAACATGCTAATATGTTAAGGAATAATACTTCGAATTAAAGTGCACTAGGAGATATTTCCTCCTTTTAATGAAGAGGAGTAAATTATCCTTTTGGGGCCTGAAATTCATTGCTGGATCGCTTGAGTCCTTTATATCTCAGACAGTCTTTTGCTTCAAGTATGGGAGTTTAATGTCTTTTGTATTTTTTGGCCCCAACCATCATCCATTAGGCAGAAGCAATCAGTTACATCCAAGTAAGCCAGAAAATTACCGATTCTACAGTGTGCATTTTGATGGTTACCAGTTTTGGCTGGGTTAGAAATAATGACTTGGCTTCAAAATGTGATCTGTTACCTTCAATAAAGCACTTTGTTATGGTCTAATAGAGGTAAATTACTTCCTCACTTATACTTCATTGAATATTGTTTAAATTCTTCTCTTTGCCTCATACCTCGCTAGCATATATGGTTTTCTGAAAAATGAGTAAGACAGGGTTTTTCCAGAATTCTTCAGCTGCTTTTGTTGAAATTCTTTTAAGCCTGTTTATAATGTAGACCTATGAAACATTAGAGGGTTTTTTTTTTGGTCAGGGACTGCTTTTGAGCTCTGACCTCGGATGATACAAACCAGAGTTTAATAATCACTTGAGAATATCAGTATGCGGACAATAAACATACCAGATTTCATTTCCTCCAGTGAGGCAGAAAACAGCACCATCATTTGGTTTAAACTAAAATAGCAAAATTATCTTAGTGCCCCAAATGCCATTCATTTAGCAAAACCTGAGTAGGATGTTCATTTACAGAATACTTTGTGGGTCCTGCCAATTACTAGGCACTTGACACTTGTTAAAAAGTTAAACTATTCCTAACCTCTTTGACGAGTATTTTATAGTCCTCAGTCTACAGATAATGCTGCTGTTATAACTGTACTTCCATCCTAGTACCATTTGTCATTTTCAAAGTATTAAGCAAATATTAGCGCTTTCTTGTTTACATGTAAATGAGAACAAGCTAGCACTTTCCTGGGCAGTGTGCATTTGGTATTTTTTCCACTGAACAAGATTAGATTTCTGTTCCTCCTGTATTTTCCAGTTACTTGTGTGATGGTTTGAATCAGCTGGATGAAATCTTTATTTATTATGTTAGAAGAGAGGTATTCTTTTTTATCTTAAATAAATTTCAGTTTATTGATTTTTTTTTGTGTTGGTATTATGAATGGGTTGAATATCCTCATGTATGTAGCTGTAAATATTGATATTTTTATGTCAGTGTGAAACATGATATAACAGTTGGTTCTTTAATTTACCTGCCCAGAGGTTAGGATTCTTTTCTTACACAGTGAATTATTCTACAGTAGATAGAAACTCCTGTCTGTCTTGTGGCTAATTTTTTTCTTGAGGAGTGTTTATGATCTTCATTAAAACATGAAAAGGTGGCCACTGCAACTTGGTTTGGGATTCTGTTGAGTGTAAGCACTATGGTTGGCTCTGGACAAGTAGAGAGGGTTAATTCCTTTCATTTTACCCTGTGACCACTTGAGGATGGGAAGCATGATGAAATACTTTCTCAAAGCATTGAATAGAAACTTACCATAAATAATTGGAGAAAAATAGAATAAATCAAGGCTTTTTTGGTCTGGTAATTCATAATTGAAACCACATTGAGGTTAGATTGATATTGAGAACAACCAAACTTAAAAAGCCTTGACCATGGGGGTAGGGGATATATCTCTGTTTTGCTTAGATGTATAGAAGAACTGCTTAGCTACTGAGTTCAACACACTGCTGTCCTTACCTCTGTGCTTTTAAAAGACAGTGAGTTGTTCAGACTGTGTGGTTTCACTAATATGTAGTTTACAACAAGCAGGCTAGGTGTTGAGAATAAAATACAGAGGGAGGAAAACTCACTGTCTTGTTTGTGGGAGCAGTGAAATTTTATTCTTCTTGGGTGCTGTTGCTGAGTTTTCCTACTAAATGATAGCCGGGAAGTTCTTGATTCTTCTTTAATAGCGAAGATCTTGCACAGCCTCATTTTCCCAGAGACCATTATGTGGTGTAGTTTCTAGTATGTCTACTGTATCTTTTTTCAAGTCTCTTTCAATGGTGAAAAACCAATTAAGAAGTTTTGGGGTAGGATCGAGTCTTAGTTATTGCTGATATTTAACCAATATCTTTGAGGCTCTGTAGCATTTAAATATTAGGATTGTCCATTTCTCATTCCAGTTGTGTTGTCTGATGTCCTGAAGCTCCTATCTCCCTTCTGTATCCTGCTAAGAAAGGTCTGTTACAAACTTATCTGCAAAGTTGAACCTGAAGACTCCACATCAAGTCCAGTCTGAAGCCTCACACATAATGAGAATTCAGCTTCTTTGATACCTTGTCCTTATTGTATTTATTTTTCTTAAAATAGAATCAGGTTGTTTTTAATGACCAAGAGGGATGACAGTATTTGATCTAGCTATAGTAAAGGAAGGTGCCTTGTTTCTAAGGCATTATTACACATACACACTTGTAGAAAGTGTGCACAGGACAGCTGCAGCAGTCCGAATCCTTGTATGTGTACATAACCATTCCTGACTTCTCCTCTCTTCCAGCTTCAGGCGATTGCGAAGTTCTTACTGTCACTCACGTCCCACTACTTTGGATTTTGATATGAACTTCAAAAAGCTGTCAGACAACTCAGACTGCTAGACTTCAGTGACATGAAATTACGCTTAGGAAACTAACATTTGTATTTGATCCTTTTTACCCATAAAATGATTCACAGCAAGTAACCTATTAATCTTGGATTAATTACCCTGGCTCTTCTAATGATATTAGCTGGGAGGGCGATAGTGAAGGGTTGTCTTATCCATAGTGGAGTGTCAGCACTTTGTCAGTGAAAAGTGATGGATGATCAATCTACTGTTGCTGTTTGTTCTCCTCTCTGAGAGTGAAAGTTCCTGTGAATTTCCATCAACAATGTTAATAAAGATGGGAATGGAGCAAATGTGCCTTCATCACTTGGTTGCTTGAGCAGTGACTGGGAGAACCCATCCCTGTGTCATTAGCCATTTCATGCTTTGCTGCCATAATGTAGATTTAATTAGATTGCTGTTGTATTAATTGCCTGTATGGTTTGCTTTTCCCAAGCAGAAATCTGGAAGACTTTAGCAAATTATGGAGGCTTGAATTTGCCTGATTTCCTGCAGAAAGTGGGGTCAATAGGTCTCAGACTGTAGACGCACTCTTCAGGCAGGCGGCAGGGGGTTGGCTCTTAATGGCACTTGAGAGATGCTTAATTGCCTTTTTGAAATGTTTTTCTGAAATGAGAGGCATGATTCTCCCATCCATTAGTAAGAGTCTACAGGCTTTTCTCTTCCTCCATCATCCTTTAGTAGGTGCAAGAGCAAAACCTCCTTAAAAGTTGCCATATTTTTCCTAAGTTATGACCAGCAGGGGAGAATTTTCATGCCTTTCTGAATGTAGTAGAAATTAGAATTTAAGGAATGTACCTAAAACTTAAGTTTACAAGAGAAATTCATTACTGTTTTAGGTACATATGTCTGTGGTTGCACACATGCACAATGTGTTTCTTTCTGTGAGTACCTAAAATAGTCTTAGATTATGGAAAAGGAATAACCCTTTTCAAAGGATATTATAGCAAGCAATTTGTTAGGAAGTTCTGTGGACAGAGAGAAAAGGTTTCTAGAAAAACTTCAAATGGGAATCATTAATTTAGGTAGCAATTTTCACCCATAAATAATAAATAGAACATTGTCTGCAGATGACTCTACCAGTTATTTCTTCTTGCAGGGCAGAAACATAATATTTTTTTGGCACTCTAGTTATGATGTTAAACCTCTGTTTCAAGTATTAATGAAAAGAGGTTTCTGAGAGTTGTGTTACGAAGCTGCTTGACATTACCAGGGTCATTCGGATAATAGCAGTCTTGGGGTGGGGGTTTTGTGGAAACAAGTCTGTAGTAAAGCTTTAATGAGGTGGATTATACTCTGGTAACATTTAGGTTGTGATTTGTTGTAGGAATTATTGAAGCTGCAGTAAAATCAGGGGGCTGTCCCCATCTGCCACCAGTCATTTTTTACAACTAGCAAAGTATGTAGAAAAGCTTTGGTTTTAGAAAATGTAATAATCTAAAAGCAGATTTGTCTCTGCACATATCAGTTGCTGAAGTAATGGATGTATATTTTCTGAATTACTGAGTGTGGTTTCACAGGTAGCCATGTCCCTTTCATGAACCGAAGTTTCATACTGTGCCATTGCTATTTCTACATTATCCTATTATTCCTCTTGGGTAAAAACTAGAACTTTGTGTTTACCATTAGGATCCTCACAAATAGTTTAAGATGAATGCTGCTTTTACCAGACCTAATAAAGTGTGTGTAGCTGAAAGCCAGTCTGTCTTTCCAACTATTTCAGGAAGTCTACTAAAGCATATTACTCCTACTGACAGATCCTTCCCTGAAACATACCCTTAGACCATCCTGGACAAAAGAGTGTGCCAATGCTGTGCTTAACTTAGCCACCTCATATATTTATCATCTCTTCAGTTTTGCTTGTTCATAGAAGGAAATCATATTCACATAATACTTTTTTCTCCTTTACCAAAATGATCAAAATGTTATGATGTCTTTGTGTAAATAGGCTCTTTGTTCTCCTCATCCTTTAAGTCATTCTAATTGGAGATGTCTAACCATTAAACAGGGGATTGTTTGGTGTATAAAGTAACCCAAAGATTAAATAGGGAAACAAAATTTCAATATTTACTTCCTACGAATATGACCTGGTAACTCTTGAGTCTGGAAAACTTGCTTTACCCCTGATACAAGCAGGCTTATGGTGTCAGTTTAGCTGGAGAATTTCACAGCATTTCTGTAAACTGCTGACAGTTGCTAACCTCTTACGAGTGCTCATAGTTTTTACAGGCTATGATTCAAAACTTCCTTGCAAAACAGCATCACTCAGTTTCTGCTTTCCCAACTCCCCTTTTCACCTTGTCTCAAAGGGTTTGGTTTTTCCCTTTGCTTCTCTGTCTAACCCCTGCTTGGAATGTCAGTTGGAATGGAAAAGTTGAGACTAAAATGCTGGAGTTTTCATTCTTGTCAAATGGTCCCTTCACTGCTTCCTCCCCCATGTTGTCAGCTCCAGAGGAGGGTTGGCACATTCAGTGGGAATTTAGTTGTCTGTCTTTTGCTGTCTGGGCTGGCTTCTCTACACTGACAGTGTATTGAAGTAAGACCTTTAAAGTCTTAAAAGAAATGCCCTAGTTAAAATTCACAAGGAGCAGATAACTCTCTGAAATTCATCTTTGCATCTCATTTATTTTTTTTGTAAATGTAATAGGCGGGGGTTTTCCACTATTGAGCAAACTTTGTGGAAGCTAGTATGTTATTCCTCTTCATACCTGCTTTTCCCCTTTTTGCTTGGGTGCATATTTTATGCCAAGTTTATGGTTTTGTTGTTTTGGTTTTGTTGTTAACACTCTTTCAATCTGAAATTGTAGTGCTGATGAAATTTCTCTTTGTGTATTGAGTCCTGACTATACATATAAATGTCTTGAAATAGCGATTAGTAAATGAGAACTGAGCCATGCTGGGTTCAATTCACCTTGGTTTTTCTTCTCCAAAAATCTATCTGCCTCTTCCACTTTATTTTTTATCTTAACCCCTACTTGTTTGCAATGTTACAGCTAGGCAAAAAAAAAGAAGTAAGGAAGAGATTGGAATAAAGGTTTTGAGAAGTTGCTGAAGTCAGAATTGAAGAGTCAGCCTGCCTGATCTGAGCAAATCGCAAATCTGATGGTTAGGGCCTGGCAATATGAATTACTCCCTACTGTGATCATTTACTTAAAGCAAATTGTTTTGCTGTTTTCTTTTTTTTACTTCACAGAAATGGAGCAGTGTGAGCAACCCACTCTTCCTTCCACTGATCCCACCTCAATCCCAAGGTTTCACAGCCATAGTTCTGACCTATGACCGGGTAGAGAGCCTTTTCCGCGTCATCACGGAGGTGTCTAAAGTGCCCAGTCTATCCAAATTATTGGTAGTCTGGAACAACCAGAATAAGAATCCACCAGAAGGTAAGAAGCCATGGAGGGGGTGAGGTGATGGAGGGAGGTGAAACTGGGCATAGCATGTCTATTGACACCTGTTACAGAATGACCTCTCTTCTAGATGATTTATATTCAAGAAGTATTTAATGGTTCTTTCAAAAGAATCTGTTCGAACTTTTTGTGGCAATGTGTTTGAAAGTGAAATAACAGAAGCCAAAGTAGATTACAATACAGAAAGCCTGCCAGTGGTTGTACTGCTAACTTCTGAATCAAAAGTTCAAAATACGGTATTATAGGAACATTTCTGTCCTTAATGTTTTTGGGGGAAGTAGTAAGGAGAAGCCTATTTTTGCTCGGTCAATACTGGGTTTTGTTTCTCTGTAGACAGTCTCATCACAGTGTATATACTACTGCGACTGGACTGTTCCTAGAGCAAATGTGGTTCAAAGCAGCAAAGTCGTTTGCATGCTTGGGGCTATAAATAAGTGAATATTTTGATTGATGGAATGAGAACTTGGGACATTTTGGGTGTCCAAAATGGAGTTTCCATACCACTAGAATATCTTGTGAAAATGCTAATTCTTGCCCAGTAAGAGAATACATAAGTGCCTTTTCTGAAATATTTCTCTTTCCAGCACATATAATATACTATACCGCTCTTTATGATGTTTCAAAATTATATTAATGACTCCAGTGTGAATTCAGTGCTGTAAATCTCTCAATTACTTGTTTAATTTTCAGTAGCTGAAATGTGCTTTGCCAGCCTGGCATACTGCTGTATTGTATCCCGCTGTGCCAGGACCTCAGTCTCAGGCTGCCCACTGCTCACAGCTTGCTGTCTACATTTTCAAACCCAAGATCCTTTTCCCATGTTTTTTTGACTCCTTCCATGCAATGTCACTGCACGCTCCATGGGCTGCTTTGTGTCCAACCAACTCCCTTCTTTCCCATCCCCAAGCTGCCTGTTTCATGAGACCATGCTGCTCCTAATCTTCTCCCAGATCCTTAGCTGGAAACACAGGTCCTGACGTTAGTGAACTCCATTATGAAATCCCCATGGAGTAAATGGGAGGTCTTGCCCCATGTAAACGAAGCTAGCTAGGCTTGGCCTTTGGTAATCCTCTCCTGGGCTAGACAGACTCTCCAATGTGGCTCATTTTATTTCCATGCTTACTGTTCCCTCGGGTGACCTTCAAGCTCTGAACACCAGTACTAAAATCCTAGGCATTGTGCTAGGCAATTAAAGCCTCCTCTTCTCATTCTGGATTAAATACTGTAGATATAGTAGCTGTAAATGAGCCTGGTTCCCACAGGTGCTGTACATATGGGTCTGTGATTCTTGTCTGAAAATGTGGGGATTTTGTGGGACAAGAAACGTTGCCTTCTAGGAATACATCTTCCAAAAAATGCTGTTTGGTGGATTCTTGTGTCTTCTGTAGTGAATGAAGTGTGTTTTTAGGATTTCACTTTATAATTCGCTTTTCAGAGGCTTCAACTGCTGCTGTGTTCTACTCTTCAAGGGTAGTTGTTCTGCATAGCAGCAAAGTAGAAATTAATCCCTGACCACTTGTCTCAATTTACCATCTCCTAAGAGCCCCTCAGAGACAAGCTAATGCTACCAATCACTTGGCTCATTTGCCATTTTGGCAACTTGCTCCAGTTTAAAGCAGAGTAGCTTTATTGTTTGCTTTAAAAAGTATTCTTTATTACTTCTGGGCTAAATACCTCAAGTTTAGCCATTTATTAAATGTCTTGCAGCCCTTTAGAGTAAAAATTGTCTATAAATTGGTAACAACGGGAATTTTTGCAGTAAGCAATTCTTTTCTAAAAGCAAAAACACATAGTGATATATACAGTTATGTGATCATGTAATGTGGGTGAATTTAACCCAAATGAATTGTTTCCACATTTCCTTCAAGTGAGTCTTAGATACAGGAGAGTTAAAGCAAATAGATTGTTACAATGACCTTTTCTTTTCAATCATTGTGTTAATCTTGAAAATTAAAGTGTGTTAATTTTTTTTCTGCCTCTACTACCACTAAGTCATAAACTAGTTTAAAAAAAAGCCTTTGCCGGTAGAGCTTAAAATTGTGGACTTGAGACCACAGTTGAAAGCATAAGCAGTTATGTCCTTACAATAGCCTAAGCATTGCATTGAAGCAAATAACTATTTGTTTTTAGTGTCCCTTGTCCCTTTATTGCTGTTACAACCATTGTAATCTCTTGGCCTATGGCTAGAGAGAGGTCAGTTTGATTAAATTAAGTTGTTTTATTCCAGGTCCGTGCAGGGCATTCCACTTGGCTCTTCAGCCAGTCTCTCGTTCACTCTGTCTATTAGTGATCCTAATCCTCAGACTTCAAAGCTTCTGCTGTTTATAGCCTGTTAAAGCCAGGAAGTTTCTGATGGATTAGAACAAGGAATGAGTTTGAAGTTTGTAATGTGCACCACTGTCACTGATAAAGTCTAGTTTATTACCCTACAGTAGTATCTGCACTTTTATGGCTATTCATTTTTAATTGGTTGTAGTAAAGCAGAAGTGCTTAACCTTCTAGAGCATCAAGTGCTGTATTTCTCGGCCCTTTCCATGTAAGGGACATGTTTTGATACAGAAGCACATCCTGACTTTTGTCATGACAACTCTTCATGAGTTCATTTACTTTTGCATGTGTAAGTTGGAGGGCTGGGTGAAGAGCATCCAAATTGCCTTCCTTAGTGAGTATGTGTGCTAAATTGAGAATTGGACTTACGTTTCCTGGGATGCAGAGTGCCACACAAGTGGCATGTGGCCTCTCTTTTCTTTCCATGTCAACACCAGAAAAATATAATAACTGAAAATATCATTGTTATCAAAACAATACAATATGTATTGGGAATAGAGGGAATTGAGAATCTCTCCATAGCAATGGAAAGTTTTAAAGTACATGCAAATTCTAAATATAATGTTAGTATTTTGTTTTGGGGTGTTTGTTTTTGTTTGTGGATTGGGGTTTTGTTTTGGTGTTTTGTTTTGGATTTTGTTTCCGTTGTTTTTTTTTTTAGTGAATGCTATGCACTTGCAATAATGCCTTTATGTGATGAAACTCATTACTTAGAAGGAAAACCGAATAAAAATTAAATATGCTAAATATTGTACAAAATTTAAGGTCATGGAATCACAGGTAGTTACTGCCATCAGTACTGCTGAGCATCCCAGCTAAGAGGCTGTTGCTGATCTCGGCTACTGTGCAGTGGTAACAGGTGTGGGGAGTGAGCAAGATGGATGGAAATAAACTCCTTTCAAACCTAGGCCTCCTAGGGCAGATGCAGCTCTGTTGTGACAGAAAATTTTTGTTATGCTGGCTGGTAAAAAGATAAGCAGCTAAGAGGGCAACGGATTAATTAAACTCTTGACTGGAAATTTTTCAACCAAACAGCATGTAAAAAGATAAATTTGGAGAACTACATGTATATGAGGTAGATAGCAGTAGCAATTTAAAGACTGTTTTTTGCCTTAGTCCTAAGAGTTTGCAAGGATCATTTTTTAATTAATTGTTTGAGAGCTATCTTTGGAAGTCTTAACTCATGGTTCTGTGTTTTCTTTAGAATCAGTCAAAAGAAACAAGACAATCTATGAGCAACACAGATGTCTTATGCAAAGACATAAGAGTTTGAAGTTTACAGAGTGTTTTTGATGGTAAAAATATTAAATCTTATCTATGAAATAGCAGAAAGAAAGTATTACAATCATGATTCTAATCTGGAACCTTAAAGCATTATAGAATCAGCTGATTATCTTAAGTATTTGCTGCTTTTAGGGTGATCTCTGCTCTGTGTCTTTGGCTGAGTTTTGCATATTTTCTCCACCATCCATTGTATGCAAGAAGCCCATTGATGCAGCAGTAATGTCAGAAGGCCCATGACTGTGTGTATTATATTAATAAACATATCAAAAACTTTGAAATATTACGGGAAGAAAACAATTATTTTTTTCCCTCACTCACTCTGCATCAATTAAAATAAACATTGTGGTCCAAGTGCCTGTTGCTGGGAATATTTATATAGAAATTACGATTTTCTCCATCAGCCAAATATTTTTTCCCTCTCATTTGTGTTATTCTAAATTGCTGGTTCTTAAATTTAAGAAAATAGTCTGTGGTAGAAATTTCCACCAACATTTGTTTCAGACAAGTGAAGAAACCACTTTGTCTATCACATAAACTGTATTACAATGTATAAATTCATTACTGTTAGTAAATGTGCAACGAGCTACAAGTTGTGTGGTAGCTTGAGTCCTTTTTATGTTCAGTTTTATAAAAATGAAAAGTATATTTTAAAGAATGTGTATTTTCTGTGGAGTTGTGGATTCTGGAGCTAAGTTGCTGATAAACTTGTTATTGTATTACTGAAATATTAGTCTTTGTATTTCTATTTGATGCTCTTAGTGGACAACATTGATATAAACTGTTGGGGATAAAGGAAGTGAGTATCCTTTCAATTGCTGTGTCTTTAAGAAAGTATTATCTTTATAAAAGATTAATAAAACCATCTTCAGTGACAGGTTTGGAGTTTTTTGCATACTGTGTCTTTAGTAGTCAGCACTGGTAGGAACGTTTTTTATAACTTCTTTTAAGTTTTGAATTAACTGGCCTTTTAATTATGGACTTAATGCCATTGTCCTTGATTAGCTAGAAAACTGATCCATAGTGACTTCAGTCTTCCATAAGTCATTTTACAAACATTTTGCAGTATTATTTCCTAAGGCAGTCTAGAAAGTTAGCCTATCAAACCCATCTTAACAAAACTGGGCCCTAAATAGTGTCCTAGAAAGAAATATTCTGTTTCGTTATATTCTAGAAGAATTCTGTGCATTTCTGCAGAACAATATAACACTATAATGTAGGTAGAAAGCACTTGTTTTGAACTCTGAACAGACTTTTTGCTCAGACATTATGGAAGGAGTCCTGCTAATAAGTAGAGGTAACATGCTTGCTGTTGTTGTTTCTGACAGATTTTTGAAACTTCAGACTTCAGCTAAATTCTGCCATTCAGTATTAGAGACTGAAAAAGTATTAATTAGGTTTCATCAACAATGTTCAGTCAGTTGCATTCATGCAAACTACTGTAGACCAGCTAGAATGAGCATCAGACACGAGCTTCTACAAAAGTTCAGGTATGAGAATTGAGTGTGCTGCCTGGGATTCTGTGCAACTGCAGGTACAAACAGAGTATGTTTAGAGATGTTTTCTTCCAGTTTTTTATTGGTCTTTGTCTACCTTGCACAACTTCTGGAAAGGTTTTTTCTTTTTATATTTCCAAATGGGGTCTGTAGAAATTTTGGGAAGTCAGAGCATAGTATGAATTAATGCTCTGGACCCAGGTTATCATTGGTCATAAGATATTCTTAGCTTGTTACTGAGGCAGTAAAGCAGAATGTTTGTACAAATGCCTTTGAATGAGTCATCAAAATGCTGTGATTTTAGCCAATAAGTGGATATTTTTTTAATTTGTCATATTGCTCTTAATACTGGCAAGCATTCAGTCCTTACCATCAGGAGTGTGCACTGTATTTCCAGCTCCTCATTATCCGTACCTGCTGCTTCCAATTGCAAATGCAGCAAACCATCTGCATTCAAGTATCACATGCTATTTTTTGAACTTGATATGACTTAGAAGTGGTGTCCCAAGAATATTAGTTAGCTCTGTACAACAGCTGTACTGATTCTCATTTTCCCTAGGTTGAGTGTTGAAACTGGGAATGGATGATTAATACACAGAGCAAGTAATTTCCTTTGTAAATACACTTCTGTCTGCTGACAAGATTGACAATAATGTGTGTGCTGCAAAAGGACTTCTTCAGATGTGATTAACTTCCCAGTTTCTCAGACGCAAGGATACAGAGAATGGTGCTGTTTAACAACATGATGATGTGTCCTGGTTCCGGCCAGGATGGGGTTCATTTTTGCTGTAGCCAGGAGGGGCCATGGCTAGACACAGATATGACTCTGTACCATCTCACTGTCCTATACTACCTCAGTCATTGTGGAGGGAAGGGAGTCTCTTCCAAGGAGAAGGGGTTCCTTCTGGTTGAGAAAACTTGGTGGAAGGAGCTGTCTGGTGTTGTCTATTGTTGGGGATTTTTCTGCATGAATAATTTCTTTTCTTGTACCCTGTTGTTAGTACTGTTGCTGCCAGAGTTAATTTTCTTATCTCATTGCTGTTTCCATTAAGTTGTTTTCATCTCAACCTGTGATCTTTGCTGTTTGTGCCTCCAATTCTCCTCCTCTCCATCCTTCAGCAGTGGGAGTGGGGAATGGAAAAAGAGTGAGCGAGAGAGATGTGTGGTTTGGAGAGTCCCAGTGGATGTACTGAATTGGGGAGTGCCATTCCCAAACCATGACATAGTGCCATTTCTCTTTGAAAAGAAATAATACATTCCATAGAAATATTGTGCTCTATTATTTTTAATGATCCCCCTTTCATGTATGATGTAACAGCTCATTCAGTACTGAGAAACGGGGCTGGATTTCAGACTAAGAAATCATTTTTATATACAAGAAGCCTGCAAGCTTATATTAGTTACATTTTCATTACAAACATCTGATCACAAGCCTAGGGAAGTGTGGAAAGTAAGAGAGGTTTTTTGTGTGAGAGGGTATTCCTTTAGGTTATAATGAAGTTGCCTCTTTCTCATGATTGTCCTCCCTTCTCTTATTTACATGTCTCATGTGATTCACTGGCAGTTGTAGCTGAGAAATGCATAATTAGAGGATGGGATTTTTTGCTGCTGTTTTACATGTGTTTAAACTGGGAATGTAACTATTGCATTTTTTTATCCTACAGTTTAAGTCATCTTGAAATCATGCTTGAAAAATTTGCTGTGAGATGTGGAATTAATGGTGGAATTGTGGGCTGGCCAGAAACACAGCCATGTATGTGGTTGTTTGGGTCTGTAAGCTCACCATAAGAGGGAGCTGTGTTTGGCAAAGTTGGGAAACTACTGGTTTTCTATTTTCTGTGGGCATCTCCAGCAATGACTGCATCAGTAGCTCTAAAAAGAACATAGTGCTAAGTGTGACCTGAGTCATTACCAGAGAGCAAGTATAAGTGTTATTCAAACACTCTTCTCTCTTGATTGTTTCAGTATGATGCACAACAGGAAGTGCCTGTCATTCTCTTCAGAATCCATGTATACATAGACTTGTATACACTCCAGAGAGCTTTATTTCCATAATTTGCTTCTATTTTCTGCTGGATCACAGGGTCCTCACTGATTTTTAAGAAAGTAAGAGTAGTCCCCAGTCCAAACATGCATTTTTACTTTTGTATGCCTAAAGGATCTCATGCCATGATGTAAGATTCTTCTGAAGCTTCTTTTGTCTTTGTCATACTCCCTTAAAGGACACAGGGCTGTCTCACTGTAAGAATAAAGCTTGTGCTTTTACCTCGGTTATAACAAAGTCTAGTAAACTGAGAATTTCCTCCATATATGTTTTGCTAGCGCTGAGGTTTCTCAGAAGTTTCCAAGCAGTTTCTGAAAATTCAAAGTGTGATATTACAGAAGTGGCACACCCTGTTTCTGACTGGTCTTTAAGTACAGATACTTTTCTTTTGTGGTCCTTTAAAATAAATATAGGCAGTTTTAATCTTTCTGATGGATTCTAAAATTTTGACTTCTGACGTGACTGTTGTCTTTTATATATATATTCTGGAGTTCCTGTGGCAGAGCTGATTTGTAATACTTGGATCTCTCAGTGGAGCCTGCTGTCCTTTATGATAATCAAATTTGCCCAGGCTGCCAAAGTGGTTACCCAGGTGTCACTGTGTGACAACATCTCCCATATGCTTCCGTCTCCATAGGGGCAGCAACCTCCAGTATCAAATCAGCCTCTAGGCAGCAAGTAGCCTTGTGCATTTTTGTGTGCTGCAGAGTAACTGGTACCATAATGTCTTATTCAAAGTTTCTCCAAAATGCTTATATTTTCTTTTCATTAATCTAAGGCTAAATTCAGAAACTTTATATTATGTTTCTCAAAGCACAAATATTTGACATTAACATACCCGTTGTTGAGAACTGGTCATTTTGAGAGACTTTCCAAGACCTTAGTAAATCATGTGGATTTAAGAGGATTTGCTGACATCTGAGATGCGTGCTGATTATAATTAGATTACATTTTCATTTTTCATAGACTTTTCATTACTTTTTCTTCTGTAACCATTTTTATGCAAGTGCCATGTCTGTTAGTAAGCTATCAAGTAGTTGATTTTTCCGAAGAGCTGGAAGTTTAAAGCTTATATGTGTGCTTGTTTTTCTGAATTATTATTTTTTGATCCTAGTAATTTTTCAGTTTCAACTTTTGTTTCAGTATATTCCTGCACTTTGTTGCAATTTAGTTGTTTTTTGAACATGCAGTAGACATGGAAAGAAGACCGAATAAAAGAATACTTAATGTGTAAAATGTAAACTTTAATGCTATATATAAATATAAATTTACAAATGCATGCATACCTGTGGCAATTCTTATTGCTGCTGAAACACTTGTAACAGCAGAGTATTTTTGGGATCTAGCAGGCTGCTTAAAATTATTTTATACCAATTCTGGGGTTTTATTTGGGTAATTATAGGCAATTACCCACAGATCTTTAGGTACCTTGCAAACGTTACAAAGGCTGTAGTCTTTAAGAGGCAATGATATGTGTCTTTGTGAGGTACCTGTAAATGTCTTACAAATAGGTTCTTGCGTGTTGTATGGTAAATCAGTAAGAAAGCAGTGAGTAGAATCAAGAGTACTAATTTGCAATAAACAGTTCCAGGCATTCAGTGTTACTGCCTTCCTCAGGTTACAATGACTAGTAAGCTGAAAATTTAGGAATTTCAGCGGTGTCCTACTGGAATCACCATTTCAGATTATGATTCATGCAGGGCTTTCAAAGACCTTACAATGCTGAGAATAAAATAAGCTCATAACGCTATAGTTGGAATCAATGTTCTTCAACATTTTTGTAGTAGCCCCAAGGAACTTGCTGTATCTCTCCAGTTGGTGCCTGACCATGGCTTCCATTGGAGTCCATCAGTAATGGAATTGAACCCTTCCAACTGGCTACTGGGGGGCAGTCAATACCACAAGCCACTCAGGTGTGTTAGGACCAATGCCTTATGCCTTCTAGTAGAAGGACAAGAGGCAAGTGAAACAGGACAAGAATGTGAATACAAATAAAGAATGTGAATGTCAAATAAAGACCCTGGTCTACAAGACCACACAGATAAAGGTAGATTTTACAGACATTTTTTCAATCTCACGGGAAAAACTTCAGGGTAAGAAACTGAATACTGAATACAAATTTTGCCAGTAAATATCACTTAGCATTTCTTAGTCTTTTTTGTTTTTTTGGCCACCCATGCGTGCCAGTCCTGCTTTCTAAAATTCAACTCCAAGAAAAACTGGCTTTTGAAGACTTATTGTGGTTTGGAAATATTGCTTTTTTTCCCAAGTGAAGCAGTGTTCAGACTCTGGTGTCTTTAAGCAGTGTGCAGATCTGTGGGGTTTTTGAGTGTTGTGTGAGCTGTTAAATCTGAGAGGCCCAGTGGCAATGAGGATGTGGACACTGTTTACTGAGAGCAAATTTTACTTGCACATGTGGGAATGAAGCAGCTTTTCTTCTTCTCTGGGATTGTGTTCTTATTGCGATAGACTGACACTGGAAAGACCATGAAACTGTCTTGAAGGCAGACCTGATTCTGGGTTATATTGGAATTGGAAGTGTGTATATAGTTGTGTCTCATTATTTTTGGTGTTGTTTGTCAGCCAGCATTCTTCAAATCCTTCTGCTGAGAACAATTTCAGAATTTGATCATATATTGTTGTTTAAAAACTTAAACCATTTTCTGAGGTTAGGACTTCTCTTATTTCAGTCCTTACAGTGGCTTTTTTCATTGAAGTCTATTTTAACTTCCACTTTTCATTCTCAAAACACAGAAAAAAAAATCTTATTTCCTTAAGCTCTTTTCTGAATTTCTGTATTTGCTCGTATACTAGGACATGTATTACCCATGTCCTAGTAGTTTATATTCAACCTTCCTATTCTTACCCTGGTGACAGTCAACAATCCCACTGTTCATAGTGTTTGAGGCAGGAGGTGCAGTAAGACCATCTGGGTTGACCTGGAAGTCATGAGTCACCACATTGCCTTTCTTTTCAATCCAGTGACTTCTGACTTGACTGCATCTTCTATAATAATACCCAGTCTTGTTGAAAGACAAGATGTACAGAACCAACTGCTGTCCTTTTTAACTTCTGCCAGAGGTTAACCACTGTTACTGTTAAAAATGTCTGCCTTATTTATACTTTGAATTTGCCTGACTTTAGATTCCAGTCATTAGTTTTTGTTATGTCTTTCTCCAGTTTGTTGAAGACACATGGCGTTTTTCTTCTTGTATAGGTGCTTGTACATGTTAATCAAATTCACTTTTTGTTCCTTCTTTTAGTAAACTAAACAGATTGATCTCCATGTTCTAGGAGATCTAGAGAAAGGCATTTTCTAGAGAAAGGCATTTTCTCCAGACCTCAAATAACTCCTGTGGTTCTTTCTGCACCATTTTTTAGTGTTTTAACATGGTTTGAAATATAAAAACACCAGAATGAAACAGTATTTTAGCATCTTTCTCTTTATGTCTACATACAGGTATAATTGCCCTACCCTCTGCCCCCATTTCTTACAACATACCCATCTATATACACAAAAATGACATTAATCCATTTAGCCCCAGCAGCATGCTGAGAACTGATGTCTGCTCTTTTCCTTTAATCCTTTTCAGAAGCTGCTTTAGGGAAAAAGCTGCCTTGGTCCTAGTGTTTAAGTGTGTATCAAGTTGTGTCCATGTGTTTTTTGTTCAAATGCACCTAGTTTACTAAGCAGTCCAGTCATATGGACTTTAGTAAGCTCTGTATGACCTTATTGTCCTCACTGTTTTTCATGTCTCCAGGCTTTGTGTGATTTGCAAATTGCACTGGCAATTTGTATATTTCAGACATGCAAATTTCAGTGGCTTCAGGCCCAGTATCACTTCCTATAGATTCCACTTACCACAGAATCAGAGAATGGCTAAGCTTGGAAGGGACTTCTGGAGATCAGCTGCCCAAACCTCCTCTCAAGCAGAATCATCTCAAGCTGATTGAGCAGAACCATCTCCAGCTGGCTTTCAAGTATCTTAAAGAGTGGAGATTTCAGTACCTCACTGGGCAACCTGTGTTAGTGCTTAGTCACACTCACTCTGAAAAAGTCTCTCCTGATGTTCAGAGGGAACCTCGTTTTTCTGTTTGTGCCCTGTGACTTAGGACTTTGAAGATAAAAGGAATTGCTGAGACAGAGAATCTGCTCCTTAACAGTCAATAGTGCTAAACGTTTAATTGATATAATAAAATTTATTTTTCTCAGCCCTTGATGGAATTAACATTCTTAGCCAAATTCTTTATGACCCTAGAGTTGCAGTCATGAGTCCCTAGATTTTATACTGCTGCTTCAAATAGTTTTAGTTGCATTTGAGTGAAGTATCTTTTCAGGCTGTGCCTCCTAGCCCACACTTGCTCTGTGAGTATTGCATGTTGCACTTGCGTTGGGCAAGCTATCCTCTGTGGAGCTGTCCATGAAGCTCTTTGTAGAGAGCTATAGAGAGAAACATCGCTGAACTTCTGTCTCTTGCCTTTATGTACTCTTGTATTTGCCAAACTGAAACAGGTGTAAATCCTCCATTAAGAAGTGTTTGTTTAGATGTGAAGAAGAAAAGAGTGAAGAGCAACTAAGATGGATATGCAGAATCAGAAGTGTAATACTGAATTCTATTTCTTTTAACTTTTCTCTCTAGATTCCCTCTGGCCAAAGATTCGTGTTCCCCTGAAAGTCGTTAGGACTGCAGAAAATAAACTTAGCAACCGCTTCTTCCCTTATGATGAGATTGAAACAGAAGCAGTGTTGGCTATTGATGATGATATCATTATGCTAACCTCAGATGAACTTCAGTTTGGCTATGAGGTAAGAGAATTGTTCTTTTCCCCCTCTCTTAGGCTGTCCAATTCAACATTGGTATGTTTATATAAAGAGGAGGAACCACTGCACAGTCTGCTGATTCAGATTGTTGCATCTCTCTTTACCATAACAGTTCAATGCTGACTGAAATAATTTTACAGATAGTTATTACCTTATGGAAAAGGTAAGAGGTTTTCAGTAACTGGCAGAGTGATGCCAAGAGACTCCAGAAAATGTTGTGTAATTGGTGTAGTGGAAGCAGTCTGAAGACTGAACTGCATTCTTAACAGCTTCAGTTTTCAGATAAATCAGAAGTGGTAGCCAAGTGAATATGTCTTGATGGACAAGACAAGTTTCAGAGATTAGGTGTTGGGAACGGAGGAGGCCTCTTGAGGACATGCCGAAGTAAGGTGAAGTGCAATGAAAAGAGGAACTGGAGAATTTCAAGGAGGGGACACATGGATCATATGTTTGAAACGGCAAAGCTTCAACAGCTGCTGTAGTAATGAGAGTATGGACAAATTGAAAGTTTGTACTACCCTTGGCAGTACAAAGAGGTGACAGTCTTCATAGGTACTTGAATTGTTTGTTAAAAGTACACTTAAAGCACTGTTGTCTTCCTTCCAAAACTGTTTTGTATTAGGTAATTTTTGTCTTCCATTTATATTTGAGTGTATGACACAGTCCGTAATCTGACGTTACTGTTATATGTGTGTATTTAAGACAAAAATGCTGTATTTCTAAATAAATCAGAAACATTAGAAAACCAAATACCATATTTTAAGAAAATTTTAACTTTAAAAAAGTTTAAATTATTTCGTCACACCTGTACATGCATTATCAATAGCAAAATAGCACTGGGCTTTCTATGTGAGAGTTAGAACATGAAACTGTTACCTAAGTTGAACGAAATGATGAAAACTGCTTCTCTAAGGTGGAGAAAGCTAACAAAATGTGCTAGCTGTCTAATTTTTAGCAATCTTAAGTGCAGTGAATATGAGACTATGTTTTTAAAAAATACGTTAGAAGTATTTCTTTAACATATGTAAAAGAATACAATAAAATTTTATGCGGTAAAATATGGCTCTTTCTCCCTCTTGAGTATAAGAGACTTGTAGCAAGTAACAAGCTTTTGGACTCCAGAAATGTCTTGTGATGATATAGGTATGCTGAAGTAATAACAAAGATGTTAAGTAGTGGAGACAGAGGTTTAATCTATCATATGTGTCTCCAGAAAGGAAATACTTCCCTTGCCAGGTTAAGAGCAGTGGGTTAATACATGAAGTGTGAAAGATGGAATGAAGAAAAGACAACTGAAGGAAGGGGGTTTTGGCTACATAGACTTTCTCTATACTTTGTTGTCTACACTGGATGTTTTAAAGCACTGTACTGCAACAGCAGAGTGATCAAGTGCTGGCAGTTCTGGAAGCTGACGTGCTTTTGCCTGTGCTGGTGCTTATAACTACTAGTTTTTGAGGGTGATCTGATGGGATGAAAGATAGCAGATCCATATGCATGCTGCATAAATCCTTGCTCCATTTACAGTTTGATTTCCATTTTCATAAAGCTGTCTCAAAGAAAGTGACTAAGAGTAAGTAGTGACACCGAAGTCACCTAAATGGCTGTATAAGTAGTTCCAAATGAATTGCTGCTACTGGTGCAGCAGGCTTGAAGGGCTTTGAAGCAGAGATTCAAACTGCAGCTGAGTTCCAGCTGTGTCAGCCAGAAGTCGTGCAAAGCAGAACCTTGGTGTTTGTGTGTCTGAACTGTTAATTTTGACACCCTCAATGGAGAATGTCTGTAATATCACATATATTGAGTCTGGTCACTCACACAGGACAGGGTTATCCTCATGAAAAACAAAAATAAAGCAAAGAAAAGCTGATGCAAATTTCCCTTCAGTTGGTGCAATTAAAGGACAGTTGGGATCTGCAGCTGTTCATCCCCTAGGATAAAGTCCAACAGGTCTAGCTGTTTGGCTGTGCTGGCTCTTTTATTGGTTTTGTGGTCACGTGTCTTGGTTGCAGGGACTGTGTAATAAGTCCTTATATTCTGTGTGTGAATGTAACTGTTTAGATATGAGATTGTTTAGTTTGGCAGACTGGAAACTATTTCTTTCGTAGTTTTTTGCATTTTATTGTAAATCCTATTCCTTTTTGATACGGGAAATTGAGCTTACTGCACAGTAAAACTGATGGAAAATTAAAATGCCATATTGAGCAGATAGTTGAGACAAACCTATGAGTAATTTGAATCCTTATATTTTGGGTTTGGCTTTGCTCTCCCTCCTTCCCCCCTCCAATAAATGAATAGAAATGTCTTTGAATACAGAGACAGAGAAAATTATTCTAGAAATACACAATTTTCCTCATATAGGGGGTAGGTGATGTAATTCCTACTCTCTGGCACAGAAATCAGGGGCTGAAGATTGATCTTTCCTGTCCTTGAGTGTCTGTGACTTGCTTGACAGGCCTGAGCTGGCTCCCAGATGTTTAAATTGTCCTCAGCCTGTGATAATTTATTTATCTGTTTATGTGTGTTACCAGAAAAGTATCTCTCAAACTCTTGACTCATTTGCAGGGGAATCCAGAGGGAACAGTAGCAGCATATAATGTTACTGGAGAGTTTTCTTTTAAAAGTAGGTCTGCTTCTGCTTTGGTCATACAACAGGCTGGAAACGTGACATTCAGTAATTTTCTTTTCTCCTCCTGACATCCTTGAGACTTTACATTTAAACATGTGGCAAAAACCTCTCTGTCACAGACTTGTCTGAATGTATAGAGCAAGCCTAAAAAAAAACCCAGAAAACTTTGATCTCTGTACACTTTCAGCCATAAAAAATTATAGTAACACTCAAAGTGTCAGACATTTTTTACTTGTTAAAAGTGAACTATTATAGTACAATGAATTATGACCATGCATAAATCTATTGGAGCAAGCAGAAAAATAGTCCCTGTGTGCTGCTGTATTAAGGTAGCAGAAGAATGCTCATGGCATTCTGACTTTGAAAAAAGTACTTCTGTTAAGTTATATGACTTGGGACACTGGAAAAAAACTGTTATGTCTAGATAATTTTTTTCACACTTACTGAACTTCGTTGCTCACAGAGTGAGTATCAGAGAGACCCAAGTAATGGAGCAAATATTTAGATTATCATAATATTAAAAAATTAAGGCAGAACCATTGGCCACCTCTGAAGTGTTTGGTGTTTGAATACAAGACTGAAATCAAGCATTGTAGCATTCCCACCTCTGCGTCTCAGCTGGCCTCGAGGCAGATGGCTGAGCATTAAGTAATTTCTTATGACATAATTATGCAGCACTTTGTCCTTACAGAGACAAAATATTTTCATTACAGCAATAATACAAATACTCTAAAGGAGGATTATTGCTCTGAGCCTGTGTTTTTTGTTCATAAAATGTACTGTTTGGTACGTTGCTAAGTTTGCATTTTTTCTGCTGAAAACTTTTGGCCTTCTGTTAGTAGATGATCTTTTTCTGTCTCAGAATTGTTTTTCAGTGCTTCATGTCTCTGGCATTCTTTAAAAAAAATCTACTCTCTGTTGAATTGCATATTTTACTAGGCTGAAATTGTTAGGAAGTTTGAATGCCTTCTTCAGAGGAATTCTTCTGTCAGGGTTTGACCCTGACTAAACGCCAGGCGCCTCGACTCTCTCTTGCTACAGAAAAAAAACCTGTAAAAATACACACCAATCTCGCGAGTCAAATGAGATAGGACACTGGTTGGTAGGAGGACGCACAGAAAAAGAAAAAGGGCAACCAGGCTCCAACTTAAAGTTGCAAAAAGTGATTTAATTACCTAACAGAGCTGGAGGATAAAATGCAAGGCAAAAATAAACTTTTCATACATTATTTTGTTC
The DNA here is from genome assembly GCA_013397955.1 of Grantiella picta. Classification (NCBI taxonomy): domain Eukaryota; kingdom Metazoa; phylum Chordata; class Aves; order Passeriformes; family Meliphagidae; genus Grantiella; species Grantiella picta. The sequence continues at coordinate 1,229,069 of VZRM01005554.1, forward strand.
ACTCCCCCACTCCCTCTTACGAACCTATAGTATTCACCCCCTTTCCTCTTTTATAGTCAACAAGCCTGCGTAGGGAGGCAGGGTGTGGGGTATTCTCTCAGTCCACAGAGCAGGTTCATAAATCTATTCATCACCACAATTCTTCTACTACAAATACTCTTTATCTCTACTTAT
>VZRM01005554.1:1229345-1287812 GCA_013397955.1 Grantiella picta
TTTCTGCACTCCTGTGGACTCCATGGGCTGCAGGGAGACCTCCTACCCTCCCATGGCCTTCACCACAGCTAACAGAGAGTTCTCAGCTCCGGCACTTGGGGCACCTCCTCCCCCACCTTCTTCACTGACCTTGGCGTCTCCATGCTGTTCTCCCTCTACATATTTTCACCTCCTCCTCTGGCTACAAAGAAGTGTGTGCCTGCTTTGTTTTGATTTCTTTTTAAATATCAAGGCGTAACCAGCACCTCCAATTAGCCCAAACTTGGCCGACAGCATGTCCATCACCTTCAGAGCCATCAGAGATTGGCTCTGCTGGACTTGATGGAAAAACTTCCAGAACTTACACTCAGGACACACAGGAGCCATCTTTGTGCCACTCCCCACCCCTCAGACACCTCTCCAGGCCTACCACAACAGCTTCTGAGGGGTCCAAATTTCTCCTAGATGTTAAAAATACTTTACTGATGTTTTGGGCCAATCAAAACTACCACATCTTCCATGACCATTTTGACTGTTAAAAGTTTAATTTTCAGCATTCCTTTGTAGGAGGAATATTACAACTCTGCTTAACAAAAGAATTATCCACTGCTGGCCACATTCACAGCTTTTCTTCAAATTGATGATATTTCACAAATTGTATATGTGTGAAGCATCAGTTATCTTTTAATGGATTCTATGTTTACATTTTGCTTTGTTTATTTAGTAATAGCACAAGCCATTCCTTTGAGGACTGGGGAGAATTAAGAATGGATTGGGCTCTGGGAGGCAGAAGGAGTACTGATAGGCTGAGTTTGTTTTCATTTGTCGAGGATAGTCACAGTTTCATCCTTCAAATGTTGTCGTGGTAGCTTTGAAAATGCTGACTAATTTTCTGTTCATTAAATTGTTGAAATTGCATGTGACTTAATATAGTCAACTGAATTTAATGCATAAATATTTGAGAATATTTTGTAAAAGGAAATGTTTCTCTGTCCTTCTGGCTACATGAAGAATTAGCAGTTCTGATGGCACAGCAAATTGCACAGAATAGTTGAGGCTGTGAGACAGAAAAGAGCTCTGGAGAGATGAGACTGGAGGGTGTTTTAGCTATGCTGTTTATGTTACTTGGGGAACTCGACTTGGAAACAAGATTACTATCATTTTCTTTTGGTTTTCCTTACAAGACTTTTAGTAAAACTACTAAGTCAAAACTTCTACTTGACTTTTCATCTGGGAGATGCTTCATCCAAAAATATTTATTTTTAGGTTGACTACCGAAGTCTTTGGAATGACTTGTCTGCAAAGAAGCATACCTCCTCTTCACTTGGCAATATGTTTTTCCTTGGATATGTCCCGTGCCAGTATTAAATCAGGCCATCCTTCTTAGTCTGAGAAAGCTAAGAAGATCACTGGCTAAAATGGAATGTGTTCCTAACAGACTAATAAATTATAGGCAACTATCAAACAAGAAAATGGACAGTAGTACAAAACAGAGAGTAGTTTAAGAACCATTACCACTATTTTTATTCTGAAAGCTCCCTTATAAGCAGTAGCTGTATATATTAATTTTGGCGCAAAGCATATGTATGGATTTGGGCAATAAGCTGGAGGGAGCCATTGGGAGCCTTTCCAGAAATCACCATTGAACGAGCTAGTGGTGAACATTATGAAAAAGCCAAGATTTTCCATTGACTTTGAAAGCATTACTTTAAAAAGGAATCTTTGTTTAAAACACCAAAGTTATGTTTTAGATGCATTGAACTGACAATTTTCAGATGCCAGAAATTTTTTTACAGGGTAGGGTTGAGACTTAGAGTGACACAAAGAAATCGGTATGAGTAATGTGCATTATAGTTGGCTTTTATTTTATGTCATTTGGACTCTTGAAGATGACACTAAGGGCAAAATCTAGAAGGGGTATGAATCCAGGGTTCTGTGTTGAGAAGGCACTGCAATCCCGTGGGAAGCAGTAGCTGGCTTTAATCTTTCTTTCAGCTGCTGCTAATATGCATGCCATTTCCTCTACAGGAATTCTTAGCCCAGTACGGTGCAGATCTGTAGTGTTCTGTCAAATCCTTTGTTGAGCCTCAGTAGCTTTTGTGGTGGTGCCTTCCAACAGCTGGGAGATAGACATTTTATTATTCAGGTTTAAAACTAAATCATTAAGTTTTTGAGTCTTGGAGAGTGAGGAATAAAATTTTGAGTGTCTTACATTTAGTTCTGTGTTCTTTATTAAGGTTTTTTACATCATGTCAAAATAGATGTTTCAAACTCTTGCTGGCTTGCCTGCCAAAAGTCTGTATTGTTTTAATTAGCTCGTGGCACCAACTTGTAAGTGTCCTATGAATTCTCTTCCTTCAGTTCCAAGTTATCTCTGCTTTGAAGAACCCTCTGTGTTGGAGCGTTGTCATATCTAAATACTATCCCAGTACTTGTGCCCTAGAACTGTCTAGAAAGATTGATTTCTGGCTAAAATACAAGTCGAGAAGTCAGAAGATCTGGTTCCCATTCTTGTTTCCTGAATGATTTTTGGTGGGTTTTCTCATCTGGACATTTGAAATAATAACTGCTCTCATCATGGGATTCTGAAGCTCTATTAACTGACCGCAATAAAATGTGTTGAGATGTATAGATGAAAAGGTATATACTGATGCAAAATCACAGAAATGTAGATGCAGTAACTTAAAGATAATTGTTTTATCATATTTACATTGACAAAATAATTGCTCAGTAGTCCTTGTAGTCCAAGCCTCCCAACTGAAATGCACTGACACATGAAAAGTGCCCAGAGTGAACTTCTGATGATGTGAGGTTTGCAGGATGGTGGAATTCTGGATAACACTTTCTTTACTGTACGTTCAGCTGCAGGGTTTACTTGCCTTTTGTATAGACAGAGGAGTTTGGCTAGTGAAGTAATCCTTGGGGATTTTTGAGGTACTTTGTTCTTGTTGTCGACCTTGCATACAAAACTTTCATTTTGTATGCATCTGTTTGTTTTATACACTACCTACCTAAACTGGAAACTCCTGTAACCTAGCTCTATGTTGAAGAGTCAAGACTCATTCTTCCAACAGACCTAGCAGTTATTTGGATTAAGGGACAAATTTTGAATAATTTGTCAGCAAATAATGCAGACAAACTGTATCTAGCAAGCAAATAGCATTCAGACCTCTCTAAATAATTACAATCCTTTCTCCCTTTTTCTCTAATGCAAAAATTGTCCATTATTTAATGTGGCCAGCAGTATGGAGAACTGGGGTTGCGTTAATGATGCCCTTCTCCTTGTTCTTGTCTACTGTATTTGATCCTGTAGTCAGCTATAAAATAATGTATGGAGTGACAAGGATGGTATCTTGATTGTATCCAGCTGTTTGGAACAAGTCAGGGGCAAAGCGGCCTTCCATGTAGCCAAGCACCCACTAAAGAATACCAGAAATATTAAAATTTAAGCCTGTTTCTGACAGAGGAAGCAGGTTGGTTAGATCCAAAGCCAGCTGTGAAAGTAGTTAGGTTGTAGTCATATCTACTGAATTTAACATCAAAAGTTTCATTTTAATCATGCTTGGGTTTAGTTAGGGTTAAAATCTTTTTGAATAGTCATTTGTATTTCTCTATAACAATTTAGTATGCCATTAGTGGCCTTTTGCTCTGGGATATGGCTTCTCTGACTTGCAAGGCCCTTCCACAAGCAGCTTGTGCTTTTTTGTGCTTCTTCCTGGCAGCCTTTATTCCAAGAACGTGGACTTAGAAGAATATAAGTGATCTGAAACTGAAACTCTACCCTTCCAAAGCAGATGTGTTGCATTTGGTTTCTGTGCAGGCCTGGTTAACAGTGTGTCACTTTTTTTTCTCTTCAGGTCTGGCGTGAGTTCCCTGACAGGTTGGTTGGATATCCAGGCCGCCTGCATCTTTGGGACCATGAGATGAACAAATGGAAATATGAATCAGAGTGGACCAATGAAGTCTCAATGGTGCTCACTGGGGCAGCCTTTTATCACAAGGTAATAGGCAACTTGTACTGTACTAATGTGCAATATGAACCTTTTAAAAAAGATCCCTATGTGTTTCTGTCATTGTTCCATCAGTTCTGTGGTGCCATGATTGTTTTTTACAATAATCAGAGAACCAATTGCAAACTTGCCCTAGACCTCTTTCAGTTGCTGTGAAAATCACTGATTTGTCTCTACTTGTAAAATAAAATCATTACTCACCCTTATGACATTACAAAACTTGTGCCAGTTTGTGTGACCTGAAAGTACATAGCACACTTTACAATGAATGTAGCTTGTAGGTGACAGGTTCAGAAAAGAAAATAATTTTTAAGGAAATTTGTGTGCAGGTCAGGAAAGGAATAATTATGCAATTTAGCACCCAAAAATTAATTTCTATCTGCTGAAGTAGTTTTTGTCTGAAGGCAGTATCACTTAGCTGCCTGCTGTTCCATGACTGAAAGATTTAGTCTTGCAGTTACTGTATCTGTATTTAAAATTGGCTTCTTTCTCTCTCCCTCTTCTCTGCAGTATTTCAACTATCTTTACACCTATAAAATGCCTGGAGACATCAAGAATTGGGTGGATGCTCATATGAATTGTGAAGATATTGCCATGAATTTTCTAGTAGCAAATGTCACTGGCAAATCAGTCATTAAGGTGGGACTTTTTTGTTTATCTTTACAAAATTAAAAAAACATGAGATAAATACTTAGATTTTTTCAGTAGGCGTCAATATATTACTTAATCCTTCTTTTTCTCTCATTTTCCCCCACTATGGTATCTTGTTCTCCTTCCATGGTAGAAAAGCCCTTCTAGTAAAATTTTTATGTTTACTGGGAACAGAGAGTTGTTTCTTGCCAGTTGTTTCTTGTGGTTATTTTAGCCATCTAGATGAGCTATAAAAAAGATAATTTAAATGACAGCTGTATATATGTGTGTGTATATGTACATGCCCACATACATACATTTTAACTATTTGAGATCACTAGAGGAAAGAAATTGCCAACTGTCCACAGCTCACTCTATCATGGCCTGACAACAGCTGATTTATAGGAATGTTAATTGCAAGAATGTTAATTGCAAGATCAGATTTAAATGAACATTTTATCCCTGAATTAATTTCCTGACATGTTTCGACACATTTTCAGTTCTAGACATTCACTCCGTACATTCATTTCAAAGTGTGTCAGCTCGGAACGAGATTTAGAGGCCACCAGGCATTACTTCAATTAGCAGGGTCCATTTTCCCATCTGTCCATCATCATTTACTGGGACCGGTGGCTGCATTTCCTAGAAAAGTCTTTAGAAGATAAAGTGTGTGTTTTTGCTGAAAACATTTTTGAGCTGTATGAGGGCACAGCAGAGTAATTTGGCACCTCTGTGTGATTCGGAGAGTCTTGCGGAGTTTGCCGGTCAGCTCTTAACTGGAGAGAGCAAAAGAGCGCCTGTTGGATTAACGTTACGGTGAAGTATGGGAAGCTATATTTCATCGCTGTTATGGCTGCAAGAACAAATGGTGTTTATACAGGGACCTTGGCAGTGAGAAAACAGTCATTAAACAGGAATTAAGGAGCTTGTCATCGCCACTTCTTTTCAGTTACAGAAGGAAAAAACCCTTCAAGCCATTTTTATTGGGCTCCTGTGAATTTTGCAGTCAGCCGGGCCAGATGGAGCTGAATGGAGGAACAGAGTGGCTTTTTTTTTTGTACACCCCCTCTTTTTGAGACAGCTCAGCTTACACTGCAGGCATGTTCAGAGGTATTGCACTGCTCTCTGTGCAAGGAGATTAATGTCTCTTCTGTTGATATTTGATAATATCTGGCGTGCCTTTCTGCAGGTGACCCCACGGAAGAAGTTCAAATGTCCAGAATGCACAGCAATTGATGGGTTATCACTGGACCAGACACACATGGTGGAAAGGTGAGTGACCACTCTTTATTTCTCTCATTGCCTTGTTCTGATCCCTAGAATCTTGTCCTGTGTCTCATTAAATTAGGATCAAAAATGATAGTGTTTCTATAAATTACTAATTTTAAAAGAATGTTACATGGATTTCATCAGCATAAGTCATTCTTCAGTGGGTGATGTGTCATTGAGAAGTAGACTACTACCGAAAAGGACTTTTGAAGGGCACAATTTTTAGCAGCTTTGCTGTAAAGCTTATAGGACACATATATGAAATTCATGTTCTTGGCAGTACTTTCAGTAATACCATATTTCTGTTTGCCATGAAATATCAACTGTAATAAGTATGTTTTTTGTTTTTTTTAAACCAGACAATGGGTAGCTTACCAAAGAGTAGAAAGGCTATAAATTATTAATATTATTTGAAATTATGTTTGTGCATTTTCTTTCCTCCAACGATCGTGAAGCACATTGCTTCTGCTAGTGAAGGGCATTTGCTGCATAATTCCATGCTGCATTTTTTAACAATGGCAGCATTGATATATTTTTCTGAAAATCTAGTTTTGAAATTTCATATGCATTTGGAAAGGCAGTGAATGCTTAGAGTGAAATACTGAAAATTTGTAAGTATGAGATTTGCATTCCCTGCTTTACAGTAAAAGGGCTTTCCAGCCTTGACCAAGACCCTAGATGTCTCTCTGCCTTGGCTTCTGAGTGTGTAAAATAAGCACAATTTTCTTCACTTTTGCAAAGCTGTTCAACACCCATATTTAAAATGCGCTATCTGACAGTAAATGTACATATTAGTTATTAGGTGGTATTAACCTGAGATTTAGGACCAACAAAGGCATTTCACCTTAGGCTTCTTGGGCTGTTGCATCTCTCCTGCAAACTTGGGGAAAAATAATTTGCAACCGTGGAACTGATGGGGTAGGAAGAAGTCACCTGCATAAACAGTCAGTTGGACTTGATGATCTCAAAGGTCTCTTCCAACACTGATGATTCTATGATTCTAAGAGGTGACAAAAAAAACCCTGACCTGCATTTAAAATAGGCCATTTCAGATTTTCATGGAGGGACATAACATGGCTATCTTACTAGTTATCATTTTAACAGTGAGATTTTTTCTGTCCTCTGCAGAACTCAGAAAGTTTAAATTGTTGTTCAGGCTTTAATAAGATGGGATTAAATAAAGAAGTATGCAAGTCAGAGATAAAACACATCCCATTAAGATGATAAAAATTACTCTGCAAAAAATACTTGAGAAAGGGATGGGAAGTTTTGTAGGTCTTAAATGTTAGCTGAAGGGGAAGCACAAGAGGTTCCCCTATGTTTAACAATTCTACAGTGGCTTACAGGATGGACTACCCAAAGCCAGTTAAGCTTTCGTATGGTCATAGTAGTAGTACTACTACAACACATGGGAATTTTGGTTATGAACTGGGTTCTCATTAAGGTAAATGCTGTAAGAACAGAAGATGAAAAAGTGCTTTTTGCCTTGAAGTGCATTATGATGCTGGGTAAAGGTCATGTTTCCGTGGTATAGGAGTTCTTGCATCCTCAGAGTAAAGTGTCATTGACAGTTCATTGAGAACATGTTTAAACTGTTGCTTTGCTTCTCTGTAATTTCGAAAAGTGGAGAACACTGGGTTGTGGAAAGTGTTAGGTTGACTGCAAATCTGCATACTTTAATTTGCTCAGCCAAAGGAATATGTACTGAGATAGAGTCTTAGTGCAGGAGAATCTGGAGAGATATAGAGTTTAGGTATATTCAGACTTGATTTTGAAAATCCTTGATATCATACTGAAACTGTTTGCTACTCCTAATACCTTCTTGTCCTGTGTTATCATCTACCTTCAATATAAGGGAGTTACTTGAGAATCTGAAAGGGTTTATTTTTTTGAATCTTCTAAGCTAGATATTAATGTGAGGTGGATAATAAATGGTTACAAGTCCTAGAGCAAATTTTCCTAACTTAGCAGTGAGTAAGGCTCTCATGTCCATCTGTCTATAAATACATATATGTGTGTGTATATGTGTGTGTGTGTGTGTGTGTATAAATACACTATTTTCAGGGTCAGGAGAGAAGTTGAATGGAAAAAAAATGATTCATCAGGGAATCCTTGTCATTATAAAAGGATAACTGTACTGATAACTTTACAGTTTTGTGTGTCAAGAACAATACCTGAGGTATTAGGCAAAGAGCCATTATCAGCTTCACTTGCAGCTTCCACAAGTGCCTGACTCCTTGCTTTTTAGCATTCAGAAACAACAAGCAGGTAGTCTGAGCTAATTACTTGCCCAGATATCCAGGGATCAGCCTAGTGTTTGTGAAACAAACAGTTTATCAGGGTTGTCACGTACATGCACAGCATTTAGTGTTAGGTTTCTGGTTCAGAAATAGCAGAGAGATGCCCAGCAACTGCCTGATGGTTTTGTAAATGGCAAAGGTTTGGGAAGTCAGTTGTGGAGATCTGTCCAAGAGAGACATATAACTAACTGGTTTTGTTGGGCATTTTGACTCGTTCAGTGGAGACAAAGGAAGATGGTAGAGTTGAACTCTGTGTCTTAATAAGAAGTTTTATTCTTATAGCAATACACTGAATCATGCGAAATCCAGCACTCCTTCCTGCTGTGTCATTTATTTGAAGTAAATAGAAGACTTTAGTCCCCAGGGTTATCAAACTCCGGCATTAAAATACATTAACTGAAGAAAGCTTTGAACAAAGAATCCCCTTCTTGCCGTAGGATAGCCTTTACATCAGTTCACAGAAGAAACTGTAGGAAGCTCTCATAATCCATGTATTTACAGGTGTTTAAGTAGCAACAAGTTTTCTGCCTGTAGTGTTTTGCTTCTGGCTATCAAAAATGCAGAACTCTGTAAAATGTAGAGGGCAACCGCCAGTACAGTAGGTAAAGCAAAGGGATGAGCTGCTTCTGCAGCAACAATAACAGTAGTGCTTTATTTAGGACATGTAATCATTTGTTAGAGTCCAAATAGGAAGCCATTCCCTTAAGAGGCATATTGACCAGGTTGCAGTTGGCTGAAGGTTGCAGGTACAGGGTCACCCTGACAAAAACTGGATTATAACAGTGAGGAATCTGATTAAGAGAGACCCTAATAAACACCAAGTTTATCCAGGGGCAGTGGGGCTCGCAATTTCTGAGTTCATACAGTCTTAGTTTATTGTTGAGCTGAGCACAACTACAGGTTGCCAGCAAAGCAAGGAAAAAAAAGAATTCTTGGAAGCAAACAGGTCTCTGTTAGTTTGAATTTGCAAAACTGTTGACACAACCAAGAGAAACCTCTTCCCTCCATATTGAGATGACATTGCATTCTCTTGTCTACCTAGCTTTAAATGTTTCATTTTCTATATAGCCTTTTTGGTATATATTGTCCAAAAGTGGCAAAGACTTCAGAGTTCAAGTGATTTAGTTCAGTGTTAGAGATGAAATTTTTGGAAAAAGTGACTTTCTTTTAAACATGTTTTGTGGCTTGTCTTTCTTTCCTTGAAAAAACTCTGTTTCTGATCTTTGATATTTATTTGTGGAGGACTAACTTATGCTTCAGCCAGAGTGTTTAGAGTATACTGATTTTTCCATTTTTAATTTTTGGCATTTCTTTACCAATGAAATAGTTTATTGGTTAAAGATATTGTACAGGCATACTTGAATGGACTTGCCACCAAAATAAGTTTGGCCGTAGAAGGATCCCATCTTGGTATTTTCTCATAAGACCTCATCTTTGATTTGGGAGTATAACCTCTGGAGGGAAGAGGTCAGTTTTGTATGCCCTATCCATTTAGTTTTGTCTTTTGCTCTGAGGGTGCTACTTAGTTCCGGTTGTGACAATGGCTGGTCTGATGTGGACACCTGCCCACCAGGCAGCAGGCTGAGATAACTAATTCATTTCACACCAGCCACCAAGCAGCTGTTACATTACAATGTATTTCAGTCATTACTGGCAAAGGCAGGATTTGAACCAGCAGACTAAAAGTATTCTTGTATTCCAGAAACCAGTGAGGGCCAGCAGCTGTGCAAACTTCTCACATGCACATCTCCCAGTGCATCTACCTCCTTGCCTGTGAAGTTTGTGGGTATCCTGCCACGACACTTCTCCAATACACATCATGGATTAGTTAACCATATTTCTTTCAAGTAACAGATAATTTGAAAGTCCGACTTTATCTAAAAATTAGATGTGTTTTAGGTATCTCACGGTGGGCATCTTGTGGAGGCAACAGAAACTGCTTAATGTTGGAGCAGAAAACACTCAATTCCTACTGTCTGTAGGAGCTACTGCAACCCTTCAGTGCTTAAGGCTCATATCTCATTCTCTTGATGATTCACTTCATTATTGCAGATATTGAACAACTACCTGGGTCTTCACTTCAGTCCTAACTGATGGCTCTTTTGCTGTTTCAGATCTGTGCTACCCTGAAGCAAATAGGGCTTGTCACAGGAGTAGAGGTTGCATCCCACTGTACATGGTTTTCTTTTACACTCTGAATTCCTTTTCTTTTGTTTCTGGTTCCAGTGATTTGATTCTGGAGATAGGAAGGTGTGAGGTAGGAAGAAGTACAAGAGGATGGGAAGGTAGCACAAAGTGAAGCATCTGCATTTATCTGTATTAAGTATTTTATTCAAGCATCACTCCATATGAAGTAGTTTTCTGATAGTATTCTCAGGGCAGAAAATGGCCTGAATTATGACCATTATAGTTTGAAACAGCTATGTAGGCTGAGGAAATAATTTTGAAAACTGCTCTTGCTGTCCCTTCTACTTCAAAAGAGTGTCTGGGGCAGTGTTGAGCAGTCCCCATCACAGAACTGTCACACTCACTTGGTGTGATTGAACAGGTCCTGATGAGGAAAATTATCCTGGAGCCATAGTGACCCCCTAACCCTTCAAAGGGGTTGGGAGAGGGTGCAGTGATTGGAGGGTGAGAGACGTGCTCTGCAACTGCCTGCAGCATGTCAGTCTCTGTAGCTGAGCCAAAGTACTAATTTCTTTTTTTGTTTTTCCTTTTGAATGGCAAAAGAAATGTCACCTGTTTTCTTGTAGCTGTCTCTGTTATGTGTAGGGAACTGTTGTCATGATTCTTGGTATCTGAATTTCTTAAAAGCTGTTTTATATAGCAGGCAGCTAATGTTAGCTAAGCACTGTCTGCAGTGAGATGAGCCAGGTTTTCTCTGTCTTGCTTCCACAGTACAGTGCCCTTCAGTGAAAGAGTTAAAGGAGCAATGTAAGGGTTAAACATCTGTTTGCTTGTTTTTTGAAGCACATGGCTGTTCCCTTCCACGTTGGTGACACCTGAGATTATTAAAACTGAAAGAGTCATCAGTGGTCCTGTTTTTTATGCTAATGCTTTAAAAATTGCCTTATTGCTCAATATATCTTTATTAGACAAGGAAAATAAACTAGTTAGTTTGTTTCACTTTATAGTTTTAACTCATATTCACTTTTAAGTTACAATACAATCAGCTGCCTATTCTCTGAGGCATGTTTATTTTTTTTTGTGGGAAAAGATAGAGCTTCTGAAGAAGCCTGAAAAAAGACAGACTTCTTTTTTTTTTTTTTTTTTAGAACTCTGTTTTCTCAAAGCCTTGGTTTTTGCAAAACCTTCGTTATAAACGAAATTGACCCAACAGTGGCCCTTTAAGAGACATGTTGGCAGTTAATCTGTTCTGGTTTACAGCATGTACATTGCTTTAAGAATGACTGGAATTCTTGGGGGAGGGAGAAGGGAAGCTTTGACCTCCATGTGCACATGTGCTGCTGCCAGCATCCCCTTGCTCGTCTCTGTGATTAAATGGATAAATCAAAGAACACCAGCTTCTTTTCTGTTCTCTCTGCAGTGAGGCTCTCTTTTTATTTATTAGTGGCCAGCATGGCTGAAATACTTCCAAGTGCAAGAGGGAAGGTCTCTACCAGTTATTTGGTGTGGGAGCTGGTAGCCAGCCGAGTTGTTGGGTTTCTTAATTATACTGCTTTCCTTTTCACCAGGTCTGAATGCATCAATAAGTTTGCCTCTGTTTTTGGGACCATGCCTCTCAAGGTGGTGGAGCATCGTGCTGACCCCGTCCTGTATAAAGATGACTTTCCTGAGAAACTGAAGAGTTTTCCCAATATTGGCAGCTTGTAAAGAGTGAGACAAACCTGAGTGATGAACACGACAGCTGAAAATGTGCTCTGAGGAATATAAGGCCCTGAAGATGAAAATTGCTAGTGAGTGGGTTGCATCTGAGGGAGATGAGTATTAATGTTGTCTTCCTTTTACATTGCACAAGGTGATGCCTAAAATGCTGGTAAAAATGAGATGCAGACACTGCAGTATAGGGAAAAGGGTATTACCTTGGTTTAATAGGATCCCAGGTGCACCATCGTCAAAGGTGGTACCACGACAAAAAGAGACCTGGGTACAATGCGTATACAATTTTATGGACCTCACCAATTAGTATACCTATCTAAAATTTCCCAATAAGAAACCTAACACATGCAGTAATTGCCCCCTTATTCTAATTACCTCCCCCCCAAAAAGGCTACAACTTAGTTTACGAAAACATGTTCCAGAGATGAGGCTCTGTTCAAGGTTGGTGCCTCATGCTCTTGAGATTGTGGGGATGTTTCGTCTTCCCCAAAGAATTCTGAACTAGGCTAGAGTACAAGGGTTATAAACATGTAGGGTTAAGATACAGGGAGTAAAAAGTACAGGAATGGGAAAGGATATAAAGTGTATAAAAAGGGTATGCAAGTATAATGAAAAAGGACAAAAAACCCATCAGGCATCAAAGGTTGTAACTGAAATCTGAACAACTGCTTCTCTGTTGCTCACAAAGAATTGAGTCTATTTGTGGGTTCTCACAAAAATGTCAAACACACACATTTTTGTCCAAAGGAGGCTATGAACCTGCAAGAATAAAACAGAATCTTGCTATCTGTGGTCTGACTGGCATGACTGACCTCTTCTGTCAAAGGTGCTGCAGGCTCTCTGGTTTGTGAGCATCCATCCATTCAAAGCAACTGTCTGCAATGTAGAGCTGTTCTCTTTTGGGAGGAGTTTATTGCCTCTTTGGCTGGTGGGCCTCCGTCTTTTGAGCTTTAACTCTTGTCTTAAGTAACTGTGTAACAATTTTTTATGTAATGTGAGACAAATATTTATTTTTTTACAACATCACCAACAAAAATCTGTCTGTTGTCACCTAGTTTAAAGAGTAAAGCATTTTGTGTGACTTAAATTATTTTGATGGAGATGGAGACACAGCAGCTGGGAGGACGGTCCCCCTCAAAGCTGAGACCTGCAGGACAGAACCACAATTGCTGCACCTCCTGCATAAATCTCAGGTTTTCTGCTGCACTCATGCAAAAGACTCTGACTCTATATCAAAACTGGTTGTATTATACAGAAAATTATTTGTCTTTAGTCTTCCTATATTTTTTATTTTCATTATCAAACCAGCAGTCAGGTTAGAGTTTTCCATTGTAGCCATCCATAGGGATGAAGTATGAAATAAGTTTTTCACATCTGAATCCTCTTCAGCAAGCAGTATGCTAATTTATAAAACACCTATATTTGCAGAAATTCCCATTTCAAGCTTCAACGTGCAGGCATATATGTATAAGACACTATTAACGCACACTTACAAACTCCTGTAAATTACCTTTGTTGGAAAAACTGTTGTCTTTGCTTGTAATTTAAGAAACCCATTGCCACAGGCTGAACAGCTTAGGAAGGCTTTTGGAGAAGATTTGAATTTCTTTCGAGCATCTGAATTGTTTCTCCATACTGAAATTAACCTGAATGAGAAAACTGAATGCAACAAAATTAGAAATAAAGTTGCCTGGACTGTTACTCTTGCCCTTCAGTATTGAGGAGGGTGGTAAGCTGGGCTGAGAAAGCAATCTCTTTTCTAGCTCCACTGATAGAATATTTGTTACTAGATAAGTATGATTTCACCATCTTTTGAAACCTCTGTTGCTGCTGCTTACGGACACGTCCTACTCTATGGGCTGTTTTTCTGTTACGGTGCAAGCAACCTTATTCCTCAATTTGCCAAACCCCAAACAATAGGACAAGTGTTAGACATCACAGTTCACCCCCTCTCCTAAGCTGGATATGCGGCAATGACAGAAACCAAATGAAAGTCAGGCTAGAAACAGGAAACATCTGCTCCTATTTGTCTCACCCCCACTAAGACCTATCTTGTTGCCCAATGCAGTGGATGTGCTGTGAATGAAAATCATATTGGAACAATAGCTCTGAGGGGATGCTTCACTTCATAACCTCCCTGGGATGTGCCTGTAAACTGTATGATCCGACTCTTTGGGACCATTTAATTACTAGTAAATGTTTTTTGCTACACTCTTTGTTTCATTCCTGAGTTGCTATGGGAGAGGGTATTGGAGAGCTAAAAGGATAGCTGTTGCAGTGACAATTGCTGTCTGCACAGCAGCTATCACAAGAGCGAGAGGAAGGTTTGTTACTCGTTATTTCTCCTTTGCAGCCTTTCAGGTCATTAACATGAGCCTTCCTATTGGATCTTCCTGTTGATTTATGTCCTGGTGTTTGAGCATCAGGAGATACCAGCATATTTCCCTTGAAAAGTTTGCTTTAGAAGGGTATCTGTGACAGTGCAGTAGTCACTTCAGTTTTGGCTGTCCTTTTGGAGCTGATCTCAGCTTGGCAGGCCCTAGCAGTTTAACTGAGTTATTACACCTTCCTTACAGAGTTGTGAAGCTGGTGTGATTTCTTGATTCTTTCTCAGTAAGCCAGTAAAAAGTTTTTTTTGCACAGAATCTTAAAATACACAGAGGATTTTAAATAGTCGGTTGAATATTTTTAAATGCGGACAGCCAAACCAGCCCTGCTAAGCTGAGCTATAATCACTAGTCAGTGAAAGGTAACAGGTCCTTTTGTCTGCCTCCAGGAGCATCTGAGTAATTTCCACTTGCACAAAATGTCCAGTGACCTCTAACAATCATGTTTTGTCCTCTGGCCTTTTACAGTTGCTTTTATAGGGCTAGCTCATTTACAAGCCCATTTGTCTCTGTTTCATGCCATGGAGAAAATTGGGCAATGACCATTAGAAAAAAATTGTAAAATTACCTACTTGCTGTCTTCATTTATGATTGTGATGTTCTTGATGCAAAACCTGTAAAGGTAAGATGTAATTGTATGTCTGATTTGGAATGGCTTTGTTGTCAGTCTTTAAATTAAGATAATTTTTAACTTTCCATTGTATATATGATATCTGAAAAAGCTTAATAATTCTGTATTAAAAATTGAATCAAATGAGTGTTTATTGTATTTCACTTCTGGAGTGGCACAAGGAAATGCAAAATAATTCAGAGGGGAGAATTGCAGTGACAAGCTATTTACTACATAAATCTGTGTTAAACTTGAATGTCCACAATGCACTTTGGAAAGATCTGTCAATATTTTGTCTTTCCCATAACTGGAGTTTGATGGTTGTCTTGAAAACAGAAGTTTGCTCTGCATGAATTCATCCCAGTCACCTTTTCGGGGAGAGTAGTTGTTACTCTAATTTTCTGCCAAGTTTTGACAATAGCATTTATCTTGGAGAAATATGGAACAGATTTTTTTTTTCAGAGATACAGCAGATGTTAAATAACTGCTTTTGAGAAGAGAGCTTTGGCTGAGATTCTGGAATCTGATGTGGTGGCAGCTTTTTGTTTCCAGCAGCACAGTCCCCATGGATCACACTGCAAAAGGGCAGTGTGTGCATGGCACACCTTGCTACCTGTGCATAGCAAGGGGGGATGTGCTGCAGGACTTGCCCTGCCAGTTGTGGGGAGCCATAAGGATACATTTTTAGCATCATCAACTCTTCCTACAATACATGAGTTTTTCCTTACTCACAGCTCCACCATCCTATTACAGGATGTGAAAAATTCAGGCCCTAATGTTCTGAATGACTCTCTCCTGCCATCTCCAGCTCCTGCTCTGGAACCTCCTGCCATCCATCATGCTTCCACTGGTGTGTGCCAAATACACTCTACTCCAACAACAAGTTTATCCCTGTTAATTATCCATTCAAAGGCCTTTTAAACTCAAGGACCTTGGAGACACTGGTGTCAGAATAATTGTGATGGGGGATTTAAGTGGTGCTCAGTACTTCTAACTTCTTTTGCATTTAGGCTATATTGGTGAGTGATGAGCATTTTAGAAAGATGCTATACTGAGGCACATGAAAATGGATTTAGGTGGGCAACTTTAGTGTTAAATATACCTCCAAGATTTGGTATGAATGCCCTCCATAATGAATGCCTGATACCATGGGTACTTCTCACAGGTAGAGCATCTTTTGACCAGGAAAGATCTCAAAAGTAGTTAATGGGTACTGCACAAAACTTTTGTCCAGCCCTTTCACATGGAAGCTGCTCTCACAACCAAAGCATGATACACACAAGAAAAACTAAAACTGATGGTGCTGATGAGAAAATGGTTATTAAATGCCCTAACCAGAGATCAGACAGAGTGAGTATGAATTTTTTCAGTTTTCCTTTTGAAGACTTGCAAACTTAAATTTTACTACAACTACTGCAAAACACGGTCCTTTGTAAACTAAACTGTAAACCATGTGTAGCTCTTGTTGTCATGGATAGTCTCATCTGTGTATTTGAATGACGAACAAAAGAAATCTGCAAACTTGTGTTTGATTAAATCTCTGCTAGAAAATGAGCATTGGGTCAGTCCAGTTACTAACTTTAATCTGTTCCTGAAGAGTTGGGAAGAGCCGAGCAAATCCTAGACAAGTATTCCACCTTTACTGCCTTTTCATTTCAGTTTTTAGGCTGAAAAAAATTTTTTCTAAAAACCTGCCAGAAAATGTCAAACACCATACTCTGTAGGATCTGCAAATTATCCCATGAGCAGGTAGTCACTTCAAACCTCTTGCTAATGTTGGCATGTGACAGAGATAGCATTTGCTTAGCAGAAAATTCAGGTAGAATACTATTGTTTTACTATTGAGTAGGTCCTTAAGTTGTATCTCATGCTTTTGGGAGTGCCTGTAAGACAGTGTAAGTTCTTCTTATGAGGCCTGCCACTGCTGTATCTAAGTGCAAAAAACTGAGCTTCATGGTCCTCCTGTGTGGGTAAGATCAACCTCTTACCTGTAGCTGCAGATAACAACATGGAGAGAGGTGGCCAGATACCCTTTAGAAATGTGTGGGTAAAAACATAATTGAACACCGGCATCCCTAGCCTGGGATTTAGCAGAACAGCTACACGTTTGTCTGAATTGTTGTTTGTTTGGAGTTTTGTGTTACTCACTACCAAGGTAGAGGGCTGTTAGCCTTGACTTTAAGAATCAGCAGGCTTCAGCGGGTCCTGGCTTGAAGCCATTTAGAGACATTCCTGGTGCACTCTGTGTAATTTCAGCCTGATGGAAATGGCTGTAATGCAGTCCCACCTCTGCTGATCTTCAGGATTCCCCTGTCTGCAGCTTCTTGTGGTTGCTTTGAAAGTGAGTTATGTTTCCCATTAAAGGATAACAGGGACAATTGAGGCAATTAAGTGGACTGGCTTGGAGCTAGCAGCACGAAGGGAGTTTTCCGACTGAAAACAGTGCTGCTCAAAGGTTCTTCCTGCAAGGTTGCCTGTTAGCTGTCTTCATTTGTCTGGAAAAGGATCCAGTAATTGTCCTTCAAATTTCCTTTAGTCATTCTAAATGCCTGTTTACTTGAATAAACAGGAAGTGCTTCTGCTCCAGACAAACGTGACAACTCTGTAGTGACTCTGGACAGAGATCAGTGCAACTTAGTTATGATTTTATTAGGTCTATAAACTTGCATCAGTGCTCAGTACCAGACTCTGTGCAGGGAGGATGTTGTGACTAAGAAAATACCAGCCTAATTATTAAGTCCCATCTATTAGGTTTTTAACCTAAATTTCAGTTGAGGGGGGCTGGACAAAGGTCAAAGCTGGAGAACTTGTGATATGCAGACCCACACGAGGTTTTTCATGTGTCATTATGAGGTGTGGTTTCTGTTGTACCCTGTGCTTTTAAGTATGAAGCTTGTCTGTTCTAGCCCATCCCCTCCATTCTGTGCCGTGATGGGAACCTGTAAAACTAAAAGCCAAAGCTTGGGACCGACTGAACAAAGTGCCACTGGTGGATATCCAGCTGCCCAATGTGAATATCTCATGTTCATCCAGGAGATAAGCCCATAATGCCTTGGAAAGATACCTGAGGTTTTCAAGCCAAAGGCTGTGTTCCCTCGCATGTGTCCATGCATGTATGTGCCATACACTCAAGAAAACCAGTTTCTCACCTGCTTGGATGGCTGTTTGTAAACTTACAGATCCTTCTTTTGTGAAACCTCTCTTTGAAAGCGAGGGCCAAGTCTCAGCTGGGTGCTGGGCACAGTTCGTGCTGGGTGCCTTCAGCTGTTGACTGACTGGAGCAATAACTCCTTTGCCACACTTCATACAAACAGGGAGGAGAAAAGGTTTGAAGGAGAAAGGACCGTAAAATGAGATCCAGGAATTCAGCAAGGCTACAGCAGAAGGAGCAGATTGCTAACTCAGAGCATCTGTCTTTGCCTTGTGAGGAAGTTACGAACTGAAAAGCAAGAGAAAGTGGAAGATCCTTTCACAAATAATAAACACTTGTTTGTCTGAGATTAAATGCAACACCTTTACATGTGGGCTCCAGCTGGCCATAAGTAGATGCACCTTGCATGGCTGTTACCTTCCTTGCCAACGAGAAGATTATTGAACATCCATCTGCTTAAAGGTTAATAACCTGTTTTCAAAAAGAGGAAGAAAAAAATGCAGATCTCTTTAGTTTACAGGAATAAAAAATTGTTTTTCATTTAAACTGCCCGAACTTTGCCCTGCCTCAAAGTCGTATTCTCCAGCAGAGAAGGAATGCATTAACCTAGGTGCTGTAGCCACATCTCCCAGAGAGAAATTTTCCCATGTGTTTCAAATAACTTCTGTAACTCTACCAAGAAAATGCAGCTTCAAAAAAAAAAAAAAAAAAAGAAATTGCACATTTCCAATCTGGGTCCTGCCACTATCTACTTTAGAGTTAGACTTTTTAGTTCTTTGGCATCATTCAGGCCAGGAGCAATTTGTGATGTAAACCCATACAAGCAGGATGTTACTGAAACTGGCTTTAGGCTCTCAACACTCTGAACTCTGCCAACATCTGGAGAATCTGGCTTTGAGTGCTTGGGGAGGGAAGGAATTTTTCTCCTACAAGTGAGAGGAATGGATAAGCTTGCAACAGCACCTGCATTATCCATTTCTTTGTGAGATAGGAAACAGCCATTCACCATCTGAAGCAAGCTGATGCTCCCAGACAACTGATGGAAAGGCCAGAGGGGCTCTGTGGGTCTTGGTGGGTTGCTGGTAGCTGCTGGGCACCTTCTCAGCTCTGCCTGAACAAGAAGAGGCCTTTCCAGTCCATCCAGCATCTGGGAACAGGGACTTGAGTTCTTACTGGTCCCAGTGCTGGTGGGTCTGTGCAGTCCAAAGGAAACAGGTTTGCAGCTGAGTTTATTGATGGAGTGCAAGCAACAGAAAGGGTCCTCAGAGACACCAGATTTCCCCACAGTGGGGCAAGAGCTGAGCCCTAGGAACTGGTGGGGCTGAGACAAACCCTTGCTGTTGTGTGGGGACAAGTGAGACCCAGAGGGCTCAGTCTGCTCCACAGCCCAGTGAGCAGCTTCTGGCTGCAGGCAGGCACCTCTGGGAAACCCTGCAGAGCCACAGAGGAGGAGAGGGTGGATGAGGCTTGGATGCCTCTGCAAATGTGGAGCTAGGAGGGGAGGGAGTGTGACGGCGTGTGGGAATAGGGGAAACACTGCCAGCCCCAGCTGTCTTCTCCTTGGGCTTCAGGAGACCTTGTGCTTGGTGCCCCAAGCATGACTGTGCTGTGTAAGAAAGGGTGGTGCCACAGCATGGGGAGCTGGGTGCCTGAGGGTCCCCAGTTCTCTGGCTTCTTTTTGCCCAGTCAACTTCTCCCTCTGTCAGCTGTGATTTCGTGCTGCCTCACGAAGGACTGCTTGAGAAGAGCTGGGAGACCTGCAAGAGCCCCGTGAAGCTTAAGCTCTGCTGGAACCAGAACTCCTGAGCAGTAAGCAAAGGAGACCACCCTGCTCTCTTCCCTGTGGCCAGGGTTTCCTCTGAGCTGGCCAGTGCGGATGCCAAGCGATGCCCAAGGTGCTGCTGGAGGCAGAGAGGCCTCGTTAGGTGGGAGCTGGCTGGCAGGACGCTCCTGTGCCCGGCTGCTGGCTCTTAACCATCTCTTTGTACGGGGAGAAGCAGCAGCCCGTGAGCTGCCACCTGTTGTTAATCTACCCCCGGCTAATCCATTCTGGACTGCGTCAGCAGTTCAAAAGGGCACTGTTAGTATTTTTTGCCAGCTTCAATTAACATGAGATTTTGGAGGTCCCTCTGATCACATTTCATCTGTCATGAGTCAGGAACAAACCAGCCAGATTGCACTTGAGAGGAGAGAAGAGAAGGAGTTTATTGCAAATCAAAACAACAACAACAGTGTTTGTGCCCCCTTGGCCAGGGTGGCTGGGAAGCAGGGACCTTCCCAGTGATGCTACTCCTTTCAAAACCTGGAAAAATAAAAAATTGGTGACTGGAAATTCCAGCCCCCCACCTCCCAAAAAATGAAAAGAAAAAAAAAAGAAAAGAAAAAAAAAGCTGCAAGTGCAATAACTTATTTCAAAAAAAGTTAAAAAGAATCAAGCTGCAAGACTGTTTGTTCTTTTTTAATATTCCACTGTAATGAACTCGTAATACATGGTTGCATAGGCAATAACATTGCATGGCACAAACCTCACATGGCAACATTTTTAATCATTTTTTTATTCTTTTTTTTCCTGAACTTTTTAAAAACTTTTTTATTTTTTTTAATATGTTCTACCCCAGGCCGTCAAGCTAAAGAGAAAAAAAAAGGTAGCGTTTATACAAGGTTACAATATTTTACAACAAAAACCCAATAATATTGATTGAGGTTTGTTTTCTTTCTTCCTCCCAGTCTCTTTCAAACACTGCACACCTAAACCGATATATTATGATACATTGAAAACTGTCCTTCAAAATCAGTAGTATAAAAGTCCTAGCTCTACCTACCTACCTAGCTATGTGGGGGGAGTGGGGTACCTTGTTACCAGCAAAGAGCTAAGGGGGTGTAAGGCTGATCCCTCGCCTCCTCCCAGCTCTCTTTGGGAAGCAGCAAAGGGCTGAATGACTTTCCATCCGATTCCAACCCCTTCCCACTTGGGTTTAATTTCTCCCTTGGTCTGTTTGCTTTTTGCCGTGTCAGTCAGAGCAGCAAAATAAACATGGGGCTCTGCCTCTGCTTGATTATTTTTCAATCCTTTTCCAAGAAACTAACTTTTTGCCTTTGTTTGTTTGGAGAGTGTTTTACAATGTGCTGCCCGGTCTGAGTGTACTCTGGGAATCAGGGAAATGCACCTCCCACCCCAAAACACCTCCACTGCAGGAGGAAAGCAGCAGGCAGCCCTGTTCGGCAGCACACAGGATACACCTGGCCCTGGTTTGCACTGCGTGCCCACGGCTCTTGGGGCAGGTGAAGCCCTGTTGCTGCAGCTCTGTGACCTCATGTGTGACACATTGTCACTGTGTGTGGCCTTTCCCTAACACCCCGCCCATGCTCACGGCTCGGACCAGGCGTGATCCAGCAAGGACATGTGATCTGGCAGGGATACGGGTTCTGGAAGGATGGACACCTGCTCACACTCTGCCGTGGCTTTAGAGGAGAGGGAGGCTGGTTCTCTTTATTTTGCTGTCTTGGTCTTCCTCCCTGCAGGCTCTACCTAGGTAGGTGCTGGGGCAGTGAGACCTGAGCTGGGCAGCAGATTCCAGAGGAGGCAGATGGAGCCTGGCTGGAGAGCCTGCTGGGCGCGCAGGTGGGTGGCACTGCTGGCAGTAGGTGACATGCCAGAGGGCTGACCTGGCCCCTCTCCAGGAGCTTGTCGAGGCACAGCAGCCCATAGAGTCTGGACCCTGCAGGGCCCAGCAAGCCTGAGCCTGGTTCCCCACTGGTTTGCAATTGCTACCAAAGCACTAACTACTGCTTGTAGGCAAGAAGTGCCGCCGAGCACTTGGCAGCAAGTGGTACCCAACCACTTATAAGCCAGTGCCAGGAACCCGTGCTGCTTTTGCATCCTCCTGATCTCAAAAGCTCTGGGACATCTCTGGGGTTCCCAACCATGGGCAACATAAGGCAGCCCCCTTGTAGGGTCCCTGCTGCATAGCCAGGGCCAGAACTGCATGGGAGAAATGTTTACTACCTCCGTGAAGCTGGAGGGAGCAGCTGGGTTAGCCCAGCTAGCTGGGCTGCACCCACAGAGGATGCCACCATGGGCATGACAGGTGTTGGGACAGCTTATGGGACAGGTTGTGAGACATTTTGGTGGTGGCTGGGGACAAACCTTGCAGCTTTGAAGGCAAGTCCAAGCCAGGGAATTGTGACTCAGTATATAGACAGGAGTAAAATACTAAATAAGAAATAAATAGAGAAGAAAGTCATAAATAGAGTTGAAAGGTATTAAAATAACAACAGTAATTATAATTAAAAAAGGTATCATTGTGGTAATTTGAGATTGCAGGAACAGCACTGACCCTGTGACCCTTAAGAAATGCAGTAGCTTCAGGCGGGCTGAGATGAGATACATATATATATATATATATATATATATGTGTGTGTGTATATATATATATAAAAGTATATATATATATTTATACAGCTTTTCATGTTAATTTAACAGCTAGTTTTAAAAACCCTCTTAAATTAATTTTTAAAATGTGTGTAAATACAGATGCATATGGTTTGAAAACTACCAGAACAACTAATTTTGGAGATTTGGGAGGGGCATCCCTTCAGCATTACCCACAAGTGTGGGTGCAAGGCATGGTGCCAGAATGGCAGCAGCACCTGGAGAGGTGAGGCAGAGCCCGGCGAGCAGTGGGGCTGCCTGCAGCTGGAGTTGGGAAGGGAGCCCTGTGGAAGAAGGGTCCTGGGAACAACATTCCCCCTCACCTCATGGTGTTTTCAGGCAGACTGAGGGCTGGGCATGCACAGTGCTGTTTAAATTAGACTGAGTCCAACATGTGCTTTCCACATGAATTTTAAGGTGAGGGAAGGTGGGGGCCAAGCTTCTCGAAATGCCAAGTCTGCTGCCAGGAGACTCTCCTCTCTCCCTTACAAGACAGGGATACAGCACTTAATCCTCTGGGCTGTTAAACAGCTCACATGAAATATGGGCCCTGAGGAAGTCTGTGAGGAAAAGCTACCCTTTAACTTCAGTAGGGAATGCAGCTAAGCTGTGTAATAGCTACAGCCCTCCACTGGAGCTGCCTTCAGAATCTGCAGGCTAAGTGAGACCTGTCCCCCTATGCCTGCCCACCCCACTGCCCTCTCCTGAGCTGTGCTTGTTGCTAATTTGCCTTGTCAGCAATGGCTCTGGGCTGCTCAGACAGCAGCCCTCCATGGACTGCCTGCTGACAGTGGGAAGCATCAAGCTCCCCAGTGTACCTGGGAAGATGATCTCAACGCTGCGGTCAGCTGCCTGCACAAAATCTGATAGACAAATTGCCGCCTGCCACCAGTCCCTGGGTGATTGGGAAGCTCAGCAGTTTCTGGGGTACCCAGTGAGGGTGAATACACCTCCAACTGGTCAGCACAATCCTGCCTGGTTCAGAGACCAGCATCACTTTCAGCATCTAAGCCACCATGCCCGAGGCCTCAGGTGAATGTTTAGACTGGGATGTAAACCTTGGCTGCTTGTGATGGGAGAGGCCCTGGTTATGCAGATGATGTGGTGAAATGTGTGCTGGCTCCCCGTGCTTAGCAGGGGAGGCATCTCTTGGCATTTCTGAGGAGAGAAAAGAAACAGTCCTACTGGTGTTTTCTTATTCCAGTAAATATATTACTTTTGACCTAGCAATGGTGTATCATTTAGGCAGTGTGTGACAGTCTAGGCACTACGGAAATACTTGTATGGCTCATTAATCTGAAGCTTGACATTTGGTTCTAGCTTATTTGGTTCTACCTTTTCCAAGACGTCTAGATATTCCTGGACTTTAAACTACAAGATCCCCTAACACTGAGCATGAAGAAAGGGGGCAGGGTGACAAACCAACTTTTATGGGAATAGTATCCTGTAGTTCCCTGGAAATTCTTGGAGAGGGCTGCCCCAGCTCACATAGCCACCACTGTGTGGGTGATAGTGCTAAGCTGACTCTCAGCTTCTCCTTGGTGGTATTTCAGTGGGATAAAAGGATGTTTCAAAATTATTCCTAGCATTATGATAATTGAAAAACTTGTAAAATGTTTAGCTTTGCAAAGGTTGCAAAGGAGATCTTACTTAACAGCTCTGTGCAGGTAAGAACACTGGGAGGGGAAAGCAGAGAGGCACATTGGCCCAGACAAATCAAGGAAGTTCTGGTCTTTCCGATTTCCTCTGCAAAGTGAAGAGGATCTGAGGTGGCTGGAGATGGGGCAGCACCACCTTGTCCTCCTCTGAGCCCGTTCCCAGTCAGTCGGTTGCATGGGCCAACCCCCATGCAAAGATGCCCACAGCCATTGTGTTCAGCTGGGCACTAGGGCAGAGGGCTGAGGGAGGGCCTGTCATTGCACATGCCTGACCCGAGGATGAGGTGTAGGAGGAATTTGGTGGCCTTGTGCCACTGTGGCTGTGTGTTAGCGCTTGAGCTCTTTCTAAGAACAGTCTTTTTGGGGACTTGTGGATTTACACAGCAGTTGTGCTTCCCTACCAGAGCTGCTGTCTCTAAACTGAGGTCAGTAATTCCTGATCTAGTGAAAGCCTGAGGAAACCTTTTCCTGTATCACCATGCTTAAGAGCCTCAATATAGACCATGACCAGGGAAAGCAAAGCCCAGGCACTCTCTGGGGCAGTGAGCCACGCTGGGAAGCTTTTATCTGCTGGGGTATATCTCCATCGGGGTCACCAGAGCTCAGGCAAAAACTCTCCATGTGATAACACCGTAGGTAGAGGGGCATCCTCTTCACAGGCCTCTACAACTCTGTGCTTCATCTCAGAGCAGAAGGTGGAGAGAGAGCAGGATAGAAGGAGGTGGGCTAATGCTGCCTTTTTTCTATCTTCAGTTATCTTCCCAGCCCTGTTCTCTGCTCAGCTGTGGGAAGTCATAGGTCCCGCTGAAATGATGTGAGCAGTGTGAGAGATGTGTCTTTGCTGGTGCCAGAGTCCCTATCTAGTCCCCTGCCCAGGGCAGAATATGTGTGTGTGAGTGTGTGGGGGGGCAGGTAGTGGGATGGGAGAAGCTGCTGAAAGGCCAGTGAGCTCTTGTTCTTTGGAAAGGCAGATCTGGTGTCAAAAAAAAATAGCGGGAAGAAAAAATGCCCAGGTTATCGGGGAGATGGCAGTGAGAAGGGATGCATCCCATCCCAGATCTTGATGGAAGAGGTGCTGCTCCACAGCCTCCCTCTCCCTGCCCAATCCCAAGAAGCCGGGAGCTGCCAGGTTCATGCTGGAAACACTCCACTTACGTTAACATATGTACTTTATACGCCTAGGGTAGCTAAAAGTGCTGCATTCAGATCCCCAAGGTGGCAAATGGTGTCTAGAGTCCAAGAGGATGGATTTCCTGGGCTGTCCCCATGTGCTCTCTCCGTGTCTCACGGGTACTGGGCTGCAGCCCTGTCATGTGGCCCAGGAGATCGCGGCGCTGTGCTCCTTCGCTTTCATCCTCAGGGCAGCGATGCTGGAGGTCTTGCGGTCCGGCTCGCTGTTCAGCTCGTAGCCATTGAGGCTGGGGCTCATCCCGGCTGTGCCGAAGAGGCCACCCATGTGAGTCTGTCCCACGTGGCTGCCGGGCCCGGAGACTCCGAGGAACTCGGAGACGCCGCCGGCCGCATGGGGGTGAGCATGGGGGGACATGCAGGAGGGCACCGTCTCGCAGGGGACGACGCAGGCAGGCACAGGGGAGGCGGCTCCGTTGTTGCCGATCCACGAGGGGTTCTGGATCTGGAGGTGGGAAGAGAAGTGTCAGGGCTGCCCCGTGCAGGATTTGTTGGGCAGCTGGCCTGGGGGAATGGAGTGTGTCCAGCCCCAGCCTGGCAGGGCAGCCTAGTGGAGAGGCAGCCAGTGAGATGGGCACGGAGTTTGCTGGCTCCCTCAGCTCTGCCGCAGCCAGCAGATGCACTCCAAAACTTTATGCCAGCCTGGACAGGGGCGGGGAGTGCAGCAGGGTAACTCACAGGGAGCAGGATTGTGCTCCTCCTCTGCCACAGAATCTGTTTATCTATTCATCTCCCAGACACTTCTCTTAATTTTTTGTGCCGTGGGGACTTTTCTCAGCAGGGGAAACTTCGTGTCATCCATGGTGCTTCTGTGGTCCCTCATTACAGAGGGAACAGGCAGAAAGGGATGCTGTGAGGTTGCTGATGCAGCCTCCTGCTCCAGCTCAGGGCAGCTTTGCCTAGGCAAGGGCTATTTTGTACCACACAAACATGCCTGTCAGAGCTGAGCTTCCCACAGACCCCAGCACGGGCAGCTTCACTGCCCCTTTCCCCCAGCAGTGCCCATCGAGGCAGCATCACCCCTCCTGCTGCAGAGCAGAGCCCTGCAGGGCCACCCCGAGAGACCTGGAATCCTGCAGTGTCACTCATAAAATGACATTGCAGAAGAACAGAGGAGGGCTCAGTATTTGCCAGTGGGAATAGGTGTGCTGCAGCAGGGGGCACATGGGCATGCAGGATGAAAGTGGGGGGGAGGTGAGCAGCTGGCTGGAGCAAGAGAGCAAAGGACCCTTCATCCCACTGCCCCTTTGCACTGCTTGCCCTTGGGCTCTCTCTGATCTCCTACCTCCTGCAAGTTGCTTTTCAAATTTTTGATCTCCTGTGCTTGTAGAGGAGGGCAGTATGGAGGGAGAGAGCAGGGTAGGTTACAAAGGCAAGAGAAGGACATGCTGAAAAGGCTGCTGAGAGTGTTCTCTGCATGAAAAGCTGCTTTGGCATCTCAGCTGTTTCAAAAGGGCTTCTTGTTCAATTTGGAGGACACGCCAAGCAGGAGAGAGGTCAAATGCTCCCGGCTTGGCTGCGGGGTAGCATTGGTACAGCACTGGCTGGGGAAGGAGCTGACAGACGGGGTGTCAGGGAGGGAGGACTTCTGGCAGATCTGTGAGGACAGCCAGGTTCAGAGCATCATGCCTGCAGAACTGTGCCCTCGAGCAAATTCTGTGTGGTGGGAAGAGCAGTGCAGGATGGAGGGAGTGCTTTCTGGGGCCCAGCCTAACCCTGGAGCTAGAAAACCCCAGTCTGCCTGGCATCATCTGAAGTATTGTGAAACTGAGGCTGGCCCAGTGTTTAGGAGGCTGTTGTGGTGACAGGTTTTCCAAGACAGGAAGCTAAAGAGGGGAGGCAGCCCTGTGACCTGCTTCCAGAGCCAGGGCAAGAACGGTTTAAACAGTACCCAGAAGCAGCCCCAGGTACCCCAACAAGGCTGCTCTTTGCCTTCATTTGGAGCATAAATCTACAACTCCCTTGGGAAGCATCCCCAGATGTCACTAAGTGTGCTGTGGGTAACACAGCCCTTCACTGGGAGATGGCTGTGGGAATTTGCTAGGAGAAAAATGCTTTTATCCAACCACCATGTCCAAGGGGCATGGAAACCAGACATGGTAACAGGAAGCCTCCCTGGGAACTGCTATTCTTTAGGCATGAATTAGCCTTTTGGATCTTTTTCAAACCAGTGGAAAGTTAGTGGGCTGCAACACACATGATGGGAGAAGGACTGTGTGATAGGATGTGCTGAGCAGGATGACCTGTGCCCACAGGTGCTGCGCTATGTCACCCAGCGCTGGGCTTGGTACCTGCTTTAAAGATGGCTTCTCTGGGCCAGGGCGTGAGGGAGCCAGGCAGGACACCTGACTAAAAAACTTCCAGCCCTTCGGTGCCTGGCAGTATAGCCCCGGTGTCCTTGCAGCTTTGCCTAAGGACGGCTGGGTGTACCTGAGAAGTGACACATGACTTGGGGAGGACTGCGAGCAGAGGCAGCGTGTCCAGCAAGCACTGTGCCCAGGCAGGGGAATGCACTCACCTGGGCGTAGTTCTCAGCACGGGTGAGCAGAGGCAGCTCATAGGCAGTGGAGAAGTGGGTCCGGACCTGCTGCATCTGACCGAACCGCTCCCGCTTGCGCCATTTTGCTCGCCGGTTCTGAAACCACACCTGGGGAGAGGCGACAGCGGGGCTGTGAGCAAGGGCAGCCTGGCAGTGGCTGGTAGCCCGGCAGCCCTGAGGAGCCCACCAGAGGGAAGGGCCTCACCAGGAGGGTGGTGCACAGAGCTGGGCGCTGCTCCACACACAAGCTCTGCAGGGGAGAGACAGTCCTTCCCTGCTTCTCTTGGGGATCTGGGGCCAGCCTGTGCTCCTAAAATGGGTGCACTCCAAGCAAGAGGGGATGCCCATCTTCTAGTGCACTGCCTCTCTGGGGACATTCCCAGCTCCTGCCTCCCCCAGTCTGATTTGGCCTGGGATAGCCCATCTTCCTCTCACCCCTAAATCTGTGTTACCCAGGCTCTGC
Source organism: Grantiella picta (assembly GCA_013397955.1). Lineage (NCBI taxonomy): Eukaryota > Metazoa > Chordata > Aves > Passeriformes > Meliphagidae > Grantiella > Grantiella picta. Next base: position 1,257,802 of record VZRM01005554.1, read on the forward strand.
CTGCAGCTCTCCTGCTGTCAGCCAGTCTCAGACGAGACGTGTGAATACATCCGTGTGTGCTGCTGCCAGGCTGAAAACAGGAGTGATGGGGCTTTCGTCAAGCCTGATCCCTGCCAAGATGATGCCATTGACTGCAGCTTGCATTTCTCACCAAACTCTCTCATTTTTCTTAACCGCAACAAGAAATAAAAAGGCTAACACCCCTTCCCTCCTTAGCTGCAGGAAAAGACAGGTGCCCTTCTACAGCATCCTCTGCTTTACACTTAGCTTTCTTTGCAGGGTTTGCAACTCTTTGCTTCACGGTGCTGCTCAGATCCCTTCAAGGCAAAGACCAAAACTCTGTTTCTGCTCTTATTTTTACTGGCTTGACATCAGTGTGGATTATTGCACTGTTGTCAGCACCGTTGCTCCTGATTTGCATCAGCCTAAGAGAGATCAGAGCCTGGCCCAGTGTCTTCAAAGCCTCTTGAAGCTCGTGAGTCAGGGAAACACATCAATCAAGAGCTGCTTTGAAGGCACTGAGAGATGAGGGCGATCACCAGGGGCTGGGTTGTGCAGGTCACGCCAGTGCATGAAAGGAGCAGTCCTAGAGCCTCTCGGCTCTGCTTCGAGTTTTACACGGTGACTAGCTGGGGTGGGCCGGAGGGAGTATCGCTGACAGACAGCTTGGGCCTTCCCACGCCTGGCCATGGGGCAGTTTCACTACTTGCCAGGCATCTGGGCAAAGCAGAAGCCATGTAGGAAGCTCATGTCTTCAGAGGATAGCAGGACAAGCCAGGTGCCTGGCACAGGGTGTGATGGCAGAACAGCTTTTGCAGGGGCAGGAGAGCTGTGGCACCTGCAGCTGAATCAGTGCAGCTAGAAGCTGCTGTGGGGAAGGGTATGGGGCTTGGGTTTCTGGTCTGAGCTGACCTTCTTGCTTGTTCTGTAAGAGTGGTTTCAGGCTCTCCTACTTCAGTTTCCACCATCCACCATATGGGCAGCCTTGTGCTGGTCTCTCACAGCCAGGCCTGTGGCATGAGTATGCAGCTGAGGGTCTGGCCATGCACTGTGGTCTGCTTGGGGCAGAGAGCTGATGATGCAGCTGCCAGGCATGTCCTCCCCGTGGGAGCTGTGGAGAGTGTAGGGTTCAGTGCCCTGCCCCACAGCCATGGCAATGCCACCGGCATGGGCCATCCACAAACTGGCCAGAGTAGCCATAGTCAAAGCAGCAACCTGCTCTCCACTCCCTATCCTAAATCAGAAAGCCTCTGAGTGTTTTCAGTAAGTGCACAAAGCATCAGCAGAAACGTCCTAACGTTATCCCAGCTGAGCACACTCTGCACATGCAGAGCGTCCTACTATAGCAGGTTTGATGCCTCAGGCATCTGTCTGTTTTTCTTCTACCTCTTCTTGGCACAGCCACTCCAGCCCAGCTGCAGGCCAGTCCCAGGGCTGGCCTGGATCACGCCGCTTTGATCTGCAAATTCAAAGTTAGCAGTGGTGACCCGGTTCCTCCTCAGGCGGAGGAGGCCCTGCTGTGCACAGAGGGGTGGAGAACAGGTAGGGAGCAGAGTGCTGGCTGTGCATGAGGCTGGGATGAACATATGCCAGGCATACGTGGCCATTCCCTGTGTGGTGAAGGCACCGGCTGCCTTGCCCGCCCGAGCATCCCACCTGGGAGCAGGGGGCTGAGCTCAGCTCCCACGGCACTGTGGGGCTCTGCAGTGTGACCTTCGAAGCCATCGGTGCAGGGTCTGTGCCCTCAGCTTCCCAGGACAGCACAGCAGCTGCTTTGACAGAGCAAAGTGAGGCTTCAGCCTCTGTTCTAACACATTTATGCATTGGAGTGAGCAGAGCAAAGAGGTTTTAAGTGGTAGTTCCCTAATTGCCACGTGGATGGTGGGCAGGGGGAATGTGGCAAGTCATGGCATCAGGCTGAAGAAGAAGAGTGTCTTCAGTCCAAGTGTTGGTGTCACAGGCACCGGAGGCACTCTGAGAGCTGGCAGTGAGCCCTGGCTCTGAAGGACTTGTGGCAAGGTTTGGACCGCTTTTTAAATTTCTCCTTTCTCCTCTGGTCCAAATCCTTACAGGCTGCATAGTATCTTGCAGTTGGGTTTCTCCAGGCCTCCACAGTGCTCCAGGGAAAACAAGACAGGCATGGCAATGTATAATGTGAAAATGTCAGCAAAAACCCCCTACTAATCCTCAGTATTTCACAGTCTTAGAAGACACCTGCTTTTAAAAAGCAAATCTAAACCCGAACAGAAGTCCATTTTCCTTTCATTGCCTGTCACACCTTGTCAAGAGTGGCTGTTGTGGGATGGGGATGTGACATTGGAGGCTGCAGTGGCTAGTGCAGCATGTCCTCTGAGGTCAGGATGGGCTACCTCGTGCGGGGCCCAGCAGCTGCTGTGGGCTGAATCTCAGTGTTAACCATCAGAGTGGGAGTGTACAGTAATGTCATGTATCTGACTCCTGCAGACAATGCTTTGATAAGCCCTGATGTACCAAATCAGCCCCGTAAAAACCTACAGAACAGAGAATGTTTCATGTCTCCATAAACAGTCAGCCATATGCTGGTACCTAAATCCATATGCATACACAGCTGATGTCTCTTGGGGGTGCAGAGGCCAGGAATGGCCTGAGACAAAGAAAGGAGGCTCCTGCTCATTCTCTTGCTTCCTCTACCCTAGCACCCAGCGGGCACTGCCAGTCTGCCCCTGCCACCAAGCCCAATGTGCCCTGCACGGGGCAGAGGTGGATGGGCTCAGCTGGGACCTCACCCAGGCCACTCTGACCCTATCTGGATAGTTGGGGACGGCATCACTGATTTGTCCTTCCCTCAAGTTAAAGAAAAAGGTGTTCTCCCCTCTCTCCTACCCCCACCACAGCAGTGGAGGGTGAGGCTGACTTCTGCATATGTGTGGTGGTGAGCTGGTGGCAGCTGTGGGGTTGTGCTCATGCCCTGTGCTCAACACCCCTCACTGCATCGCTGCCCAGATGCAGATTAAGAGCGGCCCACCACCTTCAAGTGTCTGGTGCTTTTGCTGTCTCCCGGCAGCCTCAAGCATCTGTTCTCCCCACTCCTGTCCTCTCTGTCTGCTACACCCCTCCCTCTGCTCAGCCTCCATCCATCAGTGTTCAGGACCCTATCCCTGTGCGAAAGGCCAGGCCATCTCCCCTCTTACCAGAGATGGCCACCAGCCCTTTGCTTTTCAGACTGCAAGAACAGAGCCAGAATTCATCCTTGAGTGCTGAAACTGGACACCATTTTATCAGTGGCCTGGAATGGGAAATTGGAGGCTGGGATGAGAGAATTGAATAACTTGAGCTTGTTTTCATTTCATGTTTAATTTCCTGCAGGCTTAGCTCAGTCTTTCCGCTCCTTCCACCAGCCTCCCAGGGTTTTATGGGGGAAAAGGGATCAAGATATATTACATCTTGCTTTGCTTTGCTTTTTTTCTTTTCTTTTTTTTTCCAAGGCGGTGATTTTGCTACAGCAGAGTTTGACATTTCCCTCTCACTTTCAAGCCCCTGCCTCATCACAGGGTCACCACCAAAAACATTTCATTAACGGTCCCAGCAATCATGAGGCTGGCTCTGAGGGGGGCTGGCTGAGGGGTTATATTCCCTGGCTGTGAAGCCTCCTTCCAGCCCCATCCCTTTCTCCTCTGGCACAGAGTAGTCCAGGAGGCAGAGATACTGATAACCCGAGAGAGATAAGCAGCCAGGGCCAGGCTGGCATGGGCCTGGGATGTGCCTGTGTGTTTCTATGCAAGGGGAAGAAATAGTCTGTGTCTACCTTGTTTTTCTAGTGCCACTGCCCCAGACATCTGCTGCAGACCTGGATGAGCTGGAAGAAGCTCAAGCAGTTGCTGATACCAAGCAGAAGCTCCTTCTGGAGCTCTGCAGCCCCAGACATGGAAGAGGAGAAGAAAGGGATGGGATACACATGTTGTGTAGGACCTACGTGAACACAGCACCGCCTGTGCACCCTTGCAGGTTTGTGGCTGAGCCCTAGCAGCCTCTCCCTGGCTATGTGGCTCTGCCTCTGCACAGGGCTTATGCATGGCTCCCACTTTGGAAAACAGGGATGTGCAGTATCTTAATAGTACATGGAAATAAGGGGCAAGGTTGTGAGGGTAGACAGGAAAATGTTGCATTGCATCACAGGGGGAATTAGCTTTGACACTGTCAGACACCAGAACAGATGGCTGGAAGCTGAGGCAGGTAGGGTAATGGAGCAGTAGAGAGGCCAGGCCATGGAACGCCACTGCTTCACAGACAGCGTGGTCCACCCCACACATGCTGCTGGCATGGGCTCTTCTCCAGGCACCGGGAACTCCGGCAGCTATTTCACTAATGAAGCGTGAGCTTGGGAAAGGGGTGGAAAAATCGGAGCTGCCACTTGCCTGTCTGGGCTTTGCATCTGCTCCTGCCTGCAGTGCAGCTGGTTATGCTCCCCAGGAAGCCAAGCCTGGCCAGAGGGGATGACCTCCAGCCAAAAGCTGGCTCAGCTGTGGGAGGGAGCATCACACCTTAAACCTGCTGGGTGCCTCACCTTTCTGCCACCTTGCTTTGCTTACTTCAGCCTTGAAGGCAGCTGAAGCTGACCTCCAAGGAATTATTGAAGAGTAGGATTATCCCTTAGATGACCGTATTTTTCATGGGAGAGACACTACTGAGCTTCCCTCAAAGCACATGGGACTGCAGTATGTGTGTGCCCAAACACCCCACAGCAGCCAGAGCCTCTCCCTGCATGGTGGAGGGTGTCTGAATACCTAGCAGCTATTTGGCTTGCAGGGGGAAAGCAATGAGGGGCTCGTGGCTAATTTGTAATTTTGACTCTCTAGCCCTTGGTTCTTGCTCCTTGCAGTAGGTGTTTGCTTGGTCATCAGTCTCCTGAGCTGCAGCCCCATGCCCGTACCCATTTTTTTGCTATGAGCTAATGGCCCTTGGTGCCACAATGCTAGTGCTGGAATACCCTCACAGAGGAGAACTGCCCAGGGGATGGAGACCAAAGTCAAGCCTACACAAGCTATAACACAGCCCAGAGCTAGAGACAGGCAGTAGGGTGATTCACTAAGTCTTTGGCTCCTAAAGTCTCCCTCATGGGAAGTGCAGCCCTGTGCCATCAGCAGACGAGCCCTGCCACCCCAGACTGCACCTCCAGGCCTCCTGGGGGCTGCCACTGCATGCCAAGGCTAAGCAGCTCACTAGCCAGCAGCCCCAGCCCCCTGGGAACACAGGTGAGATACCCAAAACCTGGGGTGCCCCTGCGCCTCCCCAGCCAGCACCCACTGCACTGGGCACAAGCCTGCTGCTTCTCACTCTCCAGTGTCAGCAGCCTGCATTGCTACTGACAGCACAGCAGCCCTTCATCACGAGGTGGTGGCCTGATGCCAACCCATGGCCCAAGTCACCAGGTCCTTCCCAGCAGAGCTGGGGAATGACTGAAATGCAAGTGCTCACCCCCTTTCACCATGGGGTAAGTGCTCGAGCAGCCAGGCCACTTAGACAAGTCCTTCAGCAGCTCTGTTACACGAGCCCTGTCATCACCATCCCAAGTGAGAGGTGTGCACTGGCAGTCGCCAGAGCAGGGAGGCTGTTCTCGGCTGCCTGTGGCAATAGGCTACTGGCACGCTTATCTCAGAGCAAGGTGAAACCCCACTTTGCAAATATCCTCCTAGCTACCTAGAGAATTGCTTCTGCCCTCACCTGAAGTGTTAGCCAGTGGTGGGGTAACATCTTGAGATGAAGGGTCACATGTAAGGAACTTGTAGATTGCATCTGCCTCAGCTGCCCTGGCTCTGATGGCCAGCCCTGCACTCTGGCTGGGACAGCACAGTAGCTGCACACCCTGGCTCAGAAGCAAGCAGGAGGAGCTTGCCACCCTCCAGCACCTCATTCTCATTCCTGAGCAAAAGGAATTTCATGCACTGTGCAATGAGTAACCCGATGCTATGCCTGGCCTCCCAGGAGATCCCATTAGCACTTGTGGTGTGTTCCTGGGAAATCAAGATCTGCATCCAGTGGCACAAGTAAAGAGCTGATGCTTGTAGCACTGCCTTTCTCTGCCCATCCTGCGGTGCTCAGCATGCTACACTCGGGACCAACGGGAATCACACTGCTTCCTACTGAAATGCAGCCATGTCCAGCCTGAAGAGAAACAGCTGTGGGGAAGAAGAGCACACCAGCCCTGCCAACCAATTTAGGCAAGCAGACAAGAAGAATCCTGTTTCTGGTTGAATCCAGAAATGAATGTACAAACTAAAATGGTCTCAAGCATGGATGTGGGCCTGACTGCTTTGACTTGTTCACAACAACTACTTGTAAAGGTTAAAGCAGAGGGTAAGCCGGGCTGCCTGGGAGCTGTGAATATTCCTGGTATAAGAGGTAGAACCAGGTGTCTCCATGGGCCAATTATTCTTGATGCTAGTGCAGGTTCTGGGAGTGGTGAGCTGACAAATGCCTGCAGACGGAAGTTACAGGATTAGCTGTGCTGGAGAAGGAACTGGCCACCAAGGTGGGAGCTGCAGATGTCCACTCCATGCAGTGGTGCTCCTTTTTGCACATGTTTCTGAGCCCTTCTGTTTAACCTTGACTCAGAGGAAAGAGCAGTAGTCAGAGAATCATTCCCTCCTCTGATGTGGATTTTGGCTCTGCTGGTCCCCCAGGCTGGTTCAAGGGAGCTAATTCATGAGAGCTGGCACTTGTGTGGGTGGAGGTGTTTAAGATTCTGTCAGCAGTGTGGCTGTTTCACTGTCCTGCTCCTCCTGAGGTGGTGCACCTTTTACCTCCAGATCTCCAACTTTCCTGCAGACTCAGTGCCTGCTAAGCAGGCAACAAGAGCTGCCTCTCTTGTATCGCCTCATGCTTTCTTACACTGAGCTCCTGGTCACCTCTGCATCCTCGTCTGCTAGAAAGAGCCCATCCTATGGAACAGCTTGCTCTCACTCAGGACTAATGAACTTGTGTCCCCTGCAAGCTTCCTGAAGAGAGCAGGTTTTGTGCAAGCTTTGTTCAGGGTGGCGGTGAGGCTTCCTTGCCTGCTGTCCCATTAGCTTGAGGGAAAGAGGTGTCTCTGTGAACACTGAAGTGCAGGACACCAGACCAAATAAAGGAGCTGTCACTAGTGTCAGACATGGATGTACCTCCTTGTCCTTTCCCTGTGCCACAGGCTCTGAGTAGGGGTCGGCTGCCTGCAGCTTATGGTGAAACTGCAAGGCACCTCGGAGCTTTTCGCAGCTCACCCACCCCTCAACCAGCTCTAGCCTTCCCCCCATACCTGTACACGAGCCTCGGTGAGGTCTGTCCTCATGGCTAGCTGCTCCCTGGCATAGACATCAGGATAGTGGGTCTTCTGGAAGACCTTCTCCAGCTCCTCCAGCTGGTAACTTGTGAAGGTGGTGCGGTTCCTCCGCTTTTTGCCCTTGTTGCTCTCCGAGTCGGCCTTGTCCATGGGGCTGGGGAGGTCTGTGCTGGCTCTGTCCTGGGGCACTTTCACCCCGGCCTCCTTCACGCTGAGGTAGCTGCTGTCCATTGCTGAAGGGTCGGAGCTTGGCTGCAAGTCAGGCTCTCCCAGACCGCTTTCTTTACCTGTTTGGGTGGGAGGGAAGGGAGGGGAGAGGACAGCAGGATTGACCAGAGGTAGGGGACAGGGAGAGAGAGAAGGAAACAGATGTAAATCTTTTGACCAATTTTGCCCAGCACAGATGGGCAAGAGGAGACTGGGGCAAGCTCTCTCAGCTCCTCCTCCCTCTCAGAGACCCAGGTGGGAGGATGAACTTTGCACACTCACGTGCAGACCTCCTGCCTACAGTGACAGTGGTGTCCTCTTCACTAGCAAGAATGATGCTATGCCAGCAGGACCCTGGTGGGGCTCTCTGTTTTCTGATGCCACTGCTCTGCATGGTGGGCTGTCCCCAGAATGGAAAAAGAGGAATCTGTGTGAGTGACTGGCCACCTGGCATGTAGTTCACAGCCAAGTGTCACCAGCCTGGCCACATTTCTGGCTGGGATTTTTGGGCAAAAAACATGGTGGCTCTACTGCAGGTTTTAACCTTGAGACACTGTGCTGAGTTCCTAAATGTGTGGGAAGTGGTACTGTGGTATTTTCTATCCGTGCTCTCCTTACCAAGCCAAGAGCCTGCCAAGTGGCTCATCTTTTCGTTGAAATTTCACATTAGTCTATTTCTAAATGTTACCAGGCCAGGGTCAGTCTTTCTGGGAATCAACTCCACTACGTAACGATGTCTCCACTGGGAGCTTTTCCCTAGCAGTGTCATATCCAGGGTCATTAATGCCAGCTCAGGCATCTTAGCCTGTGTCTTTGCAATCCCAATTGTTTCCTGCACTCATCTCTTGTTGCAAAATCCTTCCACTAATTCACTGCATTTTTACAGTTTAGCCCTTCTGTGAACAGCTCTGTAACATCTTCATAGCCAAAAGCCCATGAAAGGGCTTGTGAGGTGTACAGTGTACAAGTCCTTGCCCATCTCTCACTCACAGATGAAGGACTGCATTGAGGTGATTGGCATGAAACCAGAAGGATGAAATGTGGCTGTCACCCTCAAGCACGAGGGCAAGGAAGGTCCAGGTTTAAGCCTGGGAGGATGAGCTATGAAAGGGATTTGAGAGAAAAATTGCCCGGGTGGTACAGAAGGCTTGTAGGCAGACCTTGGACAAAGGCGATGGAGTTATCTGCCACTTGCACCCTACTGTGATTTTAGTTTTATTGCTTTCTCTAATACTGTTCCCTCAGACTGTTGAAGATCTTCCTGTAAAGCTTACCAAAGCTTGATGTTTTCTATCTCAGTGCTCTTTGCTTTGATCCCTGGGAACATTTTGCAAACATTTATCTTCCCTGGGTGCCAGGACCAGTGTCTAGGCCAGTGACTGACACACTGTTTTGTCTTTGAACATTCCTTCTCCGACTGGCTGACCTTTCCCTCTGCTCTTGGAGGATCCAGGTGGACTGACCTATCCAAAATGGGCTGGGACAGTGGCCTGCCCCAAAGCCTTGGTAAATCATATTCTACGGACATGATATTTATAGTTTTCACAACTGAAAATAAAACAGTTCTAGAAAATCTGCAGCAACGGACTACCACCTATGACAGTCAGTAGAGACAGAGTAATAAATAAAGTTTTCCAAGAGGGTCTTTTATTTTCCCCCTTTCTCTTATTATTTATGATGTCAGGAAACTCAGTACATTTCCCCCCACAGATCTATGCTGGCTGCATCCCTAACTCCCAAGCCCCCTGCAACTCCAGCAGCAGCAAACACGAGACCTGAGGCCTTTCCTTTGGGACTCATTTGCTGTTTCTTATCTGCTTGAGGGGCTCAGCTAGCTGGAGAAAGGTCTGCACAAACACACAGATATGCACATAGAAATTCTCCGTGTTCTGGTTTCGTTGACAACATTGCTCAAACTGCAGCTGTGAGCTGAGGCCCTGGGCTTTCAGCAGTGATAAGTTATCTCCATCACAACCTATCAGCCCCAAGGAGCAAGGACGGTCCCTGCTGCACACACAGTGGGGGTTCCCGTGCCTACTCTGCCACTCCAGAGCCCTGCTTGCAGCTCACCCATGCTGCTCTCGTTTTCCTGCACTGCAGCAGACATGGGCTTCTTCACCTCTAGCCCCTGAGGGCTCTGGTAGGGATGAGCTGTTTCCATGAGAGGGGTAGAAACTGTGGGATGGAGGGCAGGATGACAGTGGAAGGAGGGGATGGTGTGCATCCACCCTTGGCTGAGCATCCCGAGAAGTAACTCTCATTCCCTAGAAACAGTCTCACTGACCTCAAAACAGTCACGCTAACTGCTGAAGTGAAACAAATTGCATACATCTGCATATGGATATGCCCAGACTTCCTGTAACTGGAGATGGCCTCAAAGTTTCAGTGCAAAGTTAGGGGTGTCTGTTTCTAATCAAACCTAGAGAGACCTTGAATTACATATTGTGAAGATCTCCATGACAAGGAGTTAATGTGAGCACCACTGCACCCTTACAAGCCTGACAGGACTGCTGGGTGCCTCCTTCACTGCCTGCCAATCCATCCTTGCCCTCATAGCTGTAGAAGGAGGATATTTTCTGACTTCCCACAGTTATACCCTGCTCTCTCTGTGCCTTGGCTTCCTGCTAGACCATCAGAACTCCCAAGACCTTCCCTGAGTCACCCTATGTCAGCTGTCAAGGGGCAGGGACAGTCCAGGGTAACTGAGCATGTGGACCCTTGCAGCTCCTTTTGGGTGGGAGAGATTCCTGCATTCCACTTCACCTGCAGGGGATATGCCTTTCAAATCTCACCCCATCTATCCTGGGAACCCTACGGAGGAGAAAGAGGATGCAGGAGACACACGGCCATGTCCACGGGTGGTCAGGAGGTAAGGTCCTGAGATAGCCAGGCATTGCGCTGCTCTGCTCATGCACACCTGGAGGGAATGGTCATCTTTGTCATGCTGTCAGAATATTTGGATTAACAACTTGTATCTGTTTTGTTCCTCAGGTATGCTGTTTTGGGAGGGCGATGAAGTAAAATCTTCACTACGCACAGTCTTATCCATGGCATTTAATTTAGAGCAAAGTCAGCTGGGTGCATCCACAGGGCAGTGGAGAGTGAGACATTTCCAATCCATGGCTTTGGGCCCAACTTGAAATGCTTTGCACAGCACGTGCATGACAAACCAGAGCTCCTGCACCATGAGCTCCTTCAGTCACACAGATCCTGTGATTGCACCCCCACTGCCCATAAGGCTGCAAGACAGCTACATGGCCAACGAAACCCAAGGACACAGCCAGCACAGGGCAGTTTCCCCTGGGCTCCAGGCAAAAAAGCCTACTGGATCTTGGCACTGCTAATGTACTGCTCTGGCAACATCTGGTCCAGGCTGTTACAGTCTCAGCAAAGGGCTGATGCTATCCCAGTCTGGGGAGACTTCAAATATAGCCAGGGACACCTACTGGCATGTGGCAGCTCACAGAGGCTTTCTGTCTGTGAACAACCCATGTCCAAAGAGCATGGCACAGGTGGCATGGGGCTGCACCAGGCTGCCCCTCTGCTCCCACACTAAATGACTTAGGGGCCTTCTGCCTTCCTGTCCAAGTGTGGGCACTGGAGTGTTCCCCCCTGCCACCCCCGAATTCATGACCTCCAATGCTGGCCATTTCATGGTGCCTCTGCCTGCCTGCACAGCTGTGGTTTGACTCTTCATAGCAATGATGCTTTAAAAAAAAAATAAAGCTCCAAATGTCATTCTCTCAGCTTTTGCTTAAATACTAGTGATAAAATTTTACTTAGACAGAGTTAAGGCAGTGTATTTTACACTACTTACCAAGGCAGATTTGCACCACAGCCCAGCCAGCACACCTCAAGGTGACCAGCCATAGCAAACTTATCCAATCCTTGTGATCTTGCCTTAATACATGCCAAAACCTATATACTTGTTTCTAAGCTGTCTGTTTCAGTCTTCTACCTCCTGTCTGTAATTTAAGTCTAGAAGTTACCACAAGATTATTATTTTTTTAAAAAATCCACATTTTGGGTTATATAGGAAAAAGCAAGGTGACTGGATTTTAGACATATAAAAACCCAAACATGTAGGTTTATTTTGGTTCAGGGAGTTGGTGTGTTTGCAGTCTGCACATGTAGAGATTTTAACACTTTTTTAGTTTTATGTGGCATCACTGATTTTATTAGCAATGATCAGATGCTTAATCACACCTTCACTCTTGTGCCCAACTGAAGTGTAAATCTGGACAGCATTTGTCTCTTAAATTCAGGGGATAGAATTCTACAGAGGACACAAACCATTGGCTTCATTCTGGAAGCTGTATTTACCCTTTGCTGCTAAGCAGAAAGTGCTTGGAGCATCTCCATTTCAACTCTGGGTAAGGATGAACACATGCCCTATCCATCCCGGCCAGACAGGGACCTAATTGTTTGATTCTGCAGAAGCTGAAGGAAGGTTGTTCCTCTGCTCATGGTACAGCATTCACTGACATCCCATTGTGCTCAGGAGACCACTGCACGAATGTTCTTATCTTCATGGACACCATCCATCTCTGCTGAGCTTGTCAAAGCCGCTGGCACTGCTGCTCTGCTGCCTGCAGCCTCCCAAGGCTCTGCAGCAAAGGGAGAACATGCTCACTGGCCACTCGTGGTGGAACTCACAGGCTAAAAATAGCTGTAAAATACCTGACCACCTTGAGGAGCTGATTACAGACAGAAAATTCCCACAGAAATGTCTATTTATAGAAGAATGAAAGGAGGAAAGGAGTGTTTCTTTCTACTTTGCTCCTCCTGACCACACCTAGGGCTTCTCACTTTGAGAAGAGACTTATTTTTTGTGATCAGAGGAGCATCAGGAACAGTTCTAAGGCCTGGAGCAGAAAGCTCTAAAAAACTCTTTCTGTTCCTGAAAAGCAGTCTGGGGACAATGCCAAGGTGCCACGCAGCGGGTCCATGGGTGTTTTTTTGATGGCCCTGAAGCCAGTCTATATCTTGAGTCACTGGCAGTATCTCCACTGTGTGCCTAGAAGATTCTTCCGTGAGAGTCAAATCCAGCTCAGCCCTGGCTGCACTTAGGCCCTCTTTTTCCTGGCTGGTTAGCTCTCCTGGAGTAAATCACTGTGTGGGTTTGGGGACAGGCAGCTTGATAAACATTAACTCTAGTGCTGCTGAGAAGTTTACATCAGAGCAAGCCTGGGGAACGTGCGTTATTTATTTGGGAAAATTGCTGTTCCTCTCACTTTTATTCTGAACCAGCTTTTTTCCCCCAATACAAACATCTGTTTTTGAGGGCATGTGTTCCTTTATTGCCTGATTAGCAAGATTCACACACCCTGTGGCTACTTGGGGAGAGCTCAGCATTGTCTGTACAAATGCAACATGTGCTGCTTTTCTCCTCTTTCATGTTTTTTAAAGGACGCTAACAAAATTGGCTTTTACATAAACAAATCGGTTCTGGAAAGTCTGCATAGAAGCTGTGGCTGGAGAAACAGGCACAGCTCATTCCCCAAGTCCTTTTTCATGTGGCACATTCATCTGAAAAACAGAAAAGTGCTGACTAGCAAATTTTAAAGGCACAAAAATGCTTCTAGCAACCTGCTGCAATTGCAGTTGACTTTTGGGCCCTTAGAACATCATATAGGGAAAGCCAAAGAGCAAGAAAATGTACTGCCATTGCCTCCATGGAGAGAAAATGAAACTGCTCCATTGCATACCATGGCTGCCTCACTACTGAATGTGAAGGGAGATGATTGCTTATGCCAATATTCTGGAGTTGGGCATCTCAGTTCTCTCTGATGAGCCCATTAATTTCCCAGTGACATGGTTTCATCCCTTCTGACACCTGAAGGTCTTCAGTGTTGCAGGGGGTGACACAGTGCTTTGGGGATGTGCCAGGACCAGCCACAAGATGGCTTTTTAAGGGACAGCAGAGGGAAATTGCAGACACCCCAGTGGCACCAGAGCTTCATTAGATCCCACACAGGAATCCCCAGGCACAGGGCTGGGGGTGATCAGCTACAGGTTTGCAGCATGCCTGCTTGTGAAAAGTTTGAAAGTGTGACAGACAAAATGGGTCAGCCACTGCATTTTAAAATGTCTTATTTCCCACCACAGACTTGTCACAAATAGCTAGGAAAAAATTGTGGGTTTCTGCACTGTGCTACTTTTGTCTACTAAAACAGTGCATGTGAACCAAAAGCCATCTAGAACCTCTGAACTGATATATCCCCAGTGTGTACCAAGCAAGGAAGATGGACAACGCTGGCAAGGATGGGAAGGGGACTTGAAAGGGCTTTCAGTTTCCTCTTGGCTCTGGCTTTGATACCTTTTGGATACGTAGTCTCCTCCGTCCCAAGCAGTCCTGCTTGGCCTTGACATAGCTGTGATCACCTAAGGGTCCTGTTTTTTCTCAAGCTCCTCAGAACCAGATGTAAATACCTAACTGCTCTGGAGACCTGGCTCAATGTTGAATAGACAAAGTACGTGATATCATTAAGAAAAAATCAGCATCACTAATATCGGACAAAGCATTGAATGGTGTCTTCTCAGTCACAGACTCCTACATACACACAGGCTATTAACTGTTTATTGGGATTTCAGCCCAAAAGAGTCCACAGATCCTTGGGCAAGTGAAAGGCAGAACAGACAGGTCCCCAGTGCTGTTTGCTGAAGACTTTTACTCTCCACAGACAGGCACAGTAGGGTTTTGCACACCTTCATGGTCATTCCCAATGTGGGAACTCTGTTCCTCTCCTTTTTGAGCTGAGTTTTCCTACTCAGACATCCTTACTGGCTGTCAGCATCTGGAGCAACATGTGCCCAATCCACCTTGTCAGTCTTACCTTGTGATCATTCAGTTATCCCACTGTTGCGTTTCTTTTAGAAAAATCTAGATCCACCAAGGTTGCTCCTCCCCTGCTCAGATGCTATCTCCAGCTGAGTTAGTGACAACAGTGTTTAAGGCTGGGATTCAGTGCCTCTCCCTGCACGGGGGCCTTGTGAAGCCAGGGCCTGCACCTGGAGCAGGGAAAGGTAAGTGCTAGGGAGCTCTGGGGCTGACAGCAGGTAGTGCCACTCAGTGCCTGTGGTAGCACTGAGCGCTGTTCAGATGTGAGTGACAGATGAGGTTGATGCAGGGCTTAGGGCTAAGCTCTCACTCTGAAATGAAGAGCATAAGAGTTTCCATCAGGTGCAGATTTATGTATTCATCCTAACCTCGCCCGTGCCCTTTGGCCACTGCAAGGATCTGAAAAGATCCCTCACCTGGCCGCTGCAAAAGAAAGGGGGGCTCTTCTTGCAAGCTTGTCATCTCCTCCTGAGGTTTCCTCCACAACCAGTTGGTGCCTCTCTCTTCCCCATAAGATGCCCTGGACATTTTCTCTGTAATTTCCACCCTAGGCTGGGTGCTGCGTGAGCAGGACCCTTCTCTGTCAGGGCGAGAGGGAGCATGAGCCACTAGTGCAACCTTCCAGCTCTGTGTGTGTGTTGCCTTCCATGCTAACCCCACAGCAAGTGAGGCACCACCAGCCATCACCTGTGACAGATGGTATAAATCAGCCATCTAGTTAAGCAGGGAATGGGAGACTCTGCTTCCTGCTGGTGAGGAAGACTGGTGAGACAAAGCTGCCTGAAGGGAGTGGATCCTTGCTCTGATGTCTGGCTACGGCACAGTTTAATTCCCTGCTGCCAGCTTGCAGAGTGATTCACCCCATCCTGTGGGTCGGTGCCTGCCTGGATGCTGTTCAAGTTGTTTGGTTGGTTGGTCTGTCTGTCTGTCTGTCTGTCTCTCATTCTTCTGTCTGTCTGCTTTGCAAAAGTAACCTCTTTGCAGCAGAGATGGCAATGCATTGCTGAAGTTCAGCTGCCTCCCAGAGGTGACTTCTAGTTGCCTGTTTTGTGCTGCTGGTCGCAGGGCTGGACCTGCAGCCTGAAATTGCCAGCAGAGAAGAGGGGGAGGAGGAGGGCGATTAGGGCCATTTTGTAATGAGCTGGGCAGGAGCTCAGCTGCATCTGCATTATGGAGTCCTGGTTCAAATTAACGACAGACAAACTTCAATGGCTTGCGGGGCCTGGCCAGGGCGGTGTCTGAGCAGGCTCTGCCCAGTTGAAGCAGCCGGCCTGCAGCCCTAGTCCAGCAGGGACTGCAGCATATATGTGTCCCTGGACTACCCTTAATCTAAAGTGCAGCGCTATTGGCTTCAGAGGGGCAGTCAGGCAAGCTCAAACAAATTCTCCCAACGCTGCTCCCATGCTGTTCCTTGTGCTTCTCAGTTTGGGCCCCCAGGTGCACTGTGGAGAAGATCAGGGGGCTCTTGAGTCTGGATGAGATGCTGTGACAACCCCATTGGAACCCAAGTACAGCACACCTCAGGGGGATTTGGGTGCTATGAGTTTCACTTGGAAATTGGAAAGCAGCAGTGATGGGAAAGGTGGAGCAAAATTAGAAAACAACCAAAGTTGGCTGAACCTCACTGAAAGGGTTGAATTTAAACATTGAGACAAAGTTTGGGCCAGATTTCTTAGCAAAGTAGTTCTGCTGTTCTTCAGTTTTATACAGCTGATTAGTAAAGAAAGGCCCAGACGAGGGAAGAAAAACTTTCAATCTTTCCCAAACCTGCCTGTTCTTGGAAGAGCATCTATAATTTATTCCTATTCCAACTGCACTTTGCAAAACTCAAGGCTGGCCAGGTCTGGGAAAATTCCTACAAGCATTAGGCTCTTAGCAGCATTCCAGAAAGAAATTTGGTTTCTGGCTACCAAACCCACTAATTCACAGTCTCAGGGGCTGGGCAACAGACTGGCATCAGCTTTTACTGGCAGAGAGTAATAGGGCAGCAAAATCCCAAACTTAAGCAAGAAGCAGCACAACCAAGCTGGGAACTTGCCAGCAAAGAAGGAAGACGAAATAACCAGCAGCAAACCTGAGAGCAGCAGGTTGTTTCCCCTGACCTCTATACCCTTGTCATGAGGAGGGGACAGTGCTGCAGCCCCACAGGGGTTTCCTGCAGATGAGATGCTGGTGCCAATGGAGGTGGAGAAGCTCAGACCCCTGACAGGGTCTGAGGGTGGCAGGAGCAAGCCCTGATAGCCCGGGGTTCTCATCCCTGTTCTCCATGAGCCCACATGCACTGCAGAGGGTACACAGTGACCTCAAATTCTCACTGATCTTGAGAGCTGTTTAAGGTATTGAGGGGACATAGCTGCACTGCATGGCCTGGCCATGAACCACAATGTCTCTACACCATAGCTGTGGAGAAAGGGCAATGAAAGAAAAATCCATCTAAGACTGGCTTGCTTGGGAACTCCAGTTGACCCTGACACAGTCTAAACAAATATTTTTTTTAGTTACTCAGAATGCCCCAGTCTTCTGAAATGTATCCCCAAAGACTGTCGTAAAATGTCTACAGCCAGGACTCCGTGAACCTCTGCTGCCCTGCTCTAGAGGCACATATTTCAGCTCTAGTCAAACTGAAGTTTAATAAACCCCTGGCCTTTGTAGGCTCCCTCCAGCCTCTGCAGCACACAGTTCTCCCCTGCCTCAGCCTGGCTCTGGGTCTATGTCCACCACTGGTGTTTGCCATGAGCAGCCAGCACCGCTGCAGCCTCTGATGGGAGACCACCCTGAGTCATGGGTGCTGCGGTCTTGCACCTCTCGTTTGTTTCTGCTGGGGCTGTGGGGAATAGGGAAATAATGTTTGAAACTCTCCCTCATTTCTCCTCAGCTCTGAAGCATAAATACCAGGTTAGGACATCTCTGAAGCTTTAAGATCCACATCCTTCATATCACAGGAGAGGGAAGGTATATATTGACTGTGGGAGCCTGGATAATCCAAGTCTTTTGAATTATACCAATAGCTGATGCAAGCTACTGTGCTTGGTAAAATACTGAGAAACCCTGTTTGCTTCATGGTTTTAGTGCAATGCTTTCCTCAACAAAAAAATATACTTACGTGTTGTTCAATAATCCCCTTTTAATGAAGTTTTGCCATCTTATCAAGAAGTAAAAATGACAATGCATGACTTGGCCAATTACTCTCATGAAACATTTGTGCAAGAGCCCAAACACATGGTTCTCAAAGGAAAGGGGTGAAAATGATTTCCAGAAGAAGTGAGGAAAAGGTTTGTTGATAATGAGGCACTAAGAGGAAATGGGATGAATGTGCCTAAGATTCCTCTAGAAAATGAAAAATAAATAGTGTTCACAATCATCAATTTACATTTTTAATTTTGAGCTGAGAATAGCAAGATTCACAGATTCACAGATTATTCTGAGTTGGAAAGGACCCACAAGGACCATTGAGTCCAATGGCCCATATGGGGATTGAACCCAAGAAGCAGGTCAAATGACAGTTATTAAGGAAAAAAAATCCATTAGGTAGTACTGAGCAAGGAAAACGTCCACAAAAGTGTGCTCTTATTTGTGAAAGGGGAGTCATGAATTGCTCAAGGGGTAAACTGTGCTTGTCAAGTAATTCAGAGTGCTGTGCACTCCGAGGTCAGAAAAAGAGATTTCATTTCACTTGAGAACTACTTCACCTTGCAATGCATATAATTGTCACCAGGGAAAAAAAAAATGAAATAAAAAACCAAAACCCCAGAACAACTGAACAGACCAGAAGTAGGTTTGCATGAGCCAAGAACATTCAGCCTTTACTTTCTACTCCACCTCTGTGTTTCACTTCTTTTCCCAGACTGTTTGTGCCTGGAGAGCCACATTCCCACAGTGTCTGCCCATCCTGCACATGCTCTACAGCCACTTGACCCTGTTGGCCAAAGTTACAGGAGTCTGGCCACTCGCTGTTCTTGGTGGTGACCAAACCAGGCCAAAATGTGGATCTCTGACCATCACCTGGACCGCTAAATTCCTTTATAAAGCCACTCCTGGACCAAATTTTTCTAGAGGGAAGCTGTTTGCCCCTGGTGCTCTTGTGGCTGCGGATGGTTGCATTGTGTGGTGCCTCTGCCAGCTGGAAGGGTTCCTGGTTGCATGGCACCACAGCCAAACACAGTGCCAGGATCAGACCTGTCTGCTGGACCCAAGAGAATGAGCAGTGAGAGCACTGTCTGAAGGGCTTTTGTGCCATTCCTCTTAATTTTTTTTTCCTAGATACTTCTTGCTTTCTGGGTCTTTGAATCACATGCACTGGATCCCTCTATGTATCTTGGCCAAGTAGTTTTAAGCCCCCATTCAATCCAATACACTCCTCAGTCTTCAGAACAAGTTTCTGCCTTATCAAAATTCCTTGTCCTTATCCCAGACTTTGCTCCCCCTTTTTGCCTGGATCCAAGTGAGGCTGAACCAACTGCTGGGGTAAATGGCCACTGCAATGAGAGTAAGTTCAGACCTGGCTGGAAACACTCCCGGAACATGAGAAATCTACAGTGTCTTTAGGTGTGAAAATCAAAGGTATCACTACTGACAGTTCAAACCACCACTCCTTATGGCTAGTTGTTGGATAATATTTCAGAGGAAAAGCACAAATCACATTTCCTACCCAAAGGCCAGCTCCACTGTAAACCTGGTGATCTTGCTCCACAGCACTGTGCAGCAGAACTTATGAAAAAGTCATCATCAGATTTTTTCCTGACATGGAGAAAAAAAATGTGCTTAGTTTTAGTTACATTCTTGGAAACAGCTTAATTGATTCAAAAGAACTTTTAAAAAAAAGTATTATAAAAACAGCCAGAGGCAAACAACTGCTGTGGGAGCTTTTAGGCAAGATTGTTAAGTTTTGATTAAATTAGAAGAAACTGGATGCAGTATTGTGGTATGAAGTGTCAGGCAGTAGACACAAACAACAGTGACTCTGGTAACACATTTTCCTAACAGAAAACAAAAAAATCATGACTCTTGGAAGGAGAAGAACTCCTGGAGCACCACTAGTTCTCAGCCAAACTGGATGATTATGTGAAAGATAATGACCATGAAAATCAGCTTAAATTAAAAACTATCCCCATCAGCTGAGTTCATGCCACTTTTGTGTTTGCTTCCAGTTAACATTCCAGGATGGGATCACATTGACATGAGTGACTACAAATGTCGAGTAAACATTAGCAAACATTTACAGAAATAATTTTTAGGAACTTTAGAAAAGGCATGTTTGTCCCGGAAACCTGCTTTTGCCAGAGGTGCTCATCCAATCAGGCAAAAAAGACTCATTATTCATGTCTACCACATACCTACCTTCCACTCACCACCACAGATTCCCTTTCAGATGCCTACTCCTTGCACCAGTTCACACACACACACACACACACACACACACACACACACACACACACACACACACACACACACACACACACACAATCTGCTGCCCAAAGAGTACTCCCAAGCATCATGTCAACTATCTTGTGTCCCAGACAGTTCCTCAGAAAATCATACCTTGCTCACAATTTGCAAATATAACATAGGATGTTCATCCCTCCTGCTCCCTGTCTCCCAAAATATTTCCTTAGGGGAGCCCTTATTTTGGGAGGTACCTGATCTCTACATGGGTGGCTGTGTGCTGACATGGACCCCAGCTCAGAAAGTCTCTGCCTAGACAAATCATTACGCCAGTGCCACAAGCAGAGCTTCACTGCTTAAAAGCTGCCTTTTCTAGCAGTGTGGGAAGCAACAGGAGGTCTTAAAAGCAGGTGGAAAGAGTGACTGCAAGCAGAACGGCCTAGAGAGGAGAATAAAACACACAATCAGGAAACATGGGCTGGAACAATCAATACACATGAAAAGCACCAGTTGGAAAGGTATGTGCTGTTTCAGAGTTTCCTAATTAAAATAAGCGAGACCCCTTTTCACCAGCTGCCTTTCCGTGATCTTCAGAAATAAGACTGTCTGAGGGGGTCAGGAAAGAATAAAATTTGGGAAGAACAGATAAACACTTAGGTTTCCAATATCTGAGAGCTCCTGGAATTAGTAGGGCCACCAGGCACTGGCTGACCTCCACTTCCCCAAAGTGTTTCCAGCTCCTGGGCTCAGAGTGCTTGCAGGAAAAGGTGCTGGAGATTGAGGTGGATTGCTTTCTCCTTCCTTCTCATCTCAGACTAGGCTTCCCACACGCTGCCTTCTCAGATTTACTATCTCACAGTACATTTGGGTCATGGTTTTTCAGACTTCGTGAGAGGCAATCATCCCTGTGTGGGAATGTGTGATTTCTTCTGAAATTAATTTTGTTTATAGGGCTCTCAGGAGAAAATATACAGTCAGATGTAAATAATGGGACTCAAAATTCCAAAACTCCTTCAGAGAACACAGTTATGAGTACGTAGATTCCAAGAATCCAGGGTTTTAGAGCCAAGGATTTAGTGCTAGAGGGAACTCTCCATCCCAAAGAAGGGGGCACAGCCCTGGGTTGTGCCTGCTGGTAGTGAGAGACTTGCCTGGAGTGAGGGACCCTCTGAGTATTTGCTGCTTATGTCCTTCATTTTCCAAAGCAAAGATGCAGCTTCCTGAATTCGTTTAAACCTCATTGTTCTTCCCTGTGACACCTCCTACAGCTGATGAAGCTGAGGCTTATAAACAGGGATAGCACAACTGCTATACTGTCCAGTTTGCTTCAAACTGTAGTACACAGCGGACTAAGTAACATGTGTGTCTGTAATTTTGCCAAGAACAGGATATGACATAAACAGAAAATGAAATGTTGCTTTATGTCCTGTCAGCTGAAGGACTGTGATGCTTGGATGCTACAGTAAAAAGTTCCATAGGTTATTACCAGCCAGGGACAGTTGGGAAGCCAGTGTGCCATCTCTTTGCTTAATGGTTCTTGCCCCAGGAGAAAGCTGGGCAAGAGAGCTGAAGGCTGTGGAGCAGAACAGCCTGCCTGGAAAAAGGGTGGTCTGGCTTAACATCCCTTTGTGCAGGACACAGCAGGGCGAGGAACAGGTTACCCCAGCCATGGTGCTACACTGCTATCACTGCCATGCTACCAGGTCTCCTGCTTTCCCTTGCCACCTGGGCCAGGCATGCTCTGGGATGTGCTTTGGGCAGTCTTCAGTGCCCAAGCTCACACCACTGTGTTAATACTTCTGGCACAGGACTGAACAGAAGGGAACTGCTTTCTTCACCACCATCAGGCATCCCTGCAAAACCAAGCCCTGCTCAGCCTCCTTCCAGAAGAACCCAGACTCTACCTCCTGCCAGGCACACAGGGAGGAACTGTCAGAGCAAGCAACATAGCTATTTACATACTCATATGGCATTTTCCTACTGGGACATTTTCACAGAGCTTGGATTGACTTTGCTCCCACTGGGATGCCACCGCAGGCTTTCAGCTGCTGCTCCCTTTTCTTTTGAACTCCTGAGAAGGAGTTCTCAGCAAAGTTTTTTGTTTTAATGAAATCTGTGGGCTAAATGAGGCCATTCCCTATTTTTCCCCAGTGGGGAACTAATTTCTACCAGACTCAACATCCTTAGCTGTAGTCTTGGCTTTCGGGACCTACTCAGTTACCCTCCCAGCTTCTCCTTGGCCAGGACCCACTGGCCTCTTACGTGTTAATGCACGTATGTGGTCACTGCTGCACACCATGATTTATCTGCTGCAGGCTCCTAATATCTCCATGCTCCGTGGGATGTGAAATCAGCCAGGTTTCCACACTTAAGTCTACATCAGAGAATATTCACATTGCCTGAGGCAACACTCCTATCAGATTTTCTCTAGAAAAGCCTAGGCTGTTGTACTTGAATTTTGAAGAGTCCAGGTAGGCAAGACTTACATAGTCCAGATTTACGAATTTCTCACAAGGACTCTGCTGTTTCCTGACTAGTGTCTGAAAAGGACAACTGGTTTCGACAGTGCTTTCCTTTTACACTGAAAGTCATTAAACCCAGCAGAAGAGACAAGGTGCTGGACTAGTCCTGGTGCTTTTATCACTCTCTGGTGAAGTGTCTGTGGGGAGATCCAGTTGCCCACTCATGGGGTTTTGGTGCTGCGCAAGACACACTATGGTCTCTCAGATACTGACAAGGGGCAGGTGCCAAGGCCTTGAGGAGCAGCACAGGGAGATCAGGCAGTGTAAATGGAGTCATCTCAGCCCAGGTGGCATGCAGTTGGCCCAATGCCGCCTCTCAGCACCAGCCAAGCTTCCCCTCCCTACCATCTTTAGGATGCTGGATACCACCTATTGTCTTTATGAGCATCTGACAAACCTGTTGAAATACTTCAGCATCAAAGCCTCTGCCTTATTGCATGCTCTTTGTGTCTTGGTCCCCAAATATGGTGAAAAATTCATCCCTTAGAAGCTTGGTTGCTATCACAGCCTCTTGGTTCCTTTTTGGGTAAACTTCAGGTCATTTTCTAAAGAAATCCATAGCTACCAACAAATATTGTCTGGCAGATTCTGTCTCAGGCAAAGGCCCAACAACATCAACAGCAATGAATTGCAGTAAGGTCCCCAGGAGACACTATTCAGTAGGGTTTCTCCCCATCTTTGGGGACCCATTTTAGAAATACAACACATGCAAGCAGTGCATCCCACCTCCTTGGAGTAATTTTCGATCATCTCTCTGCATTTTCCTCAAAACTGTTACTCTCATGGCTTGACTAAGGATTTTACAACATCAAGACATCATAAGAAAATATCAGATTCTCTTTTTTGAGTGTTTTGGTGATAATGAGGTTTCATGAGTGCTTGTCACACTTTGTGTTATTTTCCCATCTCCTATACAACATTCTTCTTTAAATTCCAAGCTTTCCCACCATGACTAGAGATCTTTTGCCTTGCTAGTCTGAAAAGAGTCAAAAAGCAGACAAAGTTGCCCAATAAGGGTGCTCTTTTTTTCAATCACACCTTGTTTAACACCAGGAGTCTTTTTGAGGAACACTCCTTCTTAGTTTCATGAACTCTGCTCTTGCAAACTTACATCTATGGATGAAACAGGAGAGTTTTCATTCCTGCACACTGTAGAAGAAAGGAGGTAAAAAAGGATGCAGTCTCAGTTTTTTCTTGCTGTCCTGCTGAGGGAGGTATCTGCCCAAAAAAAAGGGCCTTTGAACAAGGCACTGGCAGAACTAGTCTTTGGTGACTATAGTGTTGTGTCAGTGCTGTTCCGACCCCTAAAGCACCCCCAGCTGTGTTCAATGGAAACTGCTTCAGCCCTGAAAATGCCTGGCTGCTCTCCTTTCACTGGCAGGACAGCTTTCTCTTCTCACAAGAAGCATGTGGAGCTTTTTTAATCCTGGCAAGTCTGTGGCTGAGCCTCCAGGAGCAGGATCAGCACCTTGCAAGGCCAGACAGGCTGACAGTTTCGTGCTCCCTGCCCTGACATTGGGGAAGCATTGCCCCTTTGTTCCTGGCTGAGTTTGCCCAGGGTGCATGTTGTGCCTCTCTTGGGCAGTTCACCTTGCTCTGAGCTCAATTTAGATTGGCAGCCTGGAGCTCATGACAGCCTGTTTATAAAATATCATCGGTTCATACTAAAGGACTCATCACACACCAGGACATCCCCAGCTGTACCACAGGGACAGGGTGGCTGCCAATGGAATATTTGCTGTCTTGGTCTCTTGAGGGTGGGCTGCTGTACACAGGGGATGGGAGACCCACACTACAGTATTTTATGGACCTGTGCTAACACGAAAGCCATTTTCACCTCCAGATATTCACTGTGGAGACCAAAATGAGCCTAGTAAGGCACATCCCAAGAGATTATCTAGTAATGGTAAGACACAAGCACCCTCCGGTTAATGTATTACACAGCAAAGCTCTTGCTGGCCTTCTTTACTACCCAGGACAACAGATGAGGTCTAAAATCTGTCTAAAAGCTCAAAGAGACAGATCAGGGCCTGCCCACAGAGGCAGACACCACAAATAGATTGCCCAAACTTCTTTCATTCATATGAGCCAGGTTTTTGAAGGAAAATGCTGCAGGCTGAAAGCCCTGGTGCTGACTGACCAGGTCCAAGCCACTGTGATGTATATGCTCAGTATTCATTAATCTCCCACCTTGGCTATGCTGAGCAATTTCCTGGATCCCAACAGTCTGGTCTCCTGCACTAATTTTTGCCAGCAAGAATATTTTCCACAGTCCCTGCTTTCCCTCAGACCCGTGCAAGGGGCAAGGGCTATGTTTTGGACAGTCCTATCATCTCCCTCTCTGGTTTCAATGACCAACTGCAGTACCTGAATAAGCACCTGTGATGCCTGTAATCACACAGGTGATAAACCCCTGTCTTGCTACTTGGCGATTCCCATTGCCCACCCTCTGATGTGGACTGCTGACAAATGGAGAAAAATAAGTTGTTCGACCAATAATTCTAATTTTTACCACCAAGACCAAGGAAAAGGGATTTCCAAGACAACCAGCCACAAAAGCAAACTAATAAAAAGCTATAAGGGAAGAGCAAGGTTCTCTGGACATCAGCTTAATATCCAAGCCTGGGCACAAACAAGACTTATTATAGCTTCAACTCTAACTTAAAACCAGCATCACCCAACTTTGCATGTGCACCTACAGGTCTCCCTGTTTTCTGACCTGAGTTTGGGCCTTTCAGCAGATTTTTATGAGGCTCTGTCCTGATCAGCCATATATTTCTAACAACCCTCTCTATGGATAGTTACCCTCCCCAACAGGGCTGCAGTTAACTGAGACGCTGCACTCGTGTTTGATTTTGTAGCCAATACCCCATTGCTTTCTATCCTTCATAAGTCCTTTTTTCTAATAGTTTGAAGTGGCATGGATGGAAACATTCTTTTCTCTAGCACAGGAGAATTTATATATACCTATATAAAGCAACAAGCTTCCCTCTCTTCCAGTAGCTGCTTTCCAACTTCTGTTCAAGAGCTGAAATGCAATATTTAAAATCTGCCATAAATCCCACAGCTTCATGGAGTGTTTTTGGCCTTCTGCACAATCTGCCTACCTGTCTAGCAATTGGTCCATCGGCTATTTATGTTGGAAGTCCTCACTGGAGATGTGAGGAAAACAAAATATCTGCAAGTCCTCTGCCAACTTAGGTAGGTTCTTCTTCCTCTTGCCTTCTAGCATTTGGCTATGTCCTGTCTAGCTCAGGCTGATATCTGGCTCCAATCTGCTTATGAAGATTCAGACCAAATCTTGATAAGCCAGGTTATGTCTGTAGCTGTGCTTCTCAGCTCTCAGCTATGGGTCCTTGCCACAGCTGTGCTCCTGACTCTACTCCAGGAAGAGGTCTGGGCATGCACCATCCCAGAGAAGGCTGGAAAAGAGCCACACCATGCTCCAGAAGCCTCTGGAAATGGAGACCAGTACTGTGGTCCAGGCTCTCCTGTGTACCCCTGCCCCACCATTTGGCCTCAGGCTCTCCTCTGGGAACAAGCTCTG
Organism: Grantiella picta; assembly: GCA_013397955.1. NCBI lineage: Eukaryota > Metazoa > Chordata > Aves > Passeriformes > Meliphagidae > Grantiella > Grantiella picta. The sequence goes on from VZRM01005554.1 coordinate 1,283,595, forward strand.
CGGGACAAGGCTCTGCCCAGCTCCTCTTTCCAGCCGGTTGCACGGTGGGAATGGGCATGCACCAGCCTCCCATGCAGTATTTCTTGAGGGGCATCTCTGGGGCTGGGAAAGCCTGATGTTGTGGGCTTGTACACACACACTGGAAAGGGCCAGTCTCAGAGGTGACCCATCTCCACCTGGCAGACCCAACAGCCTGAGACCAGCTCCATGCCCAGCAGGCTGCTAGCCCATTGAGCCTTTGATGTAGTTTTTGAAATGTGTTTCTTTCAGAAGCCTTGCTATGGCACAGGTCTTGTTCTAAGTTTTGGGCTGAGCAATATTTTCCTGTTTCTCTTGTTTTGCAAAACAACTTCTGTCACACACATTCTTCAACACCTTGCAGAGTCATGGTCTTGCAGATGGGCCTTCAGATCTCTTTGGGCACTGTCCCAGAACGGAGTTATTCTCTGATTGTTTTTGACCCTTTCTGGGAAAATTCTTAATATTACACTCTTTCCCTGTGCATACTGTACAACTTAGGTTTGTTTTGATTTCATTCTGGTGTGAATTTCTTTCACTTCCCACTGCTCCTGAATAGATTAGATATCTGCAAGCATTTTTGTTATCTGATCTCTCTTGCATCAAAAGAATGAATACCGTTCCCCATTTCCCTTTTTTGAAACTGCATCCTACCCCAAAACCGATGTTACAGCTCCCAAGTGAAGCAGTCAGTCAACATCCAAAGTCTCGAAGGAACTGCTTCCACTACAGGGAGGAACTGATGAGACATGAAATCTTTATTTTAGGCAGCAGTGCTTGCGCACAGAGCCCAGATAGGGAACAACAACAATCAGATAGGAGTTATATTGAGACCTTACAAGTTTATTTTATTTTCCCCAGACACCATTCTGCCCAAAACATTTGTTCTCTTCCTCAATTTCCTCATTCCCCATTGATAGCACTTCTCTGATGAGCCTTGATGCTGTTGACCCCTGCCCTTTGGTTTTGTAGGGTTTTCAGACTTCCACTGAATAAAGGTGGCTGTTATCTTCAACAGCCCCACAGAGTGTGCACCCAGGCTCAGCATACAGCATGTCTGTTGATGAGTAAACCAGCTTACCTTTCAGGCTCCACCACCAGATTACCCACTGCCTTACCGCTAATGAAAACAGTTTTTGCTAATAAAGAATATTTAGAAATAATACTGATTCAACCATCTGTTCCCAGTAAGCAGATTAAATGTAAAAAGATAAATGGCATTTTAATTTTAAAAAAATAATTATCAGATACATATAGACTTAAATAGACATTTAATGTTGAGTTGGGTAATGCAATGGTCTTCAATCAGTGCAGATGAGAGACCATAGCTCATGACATACCAGTTTGTCATGATTAAATCCTGCTGGGACCTGAAGACAGCAACTACTAAATGTTGAATCACAACTATTGTTAAGGGAGATATAAATAATTTGATACTGGTGGGTTCGTATTGAGACAGTTCATAAAATTATTTGCAGATCACCTTCCATAATAGCACCGAGCCTGTAAGTGCTTATTATGCATCCAAGATATCTCCTCTTCTTCTTCTTTCCCTGCCTCTTCTCATCCATCTCTGTTTCTTCCTCTCTCCATCTTGTTCCCCTGTTTCTCACTAATCCTTCTTTTTGACCAAAAAATTACCTTAGAAGTATCAATTGGTGATCACAATTGCTCTTTCTCATTGTGTCTACTTATGTGACAGTCAAAAAATGATGATGATTTGCAAGCATGAATGAAAAATGTGGCCAAGAAGATTCACCAGTATATATAATAACATTGAATTATCTGAACTTACACAGAAAATACAGTGGAGGTCATTTATTTAACACATATAATTTATTTAATACATGTAAGTAGCTTTCCTCCTTTACTTATGAACTTTTCTTTACAAGTTGAGGCTGCTGAGACACATGTAATTATGATAAATTGCTCTGACATTTTATTAATATGAAATAGTCTCAGCTGTCTCTTAGTAAAAGTTTGTCAAGTCACAGGGGTCCTATATTAGCTGCATTACTGCTCAGGCTTCTCCTAATCCAGAACTATTTCTCTTTTCCTTTTGAAAATGTATCTACATAAAGATATTAGACCTGTGCTTTCCAACCCGATTAACAGTTGAGATGGGAGGTTGTTTTATTCAGATGTGTAGGAGGAATACTTCAGAAAAATATGACTTTTGGGGTAGGGATTGCTCAGCATTTTCTGAAAAGCACAACTTGTATCTTGTGTTGGCCACTTCAAGGTCCTCAAGCTGATGAGTAGCTTTTTAAAGATTATGCCATTAATGTGGCAGGTTGAGCCTATTTTACATACTGAGAGCCCTGAGCATATGAGAACACACTGATTGCTTACAGCTTCTTGCACAGAATAATGACATGACTGTCAAGAAACCTAAGTTAAAACCCCTACAATATCACAGACGGGATCTCTGCTCTGTGAGTTTCTGACTCCGGCACGGGCTCCTTCTCTAGCCAGCTGAGTGCCTCCTTCTGCCGGAGCCACCGCCCTGCGAAGGTCACACTGATGCCACTGAGTGGCCACAGCTTCACCTTGCACAAACCACTCGGATGTTCCGAGCGTCAGTTTTTCCAATTGTAAAATGAGAAGAAAAGCCTCTTGATGCCCTGAGACACATCACACTTTTTACCTGACAATTGCTACAGCTACAAAAGTGCCCTGAACAAATAACAAAGCATCTTAAGGACTACAGGGAGCAAAACTGGCTAAAGGGCTGGGAACTAAGGTGACCGAATGGACAGGTCTGGAGATGTCCTTTAGCAGAAGACCGTGGCTCTGAACCTCTCAGACACCACCTCCCTCTCACAAGGGAAACTCATCACGGCTTTGAAAGCAGGGCTTGGAAAATTGAATAAATCTTCAAGATCTGAGGGATTGAAGTCTGCACATTAGCTCCCCTTAAACCGTGGGTGCATTTAACTTGGGAGGTTAGAAACCACAGCCAAAGAAATCTCTTTTGATTCACAACTTGTTTTGAGCAGTCACCCATAAAGCAGCCAGTGAATCACTCCAGCCAGTTAGTCATGCAACCACACTGAATGTACACTCAAAAGGCTGCACAAAATAAACAGCCTGCAGCTCCAGATAACACACACACAGCTCATTTGCGCTATCTGGCATCAGCATATATTGTTAATAGGACTCCCACACCAAACCCTTAGGAAAAAAACGCTCTCAAATAAGCATCTCCAAATCTCTTTCTCCATCAGTATTTTTGTCGTCTGCTTCGCTCTGTGTTGCTTTCAAAACAATTAAGACTAGTAAAAGTTTTAAGACTCTTTCACTCTTTCTGCACCTTCTTGTTGCTGGTAACGTCCTGCTGGGTTTACAGGCGTGCGCTGCTGAAGTGTAGGGCTAAAGCGGAGTTAATTCCAATCAGCAGCGGACAAGTCGAAAATAAACAGCTCTAGTGAGAAAAGAAATCCTCCTGCAAGGAGGGAGCGGCAGGCATACAGGGGGAGGGAGTCTCCCGGTCCTTTGACACATGAATGTTATAAACAGCTCGGATCAGGAGTCCTATAAAAGCCTCCAGACAGATCTACCGTCCAATTCAAAAGACGTGCAAAACAACCTTTTGGAAAGAGCAGCGAATAAACCTTCCTGCGCGGCCCTAGGGGTAAGCAACGTGAGCCCTACCTTCGCGTCTGGCTCCCTGAGGAAATCCCGCAGGTTTCCGCGGAGGAGATCCCGCACCTCCGAGTGTCTGTTCAAACAGAGGCTTAGCCAAACTCCTGGCGAGAGCTCCCTCCCCTCCCTGGGAGGGTGCCGGAACCCTTGAATGGCAGATCTGGTGGCCCTATTGTGGAAAAGAGAGGGCTATTGCCAGGGCGGCGTCAGCAGCACGCCGGGAGCCGGCGGCCGAGCCTCGCCGGGCAGCCGGTCCCACATCACCGGGAGGGAAGGGCCGGCTCTGCCGCCCCGCTCCCCGAAACTCGCCTCGCCTCCCCGCCCTCCTGGCTCCGCTTGCCGGCTCCTGCTCCCTGATGCCAATTTGGATCGTGTCCCCCCTCGTCCCCTTCCCCCGCTTCCCCACTCGCTCCTGCCTCCCGCGCACTTCTCCTCTTTACATTCCTTTGTTGCCTCCCGCGAGGATCAGGGCAGCAGCATCTCCCCACGCCGGCGGAGAGAGGTGCGGGGAGAGCCCGCTCATCCCGCCTGCCTCCCCGCCTGCGCTCTTAGCCC
>VZRM01005554.1:1295494-1322324 GCA_013397955.1 Grantiella picta
CTTTTCTTGGCTGTTTTCGTTTAGCTGGACTGAGTTTTGCGCGCAGTTCTTTTAGCGAGTGGGACGGGGGATTCCCCGCAGCCCCCGTCAGCCGGGAGCGGAGCATTGCGAATACAAAAGCAAACAGTGAGCCTGTACCCTCCCTCCCGTAAAACGAGGCGATGGGGCTGCGTATCGCGGCACAGTTGGGACTGCCGTGTCCATTCGGCCGCGGCGCTCTGCCCGCCTGGTCTCGTCACATTCCCGACTGCGGGACGGAGGGTCCGCAGAGCAAGGGCGCAAAGGGACACGCACCACTTGAAACACGATCTCATCAATTTTCCTCCGAGGGACCCCAAAACTGCCCTGTCCCTGCACCAAATGCGTCCAAAAGAGAAGGGCGAAAGAGCGGCTGAAAGGTCTGCGCTCCGCAGCAATCGATTGCCAGTTCCGCGTGTATGTGTGCTTTATACCGACACCGTTTTCGGGTACGATCCCTGTTGGTTTTGCAAGGGGTGACTGCCGAGGGTTCCTGTCACACAGACCTGCGGGAGCCCAGGTGGGAGCCAACCGGTCCCGCTTTTATGGACGGCATCACACACCGACTGAGTAATAGCTGGGGGAATGGTCAGAATCTGCAGTCCCGGCGTTCCAGGTGTCGCCTGCCGGCGACAGCCCTGGGAGAAGGGACAGCCCAGGGCAGCCCTGACTGGCTTGTTTCCGAGGAGCCGTTTCCTTTCCGCCGAGGCAAGGGCGACCGTCACTCCCGGGGGGAGGACCCGGAGTGAGGTGCAGGCGATGGCAGTCATGTCCTGCGTTTCGATTTCTGAAAGAAAAATAGATTTTAATTCCCGTGCGATTTAAACACTCAGGCTTTTGTCAAGTCCAGGGAAAAGCCAGAGGTTTCCGCGGGTCTCTGCACACCGGGCGCGGCAGCGCAGGGCTGCGGGAAGCGGGCAGGCGGGACGGCTGCCGGGACGAGCCCGGCTCTCGCAGGAGACCGGGGGGTGGAGGCAGGAATGCTCTTCCCCACTTTCCCAGCCACAGCCGGGGGAAATCCGCGGTGTCCCCTCAAGCCTCCACCGTCCTCCTTGTATTCCCGATGTCTGCCGCCGGAGCGGCGGCGGGATGGCTGAGGACAGTCACGGCAGGACTCCGGGGGTGCCGGGTCCAGCACCCCAGATCGTGCCCCCTCCCTGTGAGCCTTGGCAGAGTAAATATTTCTGTTCAGGGAGCAGGGTCATTTCACTGGAGAGGGGGATGGAGAGCGGTGGGATCTTTCACACCGTTCTCTCCTGGCACTTTGGCAGAGACCTGCTCTTGGAAACTCTCGAGTTTGTTTCCCCAACGGATTGGTTTGTGTGGTCACTTCAGAGCTGCGGACTCCTTTTGTACTGGACCGAGATCTGAAGGCGACCTATTTATAACACCACTGCAAGGGGGGAGTGAGGTGAAAAAGTACTCGTGCTAATCTCCCCCAACAGGTTTGTTGGTTTTTTTTTTCCAGCGGGACGAAGTCTGCATCTTTATTTCGGGAGTGGAGCTTGCTTAGTGACCATCCCGCTGGTACCTGCAGCCTTGCGCTCTGGCTCCTGCCTTCTGCCGGGCACTGGCTGAGGCCTGAGCTGCGCGGTGCGGGGCCTTTGCTCTCCTGCCTTTTGAGCCTTTCATCGGGATAAATATCGAATGTTACCAAAACACGTTCCTCGTGTCACGAAACCGCTTGCAGAGAACCAAATCTGGCTCGCTCCTCTCCTTTCCGGGGAAAACTAAGGAGCAGGAGGCTGGTCAGGCCAGCCCCTGCCTCTCTGGGTTTTGTGCGGGCAAAGCTTTTCCATACACCTTCTCCGATCCCGCCCTGCTGCCTCTTACCGCTACCTCAGCACGAGATCTCCACTTCCCGCAGGCTCTCACCCTTCAGCCCTGCTGCCTTTCGGCCATAGCCCCACAGCCGCGCTGTCCGCGGCTCACCTCGGCCCCTCTCCGCAGCCCGGTCCTTCCTGCCGCTCCCGGGATGGAGTGCTCCATGAGAATCCACAGGTGTGCATGGTCACCTGTGTCTGCGTATCTGTATGTTGTCACAAAAGAGAGCACCTGCTTGGTCCCTGGGACGCAGGGTGGGGGAGCCGCCGGACCCAGGCTGCCTCCGCTGCCGGTCCGGAGACTGAGAGGCTCCTGGTGGGGCCCGGTGCCCGCTCTGGGAGGAGGGAGCTAGGCGGGGGTCTCCAGTCTCCAGCCCCCCTTGCGGGGCACAAGGGGCGGCGGCAGGAGGGGGCCGGAGCGACCATGGCCGGCTCTGCTCGCACGGCCCCGGCGTCCATAAGATGCCGTAGGGAACTGCTCCGGACCGCAAGGGCTTTCCAGAGATTTTGTTCTCTTAGATTTTTTTTTATTATTTTTTTTTAATTTTTTTTTNCTGGGCCCGCTCTGCGGCGGGCTGTGCCCTGCGCTGGCGCCCGGGTGGGCAGCGGAGCCCGGGGTCCCCGGAACAGGACAACCCCCTCGGTACCATCCTTTCCCCACTGTCCCCAGAAAAACATGGAAAATCACCGCTTTCGGCATCGCGCTCGCGGATACCCGGGTGACGCCAGTATGTGAGAACCAATGGGAAGACGGAGCAGGGGCGGCCCCCGCGCCCCCTGCATCCCATTTGGCACCCCTCTCCGCACCCCGCTCCACACCCCGCTCCGCCTCGGGTTCCGCCGGGCGCGGAGGAGCTCACCCAGCCGGCACGGTGCCCCTGTCCGGGATGAGCCGGGCGGCGGAGTACCACGGACAGGCTTAGGCAGTAGCGCCGGGCTGAGTTAAAGCCATGCTGCGCCCTTTGCCCCTCTTCTCACCACCCCTGGACAGATCTGGGATGGAGGGGGGAGGGTGTCTATATTTATTATGCCATCCCTAATGGCTGTCTGTAAATTCCTTCACGCGGGGAAATATGTGCTAACTATTAATTTGCTCGGTACTTTCCTTTTGCCGGTGACCTTGCCAGCACTGTCTCTGAAATCAGGGGCTATTTTTTCTTAAGTCAGAAGTCCGGGCGCAGTGAAGGCAGGGCGGCTATGCCTTCAGGGAAGGTTAGGGTCTTCCGGGCGATAACGTAGAGCTAGCGACTAGCCATCGGGAGGGTGCACGGCAGCGTTCACGGGGGCTGAGAGAGGCGGCGGGCCAGGCGGCTCGGCGGGGCAGCGGAGCCCCAGGGATGCGGCACCGCGCTCCGGGTACCACCCGGATGTCCTGGGGTTGTGCTGCGGGACCGGGCGGACCCACCGCCCCAAGCGTCCCGGCTCTGGCCCCAGCAACAGGACAAGGGCAGCTCCCGACACTGCTGACCTTTTGGGGTCGGGGCCGCGGTGCGCCGCGGGATAGACATTTCCTCTTGGGGTGCGGCGGCCTGGGAATGTCCTCCTTGAAACAAAGAGGTCGGGGAGGAGGGGGGCCCTAGCCGAAGGCATCCAGCGGCAGCTGGTGCACCTGTCAGAGCGGAGAGAGCGGCTCCCCCTGAACTTTGTGAGCACGGCAGGGCTGGGACAGCCCGCGGCGGCGGGGGCAAGGGAGAAGGGACGGGGACACGCTGGGCCAGCGGGGGAGGTTGAATGAAGGGGAGCTCGTCCCCGACCCGTCACGCTTGGTGCTGAGACCCGGCCCCGCCGCCCAGGCCTTGGGGACGACTCTGCCCCAGCCCGGAGACCTCCAGTATCCCTCGGCGAAGAGCAGCTGGTGCCTGCTGCTGTGGGAGGATGAAAAGGTCTCCCAGAGAAGCGTGGATACTTTTAATTACACATATGAGGCAGTAAGTGCAAGGCGATTCCAGATCCTGGAGAGCGGTGGCCAACCCGCACCCGTGCCCGCAGTCTGCAGTGCTCTGCTCGGCACCCCCGAATTTTCGGGCTGCTGCTATGGGGCAGACGGATTAGCCCCATCTCCGGCACTGCCTGGCTCTTGAATTTCGTTTGTTCCTCTCCTTGCCTTACCCTCCGATAGATATTTCCCATGTCTTTTGTAAAAAATGCACCTTTCTCGTTGCAATCTCCAAGCAGCGCTTTCAAACCATTTCTAAACCAAGAAAGAACAGATCTCTCCAAATAAAGCAAGTCCTGACCCACTGCTAGGAATTATAATCTCGACGATGTTTTTCCCCCCTAATAACAATCACTTTCCTATTACAGATATCACAGCAAAATGTTAGGCGATTAGCGGACCACGCACAAACTTACTTTCCCTGTGATTTGCGCCACAGTCTGCTGCCACAGCACTGTTTAAATGCTCAGGACGATGGCTTAACGCGCGGCCGAGCTCCTGCGCTCCTGGCCCGGGCGAGATGCGCCCACCCTGGACTCCCACGCGTTCTCCGCAGCCACGGCAGAGGCTTTCTCCCATCCCACTGCTCGGAGTGCCCGTTTCCAAGGCACCGGTGCCGGAGGAAACCCCGCTTTTATCGGCAGGTTCATTCGAGGAGGAGTACAGGAAGGGAAAAGTGTGCTTTTTGGAGACCTGAGGCAAGCCGTGGAAAAGTCCCTTCCAGAACTGTTCCGAAGAGGGAGGCGAGCAGGGCAAGGGAAATTTGCAAATAACGTGTTTGGCTGTTGGCACGGTCTCTTCTCTCGGGGCACTCCGCGCCCTCCCGCTGCCCTGCCACCCTCCGTGGCCGCGGCCATACAGCGCCCGGCCAGAGGGCTGCCCGGCCCCGCCGCAGCTCCCCGGGGGCTCAACATTCCACCAGGGCTGGGTCTCGTAGCCGCAGCGGCGGGATCTCCGAGCAGATGTGATTCTTAGCAGGGGCTTCATGCTGCCCTTCCAGTGTCCTGAGCCATAGATGTGACCCCCTTTTTTTGCTGTAGCTCGTTTCCTTGTTTGCTTCTTTTTTTTTTTTTTTTAAGTCTCCCAGGAGCACTGCTATTCCTTATTTTTTTTAAGTCTTGAAAAATCCTATCAAGGCTTATTGTGTCAGAGTTATCTCTAATTAAGGGGGAATCGGTTCACAGGGTTTGCAGATTCCCTCCACAGGATGGTCCAGGATTTGTCTTACAGAAGGCATCCAAGATATTTTGCAAGCAGTGGAGCAGGCTGAGGAGACGCCTGCAAGTACATCCCATGAGGATGTCACGTTCTTATTGTAAAGAACTCACACTGAAGGAAACACCTCAGAGAAAATGAGTCTCAAACAAAATGATTGTCCGAACTCACACTAAGCCATATAATATGCTGTCTACGGGAAGCTGGGAAAGAGCCCAGGATCTTCGGGTCTCTGCCCCTCCCTCCAGCGAGCAGCTCAGCAGTACCAAACACCCGCCCAGGTGAGCGGCTTGGCCAGCCCCCAAATTTCAGGCAAAATACCTGTCTATTGACAGACACAGGGGCAAAAGTGACTGGTTTTTCTCTACGTCCTGAGCTTCTTCAGCTTTTCCCGGAGCCTGAGAAAGCTGCAGCAGCTCGCACAGAAATCTGTGCTGAGTTAGCAACCCGAGTCAAGTGCGCCCAAGTTTCCAAACTGCGTGGTGACAACCTTGCCCAGCCACAGCAACAGACCTCTCTGCCCAGCTACCATCCTCAGCTTTTACAGGTCATCCACTCATGAAAAATTTTCATCAGGACACGCTGCTGCCAGGGCACAAGAGAAGATCACTGAGGAAGTCCAAAAAGTGTTTCAATGACATCATTAGGAAATTTTTCTATCAAAGCAGGAGCAATGACTCAGTCTGGCTTGTCATCTTTGGTGGCTTAAAAATCAGAAGGACAAAAAGCACGAGTAAACTCAATGGCAACACCAATAACAGCAAGGAATCATAGAAGGGTTGGAAGAGACCTTAAGGATCACCCAGTTCCAGTCCCCCTGCCATGGGCAGGGACACCTTCCACTATAGCAGGTTACCCAAAGCCCTGTCCACCCTGGCCTTGAACACTTCCAGGGATGGGGCATAAACAACTCTGGACACCCTGTGCCAGTGCCTCATCATCTTCACAGTGAAGAATTTCTTCCTAATATCGAATCTAAACCCACCCTCCTTCAGTTTAAAGCCATTCCCTCTTGTCCTATCACTACATGCTCTCGCAAAAAGTCCCCCTTCCTCTTTCTTGTAGGTCCCCTTTAGGTACTGGAAGGCTGCCATAATGAGCAGAGCCTCCACAACCATTGCAATCTGTGATGGAGAGAGCCTGTGACTGTGTTGATGCTGGGATGGGGTGGGAGGACAGTCAGACAGACCTTCCCCAAGTTTAAAATGACAGTCGAGTCAGCTGAGCCCCAGGGCCACCTGTGTCCTCCCTGCTGCTCAGATTTATAGAGTGCAACATTTTAATAAAAAACACACACACCTCTCCACTTTGGTGCATTAAGAGATTTCTAGCAAAACACAGTAATGTTGCTATAAATTTCCATCCCAGCACCCTCACAAGTAATAACTCAAGCCCCAGCATTTTGCATTTAATGTTTATTTTGATGGCTGCATTCCAGAAAGAAAAGGGAAAAAGAGGCAAAATCTACTCAACCACTCTCCCCATTCCTATTAGCCTGATGTTTTCAATAAAATTTAGTGCAAACTGGGAAACAAACACTTGGAAAAAGAAAGGAGGAAAACAAGCACATTTGGGCAAAATTCTCCTAGACATGTGCCAAGGCCTGGGTTCAAATCCTGTCTTAAATTACAGATGCCCTACCATGGGTTCTCATTATGCTCTCCTCCCTTGGCAAGTTTGACCAGCATCCCAGGGAGCCATATATGTGTTAAACTAGGCTCGGTGGTGGGATGCTCTGAAGGACTGAGACATACAGAGGTTCAAGGTTGAAATGGCCCAGTCTGGAAGTTAAAGACTGAGGCTTCTTGGCCAAATAATGCAGGGCAGAATACTAGGAGTGCTGCCAGTCATGTTTGAAGTATGTGGCAGAGCTATTTAAAGCTTTCAGAGCACCTGCTTTTCTGTGAAGCCACCAGTCCTTCACGTGCACCAGCACTAAGCCCACATTTGTCACTGAAAAAGGACAAAACCCTGCAGACAGATGGTGATACAACCAGACAAGCCATGGACATTTTCTTGATGACTCCTGACTCTGCCAAGAGTAGCTTAAACCCTCATGCAGGGGTGAGTATTTACCCAGATGCAGTGTAAACTTCTGATTGCTTACCCAGAAGTAGTAACCCTCATTCAGATGTGATTAACAAAAATGTGTTGAGAGCAGCAGCACTGTGCAACCAGGCAGCTCACTAATGAGAGATGTGTCCCAGGCCCACAGTGAGATCTGTGTGTGCAGTATGCATGGACTAATCATGGAGAACTGCACATCCAGAACATGTGAAACACATCCTTGTGCATCAGACCAGGAAAAGCCAATGGGTTTAAGGAATTACCAGATTTAAGTGTTGTAACAGCTTTTGAGTTGCCCAAGACACACTTCGCCTTGCGTTCCCTGCCCAGTAACTCAGCCTCATGCTGCTATGGCTGTGTCTCTGCCTCGGTGTGTATTAATCCAGCTGTAGCTAGACCCGAGTTTTTCAGATTTCATTCTCTCCTCAGACCTCTCCAGACCCCAAGGAGATTCAGAGACTGACCATACTGTGATGTTTCACTGAACCATCAGTGAAATATTCTTGAAAAAACTTCACTGGTTCATGAAGGCTTAACCGGCTCAACTAGCTTTGCCTATTCCATGAAGTACTCTGATCTCTGAATACTTTTATATGGCATTCACTTCTCCCTGCTTTTCAGTAGTGAAATCAGAAAGATTCTTTTTCCTTGGTCAAGGGCACTGAATCCACGAAACTGTTCTGCCATGGTGGCACTGGAGTGACTTCAATACTTTTTTTGCCATCAGGCCAGCCTTGCTCTTGAGTTCACATGCAATGGTCGAGGTTTCTATGAAAAAAATGACTCTCTATTTTTTGGCTTATGACATTAGATTCATTGGGCAAGTGATATATAATTAATTAGATACTATGGTCATGACTTCCACATGTGGAGGTATCTATCATTTCACATTAATTCTTATATTTTGACATCAATGACCAATTTGTAAGTGTTCACAATGCCCAGATTCTCCTAAAAGGGACTTCATGCTGTCTGTGGCTCTCTGAAATTTCCATGCCATCTGAGTGAACCTCTGCATTGAATCAAAGGCAAAAAAAAAAAAACCCAAATCATAGACAAAATATATTACTCATGCCCATGGCATCTCGCAGATTGCCTTGGTTTTTTCAGTTGTATGAGATGAGCATCAAGACTTGGTCCTGAGCACACTGGTCAGAGTGAAAGTGCTGCTGCACATAAAGGTCAGTAAGGTTTTTGATCTCCATATTTGAGCTAATGTGTTTATTTCTATTTGAATTACTCCTAGTCACACTCACCAGTGTGACCTTATGAACATAAGTTGTATGTGCGTAAGTGTGAACTCATGCCTACTTCACTGGAAACAAAAGGCTCATGCCAGTGGTCAGCTGCCCCTCAGCAAGCACTCTGCTAACAGGAATGGGAACAGCTCTGAGCTCCTTGCTAGTGATTGTCAAAAACATATTTGCTTCCAGTACATTGCTAGAAAATCTCAGATTTCCCCTTCCTTCAAGTTGTTTGCTCCATTGGCTTCAGAGTGGTTTCAATGAGGATAACACTAGTTTTACACCTAGAAACTGGTCCTTTGCCTTCTTTTCACTCTCCTTTCAAACGGAAATTTAATGAAGCAGCCTACAGTTCTGACAGGCAAGATTCAAATATGCTGACACAAGAGTATTAATCAAACACGCCCTTGCTATTACCTGGAGAACATCTGCTCAGTGAGCAGTCGTTGTGACTTTTTGACTCCTTTTAAGAAACACATCAGTCTGTGACCCCATGAGTCTGAAATAGGAACCTGCTGTTTCTAGAGGGGTTAAGACACATCTTTTTACTGCTTATATTTTCCCATCTTCCTTCCCAGCAGAACTGTCTACAGTAGGCTTAGGGTTCTGAATACCCAGAATGAATGTTTTACCTCACAGAAACTGGCATGGCTCTAATGGCACTATGGTGATTTACAAAAGGCATTTGACTCTTCAATATTTGTCTCAATTTAAAAAAAAAAGGTCTATTGATGTTTAAAAAGAATTATGCTGTTCAGACAGAGGGCAGCTTGGGTTTGGGTTGATTGTATTTCAACAGTAAACATTAGCAAAACTTCTGGCCAACCTGGACAAAAGGAAGGAGTTCACTGGTGTGTCTATATGATTTCTTTTATTATACAACACACAGCATTGACAAATATTGGAAGAGGTATAGTAGTTCCTCTTCAAGGCCTCAAGCATCAAGAAGGAAATATATTCACTAAATCTTTAAATTGACCCACTCAACTGATAGCCAGTTCCAAGAAACTCAGCATTTTTTTTGCTGGGTTAATATTATTTTTATAAGGAGAATGGGAATAACGGTTCACTCTGGATGACCGGCATGATTTACTTCAACTGCATCAGCACTCTCCCAGGTCATATTTGAGGCAGTTCTTCGGTGATATTTCCGGTAGGGCAATGGAATTGTGTGATGCCATTTAAACAAAACAGAAAGGTGAAATATGATTTTTTTTAGGTTCCTTGAGGGACAAGAAGAGATTTGTTTTAAAAACCTTCAGTCACCTTAAATCCATAAATTTATTTTACCTTGGGACAAGCAGCAAGGATGAGATCACTGAAACTGCACAGATGAACAGAGACCTCACAGATACCAAAGAAATATGAGTCTGGTTACTTCCATGGCTGAGGATGAAATGGAGCTCCATCCATTGCCCTGTGTCCAGTTCCTCCTCCCCAGGGGCATAATTCCTGTGTTACCCTGGGTGAAGGCTTGGCAGGCAGAGTCAGGCCCTGGCTCTAGCAATTACCCAGGAAATCTGCTGCAAGAGGCAGTGGGAATAATTTGGTGGTGTCCTCTTGGACACTTGACCATGACCTCTGTTTCGTACCCACATGTGACAAGATGCCAAGCACTGTCTTAATTTGCTATTAGAAGTTAGGTGGGGTTTGCCAAGCTGATCCTTCTGGACTGCCCTCTGAAATCCCTAAATAACTGCAGCAGGAAAAGAAAAATGGTGTGGCTATGTCTGGGTCAGCAAGATTATGTCCTTCCTCTTTGAGTTGCCAATATGGTCATGGGGAACTGAATTTACCTGGAAATTAAATGAATCCGGATGCTGGAGGAAAAGCCCTCCAGTAAGGTTCACTGCAGTGATGTTGCTGTCCAGGTCTGCTGAGGATACCCACCTCTCACATAGTCTCCTTACAGAAGCAGAGGCCAATTCAAGGCCGTCGTGTGTTGCTGTGTCCTTCCTGTCCCTGACCCCGCCCCCCTGACCCCTTCTGACTGGATGTGAGTCAGGACCNGGCAGCTCTCCCCCCCGCGGCGGAGGAGCGCTGCCCCAGGGTTCTGCACTGCAGCAGTCGTGCTGATATTTCAGTCTCTTGAGAGATTCCTCTGGTAAGAATACGAAGCAACACATACATACAGCAGTGTGGACTCTCTACAGCTGCGGCTGCTCACAGGATTAAACCAGCGACTAGTAAAAAGATGTCTGAGCTTGACGAGTGCTAGAACATGCAACAGTTTGGAGAAGTGTTAAAAATACTAATTTCTTCAGCCCGTTTTTACACAAAAAAAGTACACATACACATATGTTCTATTAGTACAGGTATGTGGACTTCAAAGTTTGCTTTCCTATCTGCTAAAAAGAGAAATACATATATATATATTTTGGAGCTGTCCAAGAAACATATGTCCAAATCAGTGAGGGAAGTTGAGTTTTGGGAACTAACCCCTTCTCTTAGTCATGTGGAACTCAAACATTTCAAGCATTTGGGAGGATGTGTTTCCAAAGGGAAATCTCCCTAACCTCCTGAGACTGCATTATGTTGGCTCATACAATCTAGATAGCAACTTGTCCTTATTTCTGTGTGCCTGGGCCCAATCTGGACTGTGCGAATGTCAATAAAATTTTTGCTGTTCAGCTTCTTGGCAGCAGGATTAGGCTTTCTGTTTGTATTACTTCTTTATCTGTGATATAGATTTTCTGCCAAGGCCTTTAACCATTGATGTCAATTGATGATAAGGAAAGTGAGAAGAGAGGGAGAGACGGCATTTTTTACTTGAAATACTATACACTGAGCATTTCCTAGCTGTGTACAAAACCTACAGTTCTTTATGCAAATGCCTATCTTCCCAGATTACAATAATTTGGCAAAGTTACTCTGTACTTCACCCTTAAAGATACATGTGCATCTTACTCACCTAGAGTATTATGCAAATAATCTAAGAGCCAAGAACAGGAATAGGCCCATGAGTTGTTCTTCAAATATTGGATAAAGAAGATTCTAAAGTTAAAATGAACTTCTTTCCTCTCTCTCTGTTTCTCTCTCTCTGTCTGTCTCTGCCTCATATGGGCCATTAACCAAGATCCTCCATTCTCCAGAAGCAGCAGGAACAGCGGCTAGTAGCACAAACATGCAGATATTAAAATTTGAGCTTATTCAACCATAATTGACCAAAAAGAAAATGAAGTGAAAACACAAAACTTAGTTATAGAGCTAAGAAAAAAGTAATGTCTTTCCTGAACACATAAGGGTACATTTCTCCTTCTCCAATTAGAAATCCTCAGGAGATTTGGGTTTCAAGTGGGGTTAAAGCATTATGATTTGTTTAGCCAACGCATGTAAACCCAAAGGCTATTTTTGTTTAAGCTTGTATCCTTGGTGCAGGGAGCATTTCCAAACAGTCACACTGTCCCCTCTGTGCTGCTGCCCAGCTGGTACATGAACATCCTTTATATGCCATGCTGGGGAGCGGCTGCTGGAAAGGCAGCTTGGGAAAGGCAGTTGTGGGAGTGAGGTTTCTGCACCTCATGGGCAAAGACCAGGATGGCCAAGGGCTCTGGCAGGGACTGAGAGGACACTGCGTCCTGGCTGGGGCAGCTGAGTGACACCCTGCCATGCAAAGCAGAGAAAGGAAAATTGAGTGCCTGAGGGTTGCCTCTGGCTCCCAGTCCTTCCTCTCTTCTGAGCAGGAAAACTTCATGGCCAGTTTTAGGCTGGAGCCTTAACACAGCCCAGCTCCCCAGAGCTTTGACAGACAGATACTGTTGTATATTAAAAAAGAAATTAAAAAAAAAAAAGCATTTTTTTTCTAACAAAGTAATAGACCTACAGGCACAAGAATTTCTTGTGGGTTTGGATCATTACTGGAAAATATTACTGCGAAAGCATCCTCACTATGTCCCTTCTCCAGCATGGATGGTTAGACAGAACTGCTCCCGAGTGCCCAGACTGGGCTCTCAGTTACACAGAGGTAAATCTAGGGCACATCCACAAGACTTGGAGAATAAACAATGCTAAGGCTGGGACTGAAAGATGATTCAGGGGTCTGTAGACAGAGCAGTCTGATGTTGGTCATGGATTAAAAAAGTGCAAGGGTTTTGGTAAACAGCAAGGATAAAAGTCTTTTGCCAATGCACTGCTTCACCAGAATGGGCATTGTGAGAGGGGCTGGTTGTCCTTTTCAAACAGGAATACAGTCTGCTTGGTAAAGTCAACTAACATTAAATTTATCTGCTTGTATTTCTTGATAATGCTTGTCTTAATAATATCAGATGAAAAACTTCTAGTGTGTGGAATTGAGATGGAACTTTATAAACTGAAGGCAAATTTGTTCATTTATTTTAATGAAAGTACTGCTAGTGTGACACCAATAGTAATGCGTATTTCTGGGAGCAGAGCTTGTATGACTCTTGGTAAAGTTGCTACTCAAATGTTGCACCCAGTTCTGCTCTCCTCTGGCTGGACAAGTGCTGGAGGAAGTTGAAAAGATTTTTGGCAAGGCAATCTAATGAATTTCATAGAAGGAGGCTGTGTAGAGCATAATCCAGTCATTTAATTTGAGAGAAAATTATGGGAGGTCACTGACTGTGCACACTTGCAAACAGAAATATCCACATACATGGCACTTTTCCCTCCTGCAAGTAAAAAATGCTTTTTATGATGAAGTGGCTGGATGCTGGAGTCAAGCAAATTCATCCTTGGAGCAAGGTATCATTTTGTTGTCACCAAAGGCACTTCTGTCTATCCTGGCCTCATCCTGTAGCCTCCTGGCACTTCGGATCCTAATACCTGGGCAGCTTTCAGAAAGACATACTTTACCCAGCTTCTGGGTAAAATCTGTTGCCTGTGTAATACAGGAAGCAAATGAGATGATCACAGCAAACCCTTCTGGTCTGGGAGCCTGGGAATAGAAGAGTGGAGGTGCTTTGCTTTTCCAGTGGCATGTGGTGATATGAAAGCTCCTTGGTCATTTAAGAATTTTGGGGTCTTTATTTTATAGGCAGGGATAATGTCTAAATACATATTTTTTTAACACCACCACCCCCCCGCCCTGTGCTTTGTAGAGTCCCAAGCTACAGTTGCAGAGCTGTGGTCAGGATAAAAGCCGACAGTCCAACCATAAATCAGCCAGAACCAAGTTCCTTAACCTTTCATATTAACCTCTTGCATTGACTTGAGTTAGGTGCTACGCTCTGCTGCTATAAATCATCCTGCAGTGAATTTATGAGCCTCAGCACAATAAAGGAGTTTTTCTTTGCCCCACCCTGCCCCCGCCCCCTGCTTTTCTCTTAGTGCATTTTAGAAATTATGCAGGAAAGGCCTAATGACTGGGATCTGTGAATATTGCTAACTCTCCTTCCCCACCAAAGGGATCTGACAGGAAGATGTGGGGGTTGGGAGTGGAGGGAGAGAAACTCTTAATTTCACGTCTTGGTGACACGATGAGGAAAGCCTGTTCTAAAAAACCCAAGAAATTGTTATTTGCCCCTTGGAATAGGAAAAAAATCCTAATAATTAAACCCATTTGAAGGTTAAAATAACAATATATTCACTCAGTTGCAGCCATCACTCTGCTTCCTCCTCTCCTCAAAGCATTTGGTGCCTAAGGATGGTGGGATGCCTTGCCCATGGACCCGGAGCACTCTGTTCAGGTAGTCCCTGAACACTTTCCAGAGGCAGAAACTCTTGGCTGGGCTCAGCTCTCTCTGTGCTCCTGTGTAGGAGCCAGCCTGTGGCAGCACGAGGAGAACCCCCGGAACCCCACTTTCCTCTCTGCCTATCTCCAGTGAGGCTGTGGCACTGAAATGAGAGCCAGCAAAAGCCCATGGCTGGTGGGAGGGCAGATATGCCTTTCTGCTCCCAGAGACCTGGGGCTGGAGCTGCTGAGGGTGGGCATGCAGGTGAGATGGCTTTGCAGTTCTGTGGTGCTGTTGGGAGGGAGGAGATAGTTTTGCACAGACACGGATGCCTTTTGGTGTGAGTGGGAGCCTGCCAAATCCTTCCTTCCTTCCTGCTCCAGTTTGCTATCTGCTGCCCTCCATCCCAGATCTGGCTGCATTTCTCTGTTATTCATAGGTTTGGAAGTATTTGGAGATATTTATACAGTGATAAAGTATGTGACTCACATCTGCATGATGGTATCTTTCAGCCTGACAATCTGCAGTGTTTCCATGGTGCTGGTGACTGCAGCATCTGGCCCAAGAGCTACAAGGAGTTTGGTGTCACTACTGCTGAATTTGCTCCTAGTTCTAGATCTGACACTGAAAGCAATAATGTTGATGAACTTCACATTGCATGGGTGACCAAGACTTGCTTGGCCTTGCAAGCCCAGGCTCTCTGACTTCATGGCTAAAAGCAAGACATTGTGCCCTCTGAAATTTTTGGGGGCTTCTACACCCTGATATTTTGATGGCTGATGTGACAGCTTCTCTCTTATGCAACAATACTGCTGGAGCTGGGGGGCTGGAGGCACAGCCTTGCTTTTCCAAACCAGCACCTCTGAGCTCCATGCCATGGGGTGGTGTGGATCAGAAGTACTTCAACTAATTTGGACACAGCCACCTTGGAAGCAAAGCATGAGCATCAGCGTGGCCTAACACCTTCCTCAATTATCCACTTTTCTGCGGAAGATCAGCAAATAAGCTAAAAATGGGCATTCGTCTGTCCTACCTGTGGTACACTCTGTTTCAGTGGCTCTTTCAAAGACAAAATGGCCACTTCAAGTAAACATAACTGGAGCTCCAGAGACCCTCTGGTTTTTTTTTTCCCCAGGGTAGGTGATTTTATTTCATTATGTGCATTTAAAAATATAGCTGGTGCTCCCTAAAACCAGAGTGACTTTGTTAAGGTGCAGGGAGCTGTCTGGGTGGTGGTGGGGAGCAGTGGCTGCTCCCTGGAGCTGGGGATATTTTGGGGAATCAGTGTGGCACTCCCAGTGGAGAGGCACAATCTTCAGGACTGCTTTCCCACTGGGAGAGCAGTGCAGCTGTTCCACAGCCAGCCAGGCAAGGGAGGCTGTGTCAGCGAGCCAAGCAAACATCCAGCTGGGAAAAAGTTAAAAAGAGCAAGTTTTCTGGTTATGTGCAAGGTGGGATTGAGGACCTACATTTTTGTACTGTTTTGTTTTGTTTTTTTTCATATTGTGGAAGAAAACTGAAGTGGGTGGAGCTGAATGCTTTTCTCATGCGTTCTGTTTCTCCTTCCCTGGCCTCTGCTCTTGTCTCTGCGTCTGTGTGTGAACTTGCTGCTCCTCTCCTACCCTAGATTTCTCCAGAGTAGCCCCAGTGTGTGCCCTGTTGTCTCTCCCTGGGATGTGCAGCATGGCTGAGCTGTGCCTGTGTCCCTCAGCTCGATGGGTTCCTATGCCTGCGTGGGACTTTTCAGGCTGTGGAGCACCCTGTCGAAGCCAGCGGTAGGGGAGGCACTGCAGTTTGTGAGGGCAAGGAAATGCTCCCATTCCCCCATTGTATGGTGATCCCAGTTTATATTATCCTCCTCAGTGCTGAGAAACATCTTGCATCTCAAAAGCTGGGGTGCACCAAGGGCAATCTTTGAACCAGCCCTGGGCTCCTCTGAGCGGGTGCTGTCTGTCTTTCCCGGCCACCCTCCTGAGCCCCACAGGGCTGGGCTGCCTCCCAGCCCCTGCTTGGGTCCCCTCAGAGCCCAGGGTGGGGACACCTCCTCTGCCCCTGCCCTGGCGATGCGGGAAATGGCACCAAAAAGAAAGGGAAAACAACAAAAGGCTGGACCCTGCCAGTCGGATCATTCGTGGGGATATTTCTAGTTCCCTGTTTGTTTACCTTATAGAAAAGTTAATTGGCTCCTTTTGATCTTACAGTGAAAACCACAAAGGAAATTTTGTTAGAGTAGGAGCAAACTGAAGCCTGTGAGTTCCTCCGATATTCATTAAAGCAATTCTGTTTGAGTCTTAATTTAAAGAAAACATTAAATTTTTTCCCCCCTTGCTTATTATTAAGAGCCCACTACGTCCCTAGGCTAAAGCGCTCGCTCCACAAATAACCTTCCCGACAGCTGCCAACTTGGTGCAGTTTATAACCTGCCTTTGGAATATATATATGTATATATGCGTGTACCTGGTAATGCTGAAAGAGCTGTGTTTATAGTGGTATTGTCTTAAAAAATTCCAAATAGGCAAGTCAATATTTTTAGAAACTTTAACAGGCTAAAGGAAAATCACTATAAGGTTAGAGAATGCTACTTTATTTTTTTTTTTAAATATGAGTCTTCCCAGTGTACTGAAATTAAAACAATTTTTTAATTCCAAGTTTGAGGCAATTGAGCTGAAGATGTGATGAGAAAATATTTCTTTTTTGAGGTTGATTAAATTTGCAGAGCTATATTAGGAAAACAAGTAATGCAATCTATTTATGGACATAAGTATCTCTACATAATAACGGACAATAAAAATAAATTAAAGAGAATCACAAGGCAAAAACAGCTGATGTTTTTCTCAAGTCTCTTCTAGCAATTTCTTGAGGGCAGTAGACAGCAGATCTCTGACTCTTGCTTTATTTTTTTTCCCAACAAAATGATTCCCTCTTCCTTTCTATGAAATCTCTGTCTATTTTTATGAAGATAGTTGAAGGAAAAAACAAATCACCCAGCAGTCATCCTACCACCCCTCGACTCCATTTATTATAACTATTGTACAGCAGCAAAATGTTTAGTGAAAATATGGCTTGTGACAATTGATGACACAAAGCGAACAAACAAATAATATCTGACCCCATGCTCTGAAGAAAAGAAATCCACTTTTCAAGCAGACAAAAATCTAAAGAACAAATTCAGAGGAAACTTGTGCGCCAAACACACAAGCCCCGACGGCAAAACAGTACGGCTCGAAGGCAGGGAAATAATGGAGTGGGTTCCTGTAGGATTTTCTTCTTTTCATTGTAAAATTAACTATAGCTACTGCCCATCCATCTGTGCATATCCATACACGGGGACAGAGCAACATGTATTGTAGCTCGTTGTCTGGACATGCTGCCATACAAATGCAAACCTTTCTTAGAGCAAAAATACTTTGAAGACAAAAAAAAAAAATTGCCACATAGGAAAGCTATTGCTTTGCGATTATCAGAGAAGAATAAAGCAGGGAGTCATTCTGGAAAGGGAATGAATGCGCTGTGTATAATTACAACATCATGGTCAAGATATTTTAATTTCAATTTAAAAGGCTACGTAAGTATTAGCCAAAATGTGACAAGGAAGCACTGCTTAAATATGTAACATATTAAAGAGAGTTTTACAGCTTTCCTGTTATGTTTTTCAGTGGTAACTTTTAAATCAACAAATGGGACATATCAGACATTCAAAAATAAATTGCAATATTTGTCCCCCTTGTTTTAACATGCATGTATAAGAAATATGATGTTGTCAAAATATAGTTTTAAATAATTAAAAGAATAAAAGTGGAACTAAGTTTGATTTTTTTTTTTGGTAGCAGAAACAGACTGTAGAAAACATCCTGGAAGATGTTGCAATTCTTAGAAAAATTCTTATGCTGTGTTTGGCATTTCTAGTCGCCTTTTCCAAACCATGAATAGCTCTCTTCTTTAGTCAGTATAAAGATGCTCATGAACTACTATGTCAAGTAAAATAAAGGCAAGGAAATATTTTTGACTGGCAAAATGGGAAGGTATTTTTCAACATTTTTAGTGAAAAAAATCATAATAACAACACATAAATGCTGTCTAGTAAGAAACAAAGCCTATTTGAAAAACAGTTGGAGGTCTTCAGATTTATCCTCTCCAAATATTGTTCTAAACAGCATAATTTTTCCCATTTTCACCAGGAGAAACAAGTTTGTAGAATTACTGAGAAATAGCTTTTTTTTTTAACATTAGAAGGAACATGGAAAATAAAATTTTCTGCAGGTTGGTGACTAAAATAAGATAATCCTTAGAAGGGAGGGAGAGAGGGAATGAGAGTGTTGAAAAGCACAATCAGGCAGCAAAATACAAGTGTCTCTCTTGCCAAATCCAGCTCAGCGTTAAAGCAAATAAGTTACTCAGCAAAGAAAGAAAAGTTTGGACCCTACCTTTGTCAGCTGAAAAGTAATGGGGAACGTCTTCCAATACTGGGAATGACCTGCACTGCCTATACGGTACTCCTTACCTTAAAATCTATACATTTCTAACCAAAACAGCTTGGAGCAATTCACATAAAACAGACCCAAATGTTGCCCATTCCATGTAAAAGATCAGGTTTCTGTCTCAGCTCAGCCTGTGATATCAGACTTGGGCTTTTTTTTTTTTTTTTTAAATATGTATTCTTATGTTTCCAATCCTCCAACACACTTTTTTCATCTTGGTAAAGTTTGCTTTTTTGGAAAGGGTGTTTGGGAAGGATTTTCAACTTGTCAGGACTCTCTCTTTTCAGTACAATTAAGCTTTCACTTGATCATTTTGAAGGCTGGAATGATTTGCTCTGGTCACCGGCTCCTTATTATTAATATTGTTTCAGATACATAAAGTTTACTGCAAGCTGTAAATATGTCAGGTTTTGCCACGGGTTTTACTAATAAAGAACTCTTAGAGGGGGATTATTGATGGGAAAGATAATCTTTTCAATAAGGCTTCCTGCTTTTTTTGTTTCCCTGGGTGAGCGCCGCGCTGGGGCACTCCCCGTGGGGGACGCCCCGATCTCCCTGCTGGAAGCACAAGGATACCGGGCAGGGAGCTCCTGCTCCTGCCTTCCTCCCAGCCTCACATGGTTCTGCCTTTCTGCAGTATTTAAGATGCCCTATTAATTTTTTAAATACCTTTGGTGCGATGGTTTTTTAAATGGGTTTGTGACCATAAGGAATTGATTGATTGTCAAGTGACACTTCCAAATTATTTCTGTAGGTGTCACCTTGGGTCAGCGTAGTGGTATTAAACATAGTGAATACTTTTGTTTCTTTCACATTATGACCACACAGCTCAGATAATTAGTTCTTTTTTTTTAAACAAACAAACAAGAAAGAGGCAGATATATTTTAATTTCTCTTCTGCCAGCATTTCTTTTCTTTTTTTGAAACATCCTATTATTAAATATATGTATATATATATGTATTTGGTCAAGTCACAATAAATGTCCATCAATCATTCTTAATTCACTTTGGTATTTACTATAATAACAATAAACAATTTTGGGCTCATATGGTGTTAATATGGCTGTCATATGGCTGCCCAGAAAACTTCTATGCACATTCACGATTAATTAAATGCATCATTATGAATTGTGGAGGGGAAGAAGAGAAAAGAGAAGAGAAGAGAAGAGAAGAGAAGAGAAGAGAAGAGAAGAGAAGAGAAGAGAAGAGAAGAGAAGAGAAGAGAAGAGAAGAGAAGAGAAGAGGAGAAGAGGACATGTGGAATGCTGTCTGGTCAGAAGCCTAGTTGGCTTACACAGTATGGGGAAGGAGGGGAAGTTAATGGTGAGATAAGGCTGTATTGCTTCAGCTGTCACTTCAAATCCAAGGCTTAAATTTTCCTTTCAGCTATATAAAGTCTACCCAGCACAACTATATCTAGATTCTGCGAGTCTTTTTGGATATTTTCTTTAAATTCACATAAGATAATGTCACAGACTACAAGACAAAAGCAGGCCTGGTTTTACTTGACACCCTTCCTCTGGTTCCATGCAGTTGATTTGTTGAGAGGTGAGGGAATTTTAAAGCTCAGAGAGAAGGTGGAAACCAATTATCTTTTCTCAAGATCGAGGAACAGGCTAGAAAATGGGCTGCATTAATGTAGGAAGGACTCTAGGGACCTCAGTGGGTGTGTTTAGGGCCCTATGCCTGTTGAGTGGGAAGGACTGGCAAGGCAGTGGGAGCCCTTGTTCTCTGCCAGTGGGACAGGAGGGGATGTGAGGGGATGGGGTGATGCAGGGGACCCTGATGCACCTGCACCTGGTGCTCAGGGGGTTTTAGCTGCAGGTCAGTGACCATTCATGACCTCTAGGCATCCCCAGCAGAGCGGAGGCGGCCGAGCAGCCAGTGCTGCAGGAGGACTGGGGTCAAGAGCAGGAGATGTGACGGAGCTCGCTGAGTGGGATGAATTGGCAGGGGCAGAAGTGCAGTGGGGATGGTATGGCTGAGCTTGCCATGATGGAGAGGAGAGTGGGGGGATTGAGCTCGGCAGCCAAAAAACCCCAAACCTCAGCTGTCATCGGGATAAAATAATGAATGTCTGAAAACCAGGCTCGGTAAAGCAAGCATGTTCAGGAAAGCCTGTAACCTCATGCTTGCTTTCAAGCCCCACTGGTATCAAATCAGTGCTGTTCTGAGGAATGGTAGATTTAAGCATGTACTTAAGAGTTTCCTCAGTTTCCTCAGGGCTCAGGGTGGAGGTGGCTGGTCAGGGCAGCTGCAAGCTGCGGGCATGGATTTTCTTCACGTGGTTGTGGCTGCAGTGGAGCAGAGCTGAGCCTGCTCAGAGTCAGCTCCGAGTTTTGATATATAATTGCAAGCAATTCTCATCTAGGCTCAGGAAAGCTGAACAGGGGCCTTGTTTACTTTACCCTTCTTATTTTTTCCCCTGAAGGCAAGCAGCCAGGGTTAGGTTTCAGCCTGGTGGTTGCTTGGGCCAATGACGCAAAGGAACAACGTCTCGTTTTTGCTGTGATGGTCTCTGGGTACTACAGCCTGACTAATAATGTTAATGAAGTCCCTTAACATAAACACTGCTTTTCTAACACACTCCTCGGGGACATGGAAAAATCCCTCGTCTGGAGCTCAGGAAAAGGCTGGGGCAAATAGACATATATAGTGGGTATAATGCACTGGAGAAAAAAGAACTGACTATTTACAACAGGTACAGGCAGTTGTTTAAACATGATCTTTGCCTTGCCTTGTGCCATCCTTGCAGGCAGCAGTGAATTAAACTGATTCAGCAGTTTGGCTACTTTGCATTGCCCTCTTGGTCCTGATGGTGCTGCCAGTTGCTGTGGTGCTCTCCTGTCACAATGATCTCATGGAGGTATCAGGTCAGACGTGTCTTACACCAGAAGGAGATCCTGCTCTTCGAACAAACAGGAATTGTTTGACAAAGAGAGATTGTCTGCTGTTGTCTCGGACAAAACAGCATGTGCTGTTTTTAGTGGAGAGAATCTGGAAAATGGTAAATCATAGAGGAAAGAGTCTTCTGTAAAGACTTTTTAATAGGACTTTTTTTTTGTTAGCAATGGTACGAAACATTTTAGAATTGTAAACCTAATGCAATTTAATAAAAGAACACAAGTTGAAAATGAAAGTGAGAGAAAAAAATTAAATAGCGTCCAATTGCTTTGAGTTGGATGAAGCATTTGAAGCTGGAACAAAACAAAAGACAGGCATTTTTTCCATTGTTCCCTCAAAACTTAAAAGTTTAGCTTGATGCCAAACCATCAATTCAAACCTAGCCCAAATTTCAGTTTGGCATCTGAATTTTTAAAAAAACCTCCTAGTTATTGCAATGTTAGTACGGAGCTAAATGGTTTGCCCTGACCTACTCAGGCCTAGAATTTACCTCTCTAAATAAAATTCTTCCTGAGGGTTTACCAGATCAGACTTATTCCTCATGCTAGTGAATAATCATTCTCCCCTGGTCAGGTATTGGCATCTCTCAGAGCTTCCTGCTTTGACCTCTTCTACCGCATGTTGACCACAGTGGGGCAAGACTGAATTTCCTTGTTCAACATATGGAAATGGGGCATGGGGGTGTAACTACAGTGTCCTGACATGATGGAAAACACTCATATTTCCCAACAGTGAAGATAAATTTTAAATGTGAAAGTCACATTATTTCCCTGGTCTCGTACAAATCAATATGGCCTTCTCAGAGACTTAGGAGAAGTAGCTAGGGTAGAGTCTCCAGTGTAAGGTGAGTGTTTTTTACTGCCTTGCTGACTGATGCAGTCTGTCTGGCAAAATTAGGAACAGTCCAGGCTAAAATAAGATTTGCTCTTTGGGGATGAAGAGCAGAATAAAAAATGGTGTGGACCACTATGAGCACTGAGGTCTGAGAATGGTAAAGTCCTTTCTTGACTGCATGCCCATCTCCATTTCACCTATAACAATACTCACTGCTGTGCAGGGATCCCGAGGACAGCTGGGTGAGACCAGTGTTCCCAGCACTCCCTGCTGAGCATCCGATGGGGATAGGGAGCATGCAGGAGGCTCTGAAGCTTTTGACCACTTACTTCAGGTGGGGTGACTCCCTATTGATGAAAGGAAGTGATGAAAAGTCTTATCTGAGCATATAAGAGGGGGCTGAAGTCTTGACTATTAAAGGACTGATCAAGAGAGGCTAAGTTTGTCTGTCCAGCAGGTACTGTGACCTATAGAGACTGCAGTTTGTGTTCTGCAAGTTTGAGTCGTTTCCAACCTGAACAAACTGCCTAGTCAGAGGACATCTCCAGTGCAGCAGCAATAGAGCTCTGTTTGTCATGACTGTTGCGTTTCAATCCTCCAGGGACAGAATGGGGAAATTAATCTTTTGGCCAGAATCCACATGAAATCGGTGCATTTTCCGCTTCCCTTGAGAAGGCCCTTGAAACTGATAGCCACCACCCAAAGAGGCCATGAAATCCTTGAGCTTGCTGTAGCACATCAGCCTTTCCCCTCTGAGTGAGTGATCAGAGGGAGCCTGCTGTGCATCCTTGCACACTCTGCAGCCTGCTGGAGCAGAGCTGGCAGGCAGGGTCTGGGATGGAGGCCATCCCAAAATGGGCCATCCCAAGCTGCACTCAGTGCTGTCTGAGAGCAGAAGTGCTGCCTTGCTAAAACAGGCACTGCCTCTTCCCTATGCAGACCACCTGCTCTCCACACTGTGCTCCCCAGGGAAAAATGATGACTGTCATTGGTGGAGCACCTCTTCTGCAATAGCATTAGATCAATTCAGGGTAATTAAGCATATGAAATCCACTTAATAATCTCATTTGGAAAAGTTCTTATTTGATTTTATTTTTACTTCTTTTTTTTTTAAATTCCAAAATAAGTATTTTGAAAAGAACGTGAATAAGTACCTAACATAGCCAGCTGAAATTGAACCCCGAAGTTAACGGAAAAATAGCCGGTTTTAGGGTCTTGCTTTAACTTCTGATGTTCTAACAGGCCCACTGATGTTTTAGGTGGTTTCTGTCATACATTGAAGGGACACCAAGGAAATGGATTATCATGATCATCCATAATGATTCTTTTGTGGCTGAGACATCAGACTTTGGAGGCTTTGGAGCCTGAGATAATTCCTTTATCTGAAGATCTGAGGAACATATCTGACATGTCATTTAGCACACCTCCTGAAGTACATGTCATTTGTGGATCCAGGACAAGATGGTGACAGGACTTCAGGTTGCTTTGAGATGGCAATTCCGACATTCCTGTGAAAACATTAAAATATAAAATTGTGATGTATTTTAGTGAAAATACTCATGTTTTCTTGCAACAGACAAACCAAATAAACACATTTGGAGCAGGAAGGAAAGTTGGGGGATGAGGTACAGAGAAGAAAGGGGAAAAGTTTAATTGCAATTCAAGTGCAGTTTGATTTCTGTGCCTTTTGTCCCTATGAATATTTCTTAATAAATTCAAGGGACATTAATTATACTTCTTGCACCATTCAAAAGATCTGATCTGGAATTTCTCTTGCAATGAAAGTCCTCAAGCTGACACTCAGTGCCTCCCAGAGGCAATGATAAATATCCGAGTGAAGTGGGGTGCCCGCCTTTGGCTTTTGCCAGGGTTCTGAGCTGCTTCTGCTTGTTTGTCTGTTATTTTTGACTGTAGAAATCCTTGTGCTAGATCTGATGAACTAGCTGGATGAGCAAACTGGGTGGTGGCTGATGCCTACTGCTTCTTAAGAAACGGGGGAAATATAATTTATGGACAATTTCTGAGCTAATTTTCTAAAGAGATTTCTTTTTTCTCCAGACCTCAGGCAGCTGGAATTCGGCCTGTCTTGAAGCATGCTGTTCCTTATTGTTAATTACCTTAGTGCCATCTGGATATTCTTATTATGAACATTAAATCTCCACTTTAGAAGGGGATAGATAATACCAGGCATTGGAATGGGTGGCAAGGATCCCACTGAAGTGTTCACCAAATCATACTTATCTGCAGAGAGGACCTAAGAAGAAGTAAAAATAGGAACCATAATAATTTTTTTAAAGAGCTGATTAATTTTTCTACAGGGTACTTGAAGTTCAAGCCTTGTAATCTTCCAAATGGATGGCATTGCTTAATGTTGGCATTTCATAAATTCCCTCCCCTTGAGCTGGAGAGGCCACATCTTTGCCGGGTGGTGGGAGGACACAGATGTATTTTTTACAGCCTTGATTGACTAAAGAAAGCCACAGAGTCAGATTGTGGCACAAGGGATCACAAGCCAAACACATTGGAACATTTTGTTCTCAAAACACTGCATCGATTTCCGTGGTCATGCATTCTGCCCTGTGGTGGTGGCTGTGACACACTTCTGCACATGGACAGAAGCCAATACTTGAACATGAGCAGCTTTGATAATTCCTCTGCACTCTGATCCTGGACATGTCTAACCTTGGCTCAGCTTGGGTTCTGTACCTGCAACACTGCCAGCCGTCATCAGCCCAGCTCTGCAGCTCTTGGTCCGATGGACCTTCTTCCCTGCAGGCACCTAGCACATAAACAGATGTGCTGCTCCACCGAGGTGTGCAGTGTGTACATCAGCATGGATCGAGAGGTAGCCTTGGGCAGCAGAACACAAGTCAGCTGAGGCTGAGTAAAGTAGTCCTGAAACTGCCGAGTTTGATAAATGGAAGATCTTTGCAGTTACTTAGGATGACTCATCCCTCTGTAGGTCTTTAGAGAAGATATCAGGGGAAAAGGTAGAAGCTGATGTTATTTGAGGCATTTATGCTTTTTTCCCCCACTTTTAGGCCTCACTCCCATGTTGATGTTTCTTGAGACCTTAGCCCAGCATCTCTGAGCAGACCTGCTATCATCTGCTGGATTTTCAGCTGTTTGAGCTTCTTTAAGATGTGGGTGATTGTTTTCCAGATAAGACCCATAGTGTAGGATGGGTATATTATTACTGTGTTATTTTACCTCTGATAATTTCATTAAAAAGCTTATACAGCTTCATCACAAGCTTTTAGGTCATTCGTTACAACAGGAGGAAAATACGCCCTGGCTTGTGGAAGATAATTTGTTTACAAGGGTAAGGGGAAAGGCAGGTGCCAGATAAAGGAGAACATCTGGAACCAGTACAACCCTGGCTTGTAGACTTTGTACAGAAAAACTTGGTTAGTTTTATAAGAGATTTTACATCTTTAGAGGTGCTTTGTTTCCATTTTGCTTTTAGAAGAAAAATTATTACTCTCTGTCTGAAGGAGGGGGCAATAATATAATTTTCAATCCCAATTGCCTTCACAGATCAGTTTCTGCCCCAGATGATGAAAGGTTTTGCACGTTTTGAATTTCACCTGTGTTTTTCTGAGGGTTAAGATGAGACTGAAATACTTGCACTGGTCTCACGCTGTTTTTTGCCAATTCCATGCGATGTTGGCCAAATTGTTTAAGATATCCAAATGTAGATGAACAGGACAGTTTCACAATCCACCTTTAAGATGAGTTGTGACTCCTGAGATGGCAGGGGAAAGGCATAGTAGGAAGGAAAGAAGTGGAAGCCAAGTCAGGTACTGGGATGTCATTTCTACGTTGTCTGCTGTGGAATTCAGACTCCAGTATTGATCAAAACCTACCACTTCATTCTTTATTTCTTTTTTTTCTTTCTTTAGAATTTAAAACCTAACAAGCCCGTCTTTTAAAATCTTGGGTGTTGATGAATCACTTGCCTCCTTATTTGGGCTGTGACATAAATGTTCTGTTTCATTGTGGGCAATTGGCTATAAAAGATGAACTGTTACAAGACAGAGAGCTGTGGGCTGTGTTTCAGGCAGTCCTCAAGCTGCTTCGAGCTCTTTAACACACTGTAGCATGAACGGCGAGTCAACATGTTTGTTCTGCCACTTAACCAGAAGCTTCCCCTGATATGTGTTCAGCCTCTCCTAAACCAAAAGTTTAGAAAACAAGGTAGTAGTCAATACTCCTGTGCTCAGCAGAAATAAACAGAGGGCATTATTTTCTCTTCTTACATGATGCCTCTCTCCCTCTTTTTGCTCTCCTCTAGTCTCCATATACAGAATTTAAAAGTGGCAATATTTTCTCCCAAATTTCTTAGGAAGACACACAATCTCTGTATGACTGATCTTCTGCCCCTTCTCTGAAAGGCCCTGGACCTCCTGAAAATCAGAGAAATTCCTGTGAATGATAGCAGTTCATGCCAAAGGGAAGAGTTTAATGACAATATTCACTTTGCATCTAAGTAGATTTTGCATTTTGTCTTTTTATTACCATGAATTTGAGGTTTCATAAAGATGTTTCAGAGGCATATTCCTTCCCACTAGCCCACTCTTATGGCTAGTATGATATTTCCTTCCTTCCTTCCTTCCTTCCTTCCTTCCTTCCTTCCTTCCTTCCTTCCTTCCTTCCTTCCTTCCTTCCTGCCTGCCTGCCT